>OX463852.1:33909296-34289077 GCA_949825065.1 Odontocerum albicorne | reverse complement strand
GGGTCATGTACTTAGAGGAGAAAAGTACAAATTACAGAACCTGATTATCCAAGGGAAAATAGAGGGTCGAAGAGGTGTTGGCCGAAGGCAAATCTCCTGGCTCCGCAATGTACGTGATTGGACTTGTATAAAGGGAGTTGGGGATTTTTTTCGGGCTGCCGGGGACAAAGATGCTTACTCTCAGGTGATAGTCAACGTTAGGGAGACCTGACATGAGACCAGGAAGAAGAAGATATAGGAACACTAAACTTCCCCTCATGTTGAATGTGTTATTATCACATATCGGAAGATCGGCATGACACAAAGCAATAAATAACCCAACCAGGTTAATACTGGATACAACGGTAAGTGCAATACAACACATAACATACGTGTAATTTCTTAACAGATAGTCAAATTTTCTTATAGTTTAATTATATACATCTTATCATGCCGTTTCCATGTCAGGATTGACAGAGAGCGTAGACTTTTCAATTAATTACGAAACCACATCATCTTAATCTATAAACCTTCTCTCATAACTGCA
The DNA here is from genome assembly GCA_949825065.1 of Odontocerum albicorne. Classification (NCBI taxonomy): domain Eukaryota; kingdom Metazoa; phylum Arthropoda; class Insecta; order Trichoptera; family Odontoceridae; genus Odontocerum; species Odontocerum albicorne. The sequence continues at coordinate 34,288,551 of OX463852.1, read as the reverse complement.
ACGATTTTTTATTTTAAATTTACATCTTTTTTCTAAATATCATTGACTTGATCCAACCATACTTTCCTTGATTTACCTCTGCCACGCCTTCCATTCACATTGGCACTGTATGAAATATGTAATACCACGCTTATTCAATAAGAATACTAATTCTATATCTTTAATTTATTAGAAACCATAAACTTTTCTTGACACTGCAAACGGAGGGAGACAAGTTTGTGATGAAAGTTCAAACATATTAATTAGTTGGTAATGGTTTGTTAAAAGTAGACTTTCATAAAAGCTCGGATACGCACAATTTAGTGGTCATTTGAAATGGGCATGGCAAAGAATATTTATTCGATCGTAGTACCTCTACGATACTACTCGTACAATTTCTTTGACTTGAACAACTCGATTTACTGTTGTTGAATGCTAAACAATTTCCATACTAGAGGAGAAAAAAAGATAGTGTAAGAGCCGTTTTAAACCCTTTTAAACTATTTTGAATTCTTTTATTTTATTTCCAAAAATAAAACAAAGAGATAAAAAGGAAACGGAGATAAATGAAGCGTGCAAGACAGTAATAAGAAGCAGGAGACAGGCCGTGGTATAAATAATGACATCAGAGCCCCTGATTGGCCTGAAGTGACCCAGAGGTCAGATCCTGGGAGGCTCTGACGACGGTTAATACTACTGAGGACAGCCCCATATTCCGGGACTTATTATTCAGAATACCCGAAGCAGCCTTTATTTAGAAGACGAACCGTCGGGGACACATATTAATTCAGTTTGTCATTTTGAGAATAAAAACATGTAAAATTTATATTTATAAATACGCGGCCCAGTCTCTTTTTCAGCACAAAGATTTATTAGTACATTGTAAGGCATGGATTTCGAGTTCAATTCTCGGCGTGGTCAAAACTGCTTTTACTTTAAAACCTTTAATTGTTTATATAACTTTTCGTGACACTCACCAACAGTGCAAGTATAAAAGACGGGAAATCAGTATGGATATTACGAGGACCCTTTTCAACTTACACTGATAATACTTTCTTGAACGTAATGTTTTTCCGAATGTTTAGTAGTGGTTAGTTGGATATTTCAGCTATCTTTATGATCCGCTTTTACTCGTATTATTGCTTAAATTTTTTTAATTTTTTTTATCTATATTTGTATGTTAATCATTTTCAATTCATTCGTTCTACATGCCAAACCGTTTCCGAATTCTTAGTTTAACATTCAGTTCTAATCTCCTCACCCCTTACTTTGTCATATAATGCTATGTATTCTATTGTGTGCACAGATTTCCACAATATTTATAAGGTTTCATATAGTTTTAAGCCCTTCACGTTTTAAGTGCATACATTAAAGTTTGTAGGAACCACGGTCGTCGCAGAATATTGTCAACACACACGGTCAACGACCGACGAAACGACCTTTGGATATGTCCAAAGGTCGCATACCAAAACATTGAAATTATTTACCCACAAATACTATTTACGATACATTCCACAGTAGAAAGAGAACGCAACACGCTGTCTCGCCGTTTTCGCAAACAAATCGTCTACCCACAATACTATTTGCAATGTCTGCAATATTTCAATCGACCATTTCTGCACGCACAGAAGCGAGATAAAAATATATTGCGGGCGCACTCCCGCGCCCATTCTGAAATGTATAAATACCCACTTACCGATAAATAAAGCACTATTAATTATTAATTATTATTCATTGATTCATTCACTCTCTCTTTCCGCATTGCTAATTGACGTATTTTATTTAATACCAAACAATCAAAATCATCAACACGTCCTTCACGGACATGCTGCTAAAAGTTGATAAAATAATACTGTTGTGAACTTTTCACGTAAAAAAAAATTAAATAAATAAATTCAAAATACGAATAAAATAAAAATATTGTATTAAACCAAATGTTAACATCGAAAAACACTTATTCGCGCATCATTTACTTACCAAAAATCGACATTTACTTAACACAAAACACAAATCCATTAGAACCCCAAGGAAAGCGCCGGTAATGGAAATTGGAAAAAGTATACGAATCGTTACTTTTTATTGAAAAGCGCCCACAAAAATCGAAGCAGCACAAATGTGTTTGGAAGCAATTGACAAAGCGCAACACTCGCTTAGCATCAATTCAAGTCGATTTGTAAGGGAAGGTGTAAGAGCCCTACCAACCCCTCCTTTTGCAGCCTGGTAGAAAACCTCCATTGAAAAGTCTTAAATAATAAATACATACCATCACGCTTTGTCCAGTTTTGGGATAAGAAGCTATTTCCAAAACTTGAACTTTAAAGCTTTTAAAATAACAAACTACTGTAGCATAAAGATTTCGGTCTCGTATGGTCGCCTGCTTTGTTCTAGACATGTAGATCGCACAATTGACTCTAAACTCTCAACAAACATCCTTCACGGTGAGCTGACAGAGGGTAGAATAAAGCAAGGTGGGCAGCACAATATAAAAGGTCTTTCAAATTGAGTAGTTTTTTTAATTTTTGGATAAAACACAGATGGCGTTGCGAACTTGATTGGGTCTTGTGACATTTGAGAAGTGTAATGTATGCCATTTATAAAAATGGAGTCGTATACAATACAACAACGCGTTCAAATTGTTGGATTATTTTATGTATTGTAATCTCCGGAAACGGTGATGTTAATTGCCCACCAAGATCATGTGATCTGACACCGTTGGACTATTTTCTATGAGGTTACGTAAAAAGCCAGGTCTAAAAGAATGACCCCAATCGATTCCTGAGCTGAAGGACGAGATTATTCGCGTTATTGGTGAGTTAGAATTGCAATTATGTCAAAATGTCATCGAAAATTTTGACAAAAGAGTGGACATCTGTGGAGCTGCAAGAGGTGGACATTTGGCGGATATTGTTTTTTGTGTTTAAATGTCATACATTATACTTCGATGACCAATAAAAAATATTTTGAAATCAAAGCAAATTGTGTATCTTATTCAAGAATTTAAAAAAATAGAATTCAAAACACCGCTCAATTTGAAAGACCTCATATATTAGGACGTACACCTTTTAATACACTCTACAATACAAATATTGTACACAATTGGGGAGCAAATAGCGGCCGATCGAGTCAAATGGCATAGAACTCTGGCTAGTTATCACAGATCCAATAGACAAAGAAGACGCAAAAAAGCTGCAAGAACTGGAGCTTTTTCCTCTACATGCACCGATAGTATACACCGATCACAAACTGTGTTATATACTCGTATATACAATATATCCGGTGACATCAACGTCAAGTACCCTGATACCAACTTTGTATTGTCCCTTATATTATGCTCGTCACGGGCAATACGCATAACATCACGTAGATAATATATACATATATGCCTCTCTATCTTAATCCATACGTCTCGTTATACATACTCTTATGTTAATTATAATTCATACATTTCCTTCCGTTTAAATTTCTCCTACTTAATTATTTTATTTTTCCTCGTTCCCTTACTCTTCTTCGTTTATATAAATATGCTGAAATCGAAATTTATGGACTCGATTTCCAACTTAGATCAAATACATATGGCTGTATAGCGGTATCTGAGCATAATTAAGTAATGAGGAAACGGAATACATTATTTTATGATTATTAAAATACATGTATTTAAACTGTTGCCTATTATTGTAATTTATCTATCCTCATTGAAAAAATATATCAATAAATAAATAACCTAAAATTGTATTGGTTGAGAGAATCTTTCAAATTTATATCATATAAATTTATGTGAGAAGAATCCATAAGGGATTTCTGAAAAATAATCGAGATAATTTGAATGAAATAAAATCGATTCGTGGACAAGATATAATCTAGGAACCCCTATTTTAAGTGTTTCACATTTACGTTCGTTGTTAAAAAACAGTTTGCAATTGAGAAAACAATATTTTGATCTCGCCTAAGTGTGTACTCGTACATATATACCTGTGAGGGTATTTACTCGATGACAGGGGTAGCCAAACTGGCAATCGTAATTGATCGTTTAATCGTGGTGTACTTTATAGTTGATCAAGTTTGTGATAAAGAGTATATATGCATCAACTGAGATGCTTGCGCCGTGTCCTCGATAACTAATTGGCGGAACAAGCGCACAAATTTAAGCGTTCTTGATGAGGCTAAGACAACCACTATTTACGCGTCGTCATTATTTATGGGCCTCATATTCCAGGATCCCATTGCCATTCTAACGTTAATCTAGAGGTGTTCCTCCACGTCGATCATGTGATCTCCTGTGAATAAATAGCCAGACCCTAGATGCGCACTCTCTCCCGCAGATGTCACAGACATGTAGATATACGAGAGTATATAATTGACACATTTGATAAGCTGGGTGATTGAAAACAGGAATTGCTAGTTTGCCTGCCAGCTGATCTACGGTGAGGCGACACCAGAGGAAGACTTCCGGGCAGAGGACCGGTTCACTAGAAATAATATCACGGGCAAGGACGCGCTGTAGCCTCGACCATAAGATTTAAAGAAGATGAAGAAGCAGTTGTGAAACTGTCAACGTTTTACACGATTGGCAATAACGATTGGGTATTACACGATTGGCAATAAATTAAATGACAGTATTCTACAGCAGGGACATCTCATATTTTACAAAGATATCAGTCTACAAGGCAATTGTTCTTACCACACTTCTTAATGGGGTTGACTGTGACTTGGGTTCCCTAAAGGAGGCACATTGGAAGCCTCGAAATGTTCCATCAACGCATCCTTTGTTGTATTCTTCAGATCGACAGAAGTGATCATGTCACAAATGTTTCAGTCCTGCAACGCTCCAACTGTAAACCTGTAGAGAATGTGGTTGTAAAGGTGAAATTGCGGTGAGCCGGACATGTGATACGCATGAGCGATAATAGGATCCCAAAATGGATCTTGCACGAGGAAGTAGCGGGCAAGTGAAATATTGGTGAGCAGAGAAAGCACTGTAAGGACAGTCTGCGAGAGTCGCTGTCTTTGTGCGGGAACGCCTGAGAACTGGGAGCAGTTGGTTCATGACCACGGAGAGTGGAAAGTCATCTGTTTTCGGGCTGACGGCGTCTCAACTGCTAGACGTGTAAGAAACAGTAAAACTGCGAACACACGTCAACATTACCAGGCGACTCACACGTCTGTAACATCTGCGGAAGGTGGTGTACATTTTTTTTTCTCACAGAAGATCACATAATCGACGTGGAAGAGCAGTTCAAGTTGGAATGGTGAAGAGGTCCACGACTATGAGGCTCAACAACGATGAATATTAAGGTATTCAACTGATTTACTGTTTCAACTCATATTACAATTCAAACGGTAAATCAGCAACTGTTGCAGTTATTTAAAGAATTAAAGATAAAATTTTATAACATACGTGATAATAATTATTTTTGTTATTCCACAAAATAAATAAATCACCACGACACGTAAGAATAAACATAGGTTTAATGATAGCAACACGTACATAATATATTTAAATATATTCCAAAAACACATAAATAGCAGACAATACATTTAAGAGATAAGCTATCAAAAGTTCTGGGCTCATCTCATAACATTCCCCCCGGCCAAGAAACACCCCACCAATATAGGGCGAGCCCAGCCGCGAGGACACCATATGTTTTTCAGCTCACACCCTAGACACACACGTTTGTCTATCTCCTACGTATCTCCGATAAATGGAGCTATATGTTAAAATAAAACAGTAATCAATAACTAAAGAATAAAAAAAACACTTCTAATGAATAAAAAACCTGTGAGTTTATAATCACTCACACTTCCAATGAAGCTTGATATCAACTGGACCTAAGCATTACTCTCATAACAAGCCGGGATCATTTGATAAGATGTAGAAACACGTGTCGTTTCTACATTGGTATAATGTAATTAGTGGAATAACAAAGAAATTTCTTATTAAATATTCTAATGCGAAGTTCCACAAAGTGAAAGCTCAAATCTTTGATAAAATAAATAATAATGTAACTGACATTGCGATTTCGCTTTTTATGATCTATATTAAAACTTAAACCAGTGACAAAAAAGGCTAAAGAGTTTAAGGACGTGGCAAAAAAGTGAAGAGAAAAAAATTGATAGTGTAAAAAAGGAAATGAATGTGTAAAAAAATTATTTTCATTATTTATGTTCCGTATCTCGGAAATGTATATTTTTTTCAGTAGAATTTCCGTTAAAAGCCTGCGTTATGATTAAGTACATAATAAAGCTTTAAATTCGGAAAGTTGCGAAGAAAAACAAAGGTTTTATTTCTCATAACGCTATTCCGGCCGGAAATTTTAATACATTTCACACACATGGTGCCTGATTTGATACAATCTCAAGGAGCGAGCAGTGAGCGGAGCTATCCTCATTTTAGAGATAATTGGAACATTATTTCGTAGATAATCCGCTATCAGAGATTGTGTCGCAACAAGCCATTCAATATAATGGAAATATCTGATAGGTCCCGGCGTTTCACTCCTTGACATCTCCCCTGCTCTCTTGTTCTCCTGGTCTGGACGCTAACGGAAAGGTGGGATTCCTCATAAAAATACAATCGCCAGGGGCGGAACTACCATTTATTTATTACAATATTGTAATAAATAAATGATAGTTCCGCCCCTGGTTATGTGTTTTTTTTATGTTACGGCCTTGAGTTTCTTGAGCCCTGACCTGTCACAAGCTTGTATTGTACGATTATATTGTCTTTTTGTAATGTATAAAGCTCAACACTGTTTTTTTGTTATTATTATTATTATTGTTTTAAGCTTTTGTTTGGTATAAATAAATTTATGGAAAAAAGTATGTATGTACATTCTCTTTTCTGTCATTTTTGGTGTCTGAGTCATGTTAATGTTTATACTTTTGTAACACGTTGATTCATGCGCACTCAAATTCAAAATTAAATTAAATTATATTTAATGGTCGATTATATACCGTACACGGTGAATTAATATATAAATGAGTAATCTTGGGTGCGACAAGAGGTCTAATACTTAAGAGCAAAAATCACCTGAACAGGAGCGTAACACAAGATAAGCAGGGGTGGCGCAAGGATAAAAATAAGTAAATAACAAATTATCTTTTTTGTTTAAATCTTGTCTTAATGTTGGCATTGATTACAAAGAGATTATCTACTTCCGTTTCTCACACTCCTCAATTTTTTCAATTAAAATTTCTCCAACTATCTTTTCAATTTTTTTTGTTTACTTCTTCCTCGTTGTTCATTCCTATTAAACATACACAATTATATTGAGGTGTATGGCTGCGCTGTAACACACTAGACTTCCGTTCGGAAGGTTCGAACCTCACGTTGTGCTACTTTTCTCGAATGACACAGACATGTGTACGTCTAGTATTCGGGGGTATAAGGATACCTATGACTACAGTCATATATATTCTTTAAAAAAAATAGTTTTTAAAAAATGCCGATGTGCACCGATTGTCTTACATCGTTGTGCCATCGGATAAAGTACAGCTGTGTGGCTGGTGAGTTTGCTGGTGTGCAGAGTCTGACTCGCTTACATAGGAGAAAGGAAGAAAGAAACAAGAACTCCAAGGCACATCTTCGCTTTCTAACTAAATTGACGTTGGAATGACAAGAGGATTCTCAACTACCGAGGTCCAGCAACGACGATGATACGAATATATTGGGCTGTCCGGAAAAAAATCGTTTTTCTCAGATATATGTCATAGTTTTCGTTGTAAACTTAGTTCCAAACATACTGAATTTATATTATTTTTATGAAGAGCAATACTTTAGCGCATTTTTTTCCGGTATTTGTTTATCTCAATTCCTTCAGTGTTTTAAACATAATTCGGAAGATGGAACAAAATAAGTTATCTTTTCGGTGTTACGTGCATTTTTACTACTAGAAGAAAAGAATCAGTACAAACCAAAAATAAAATATATTTTATATACGAGTAGTATGGCGATAACGTGTAAGCGGTCATGAAAACGATGGTTTAAAAATTACATAACGGTGATATGACACTCGAAGATCAAAACAATCTGAAAAGTGTACAGATGCATTTATCCTGAAATTGCATATATATTTCAAGATAATGGCGAAGAAAAAGACGACCTTTGTGGCCTAGTTGGTAAGATGCCTGTCTCCCAACCCGGAGGTTGCGGGCTTAAATCTCGCTGGAATCCAGATAAAAAAAAAGATTCCAGTCTGATTTTCATTTAAGGTCACTTTAATAACATTTTGGTTGGTTGCAAGAGATTGCCACATCGCAATACGTCCGCCAGGTTGCACTGTATACACCGAAAATTTAATACAATACAAAGAGAATACATTTAAAAGATAATCTATCAAAAAGTCTGGGCTCTCCTCATAACATCCCCCTCGTCGAAATACACCCCCACTAATAGAGGTCGAGTCCGATCGAGAGGACATCGAATGTTTTTCAGCCCACGTTCTACTTTCGATGTATACTGTAAAAACTGGCGGGTTTATTGATATGCGACAATTTATTTAAGCTAACTAGGAAGATGTTTAAACGAGCTTTAAGCGATAACCAGACTGAAACCTGAACTGAAAATCTAGGTACTAACTGGGTCTTGAAAGACAGGCGTTTTATCAACAAGGCAAAAAAGGAAGTCAAATTATATGAGTATTTATAAAATTTTATTAAAAAACATTATCATTGTTCGGTATAATTTTCTTTGGGGCGGGTCTGGTCGCTACAGCCCCGATAAAACTCTGTAACATTCCATAAGAGCTAAACTCTGTGCCGAGTTGCCTTTAGCTGGCTTTATCGAGAATAGCCCATTCTCATTAAACCCTCACTTTTCTTTCGAAATTAGCTAAAGATATTGAAAATAAAGCTATCGGGGGCGAAATTTGTTCGGATAATGACCGAGCATTTAATTTTGTTTGGCCCGATTTTAGATTTTAATAAGCGATACATATATTCCGAGTGGGTATTATTACCACAGTTGGATGTTAAGTTAATAATCTATCGGCTTTTGGAGTTGGCAAAGAATTTAATTTAATATAAAGCGAAACTCGCATTTGAAGTATTTGGAAAATTTTAAATTGTTTTCAGGAGAATAACAGCCTCATCCGAGGGTGGGCCGATACAAAGTTAAGACGGAAACAAAGTAAAATACGAACAGAAAATGATTTTGTTTAAAGAATTCTAACCTCAAAATACTTAATAATGACGTTTAAATGTGATACAGATCCAACCCACAAAATAAAATATTGTCTGATATCTGAAAGGCAATTAATCCCTCGTTAACGAGTGTGATTGTCAGCCACCCTGCGAATGGAAAGTGCCTGTGCGTATATGAGTGTATTGTATTCAAGTTGTTGTTGCACTTCAGCAAAGACACAGTCTAGACATATCAAACCCAAAGTTCCGACGGAACTTTCAAGACACTTGGCAGGTAAATTATTTTCTGCGGTCTTTCGTTAAGCCGAGTTTTTTTCACGCAGCATACTTTTGCGTTTACTTTTAAGCAAAAGCAACACATGAATTTATATGTTAAACGATTTCAAAGTAAAACAAAGCTGAAAGTGAATCTACCAAGAATCGATCATAGGGTGCTCGCTTGCTAGGCGTGAATTCTTACCGTTATACTACGGCCTTCGGAAATATAGTGTATACTGCTCATATTAAACTTATCACTGAACAATTGGTAAGATGGCAAAAAGACAACCCTCCGATTTCGGTTTCGATTCCCAATGGTACCAGAAAATAATAGTACCATATATTGTATATCACTTTTGTTGTATACAATGAAACCTGGGAGATTTACTGATACGTGCATTTTTTTTCAAACCAACCAAAAAAAATCTTCAAGGTGCCTTGAATAAAAACAAGACTGGAACCCTTTATAAAATAATTTGGGTTTCAACAGGAATTGATCCAATAACTACTAGGCTGGAAAACGGAAAACCAACTGGGCAACGGAGGTGGTCAATAAACGTACTGATTATTTTTTATTATTTTATAGTCACACCTCAAATGCCTGTTATCATTTAATGATGATCCGCACACAACAATGATAAGGATGCCTTTAACAAACTGAGCTAACGACTATAATTTCCATGTATGCATATAAATAAAAAAGGAAAAGCCAAATAAATGCTGTATAAATGCGTGCACTGAGAAGAAAACACGGGGGAACCATGTACGATAGAATATGAAATTAAGTGATTCGGGATGAAACAAATATACTGTACAAATGTGAGTGGAAGGCGCGGTAAAGGAAGAAGAAGAAAAGTATGTTAGATCAAGTGAATGATATTTTTAAAGAAGGAAATCTAAAAAATCCTAGAAATCGTAGGAGTTGTATAAGAAGGTATATTGATGTGAAGAGGCGAAGGACATGAGTTGAGTTAGGAAAATTTGGTGCTCTGTAATTTCTGCTTAATCCAACAGAGAAGCTGTTTTATAGATTAAAAGACAAGTGTTCAAATAAATCACAAAATGTCATATTTGAGGAACGCATGATATAGTGAGAAGCATAATTTCCTACATTTTATCATAAAAGAGGTTTATGGTGGAAGATGTGCCGGAAGGGGTAACAAATATTACATTATGAGTTGGTTGTTAATATTAAAAGTCATACTTAAGGCTGAAAAAAAGGAATAATATATAGGTATCTACCTATAGGGGGATAAGGCTTTTCGGAGTGATAAACCGCGTGGTTTAGTTTATAATCCTGACATTTCGAAAACGTTGCAGCTTCCATCTTTAGGGCTTGTTTGTTGTTAACTTCACCGTAAATGAATTCGCACCGGATACCGGCCTGGCCTACAGCAGTAACAACTGTAATATAAGCGAACCGGCCCATCTCCGGTTCGCAACCGTAACGTGAACGCATGGTTCCTTCCTACTACGGGAGAATATGGCCATGTTTTCGACAAATGTTGAAATTATTATTCATTTTTAATTAGTTATAGGGTACATGCTGATTTGAGGTGAAACCCGTTGCATCTGTTAATATTGTTTGGATGTTTATATTTCCATTGTCTCTTTGATTAATCAGGCGTAATGATTATTTGGTTTGCCGGGTACTTTTGGTTCAAATGAGAAACGGTGGACTGTCTCGAAAACTGATCTGCTAAAACTGATTTTTCGGAATTAGCAAGTGTGTGGGGTCTCTCATGTGTGGTGATTCCTTTGTTCACCTTTCTCGCTGTCTTTCTATTGTTTACCGTTCACCCAAGTTTTAATTTTCATAAAGTTAGATTGATTTGAAAAACAAAAAAAAAAATGAAATACTTGTATAACTCAATCTCCCATCCATTATTTCATGATCATAGATAACATTCTTATAATTTCCTTAAACTTTAAATATTTAATTTTTATAGCAAGTCTTTAATTATATTCTTGAAGTCAAATAGAGCCAACAAGTCTAAAGTTTCCAACATAGTTGGTCGCTAAAACTGTTGAATCAAATAGTCTGTTCCTCTGAAGGCTTGCACAAGGAAAACCATCATTTTATTTTCTTTGATATGTTATTCAAGTGTTTTTGAGCTGGTTCAACGTTACTAAACTATGTCAAAATAAGGCATTATCATGAATATCAAACGACAATGACGAATAATCCAATCATCATACATAACTTCCAATAAGCGAAAAATAAGAATAATTCAATAACTTACTAAATATATACAAAAGTTTTAGCTGCATAGATTAATCCAAAACTGGGCAATTCAGGAGTTAGCTTACCTGAAAAAAAGAAAAGAAAATCATAGTTAATTATTGGCATTACTCGGGTAAATTTTGACGATTTAAATGTCGCAATTTTAATCTTTGGTGTAAAAATAAATAAATAATGGTAAGGAGCTTTAACCTTTGCAGAACTGGCGTCCATTACAATGGACACAGAGTTCATATGCACTTTGTAAAAAACTGTATGGTATATTTCTGTTCCCAATGCATCGAGAATTCGACTTCTCCCTGTTTATTAAAATGTCTTGTCAGTGAAATGTAGTGTTCAGTCAGCTATACGCCCTGATATAGTAATTATTTGGTGACGACAAACTCAGCAAACAATAATGCAAATGCATTATGTCTGCATTCAGACACAGCAAACTGCAATCTCACTCGGATGTTCTCTTCCACTCCAACTATCTTACGCTGCAGTCCAGTAAGACAGAATGCATCAACCGTTATGTTTCTGGAAATGAGTATACAAAACTTAACATTTCGTGATCTGAGTATTCCATTTCCTCTAAATTTCTGCGTTTCGATCTAATGGTTAACATTCGTGTTAATTAAGCCTGGGTCTCAGATTCTATACCAGGCGGATTCACTTCTAAACAGTTTTTTTGTTTTTTTTTTCGTTGCTTACAACCAACTTTATAATTTCTAAGAGTTTTTTCACAAAGTTACGCCATTTAAATCTGACTATACTGCATCTTGTAATTTTTATTGTGCCGATATCTGGATCTATCGAAACTTTGTTTTCGCTGAAGTTCATGACTAATTTTAAACACAGTGAGGAAATAAGCATATTTTATTTATTTATTTAACACTTTTATTGCAATATAATCTGGCGGGCTTATTGCCAGGCGGCAATCTCTTCCAACCAACCAGACAAAAGTAAATGAAGCAAGTTACGTGGTCGCATAAATCATTCAAATGACTATCCATCTCCACGAAATCCATAAACATATACGTGAGAACATGCCCACGAACCCCACAAAGACGGACAATCACCCGAACATTATTTTTCATATAAAGTGAGATATCATCAATCAAAAGGAAATGAAAGGATGGTGGAGGAGAAAGGAAAAAAAAATCAGGAATGAAACACGTTATTTTACTGACTAGAAATTAAGAGTTTTTTCAGTCGCTTCTTAAAGCATTCCAAGGACGGAGCGAGTCTTATATTGGTTTGTAACTGATTCCAGAGTCTAATGTTATTCTAAGCATAATGTTATTTATCAAAATATTGTATTACAATTTCGTTATAAATACAAGTACTACAACCTGGAGAGTTTATTGTTTTCTTATCGATGACATACATGTTAAATAAGATTTAAGTAAGAACCATACTGGGTCCTAAGAATTAAGCCTTAAGAAAATTCCAATGCTAGAACACAAGTGTTTTCTCACTATACCACGGAGGTGGGAATCGATATTTCTTCAAGATTTTGGTATCAATATACACTTGTTGTCGTTACTGGACCTCGTAGTCGAGGATCTCTTCGCCGTTGCAACGTCAATTCAGTTGGAAAGCGAATATGTGCCGTGGAGTTTTTTTTTAAAGTGAGTGAGCCGTTGCACACTAGCAAATTTACTGGCCACACCAATGTACTGCATTCGATTGCATACCGAAGTGAGACGATCGGAGCACACCTTCATGTTTTCTCTTATTTAAAAAAAATATAATATATGTCCTAAGTTATAGGTATCCATATACGTCCAAATACTATGTGAAAAAAATACTGATGTCAATCGAGAACGTAGCACACCACGGGGTTTGAACCAGTGACTTTTCGCACGAAAATCCAGTGCGTTATTACGCGGTCATACACCACATATCAATAATACAATAATTTAATATAAATAAGTAAAAAACATGAAACTTATATTCAAAACAGTATTTTTCTGAGAGTTCAATGAAATGAAAATGAAAGCTCGTAATATTTAAATATTTTCTGCAAATGAGGTGAATAGAGGCAAAATTAAACAATTGCAGTTAAAATTTGTAAAAATTACAAACAAAATTTAGTTCTTTTTTTCGTTGTAAAGAAACATTATAGGGATTCAGAGGTTAATGCTAGAATGTTAAAGTGAATTCGTGAATTAATTAATTAATTTTTCTGTGACTGGATATGGCCACTTTCATTGTGATTTTTCATGGATTTTTCAAGTATAATATTAAAATTTTACGATTTCTTTAAAAATTCACGACATAAAGTGAAGAATGTTCAGAAAATTAATTTGATCTAACGTAAAACTGTTTACTGGAAGCGCCTACTCAAACCCTAAGACTTTGGAGTCGTAAAAATTCCATCGTTTCATTTCTTTAGTGGTTCATAAGATATGCAATAATAGTGAAATTCGCCTTCCCTATAAGGCTATATCCAAATAAAAGGATATAAACTTTATAATTTTATCCCCCCGAATTCAATAAAGTTTTACTCTCGCAAGGGTTGTTTTTATTGAACTACAATTTTATTAGATGTTAATTTATTTAGTTTTAAAATACATTTAATTTAACTGATAAAGAAATTAAAATTTTATGTCAAAATTAAGAAATTTAAATTTCATGCATATAAAACATTAAGGAATTCCACCATTACGGTTACACAACAAAACGCAATAAGCGTTTTTGCTACACTTGAATGAATGAATGAATGGGTTGCTAGGTAGAGAGATAGGACTAGAAAATAATGTAAGAATGTAGTTAGATAAATTTCAACTGAGGAAAAACTAAAAAGCTTGTAAAATGTAAGTGCATGTATGACGAGATATATAACGACCTCCATAGCCTCCATTGATAAGACGTCTTTTTCCCAATATGTCGGTTGTGGGTTCAATTCCAATTGGTACCTATTTTTTTAGTTCCAGCATGGTTTTCCCAAGAGATTGCCACATGGCAATGCATCCACCAGGATGCACTGTACTACGAAAGAGAAATGAAATACAATACACTCAAGTTATTTTAACAATGATATATTTTCACAGCTTGGAGGCTGGAAAATAGGGATAACAAGAGATTTTCATGTGGCAAAAAATGCATATGGTTGTATTGAATACATACAATTTTAGGGGCGGTTGTCCCGAATGTAAAGATGATGCGGATGATCGTTGCTTTAAATAAAACTCGTTTGAAATCGGAATATGGAAAGAGGTATTTTATTGTTAAACGTCGGTATTTATAATATTTGGAATGTGTGTAGAAAGGCGCGGAAGAATGTCGCTGTCTCGTTCAGCTAAACAATATTTATTGTTACACGTCCCGTATTTATATGATTTGTAGAAAGGCGCAGAAGATATGTCGCTGTCTCGTTCTCGCTAAACAATAACAAGCGGCTCGCGCTGTGATCACAAGGAGTGAAGATCGCTACACAATGAAAGTAATATTGTACAATATAATACATTAATAAGCGAGAAGGTTAAGACAGTTTTGAAAAAAAAAAAACTTAAAACTTAATTTTTGATGTGTATTTTAAAACAGTTAATGGTTCGTAACTGACTATAAATTTGCTAAGATGATAGTCCAATCAGTATCAAACTTGATACATGGGATTAAAATGTGGACGAGGGAAAATATTGAAAGGAGCCCAAAAAAAACCGTAGAAATGTGTGCACTGAGAAAAATACGTAAGGTGACATTTTATAACAGATTAGGAAGAATGAAAACTAAAGGGTGATCTATTAAGAAAAAAATTACAAATTGAAATGATTTGGGCATGTAGAACAAATGAAAGACTAACTAATCAAATATACAGTGCAAATGTGGTTAAAAATGTGTTAAAGGAAAATAAATAAAAGTACGGTTGGATCAAGTGAATAATATATATTTTGAAATAAATAAATCGAGGCTGATTGTAGACTTTATGAAGTATTAAATTTGTACTGTACAATTTTTTTCGCATAAATGTCAAATTTGTGAGGTGAGGTGTGGGCACCTGACTCGAGACGGCCCGATATCGTGTGATCAACGGTGTATATAGTTATTTTTTAATGTTCATGTATTCATTGTGATTCGTGTACTTACTTATTTTAATCGTTTTTTGTTGTGTAGATGATTTTTTTTTGTTTGATTGAATTGTAATATTTTATTCTTCTATTAATTTGATTATTTTCTAAATATTGTAAATGAATCTCACGCTTCGTTTTATGAAAAATATTTTTGTAAGGTACATTGTGCCGTTGATGAAAAATGAAAAAAAAATGTAAGATACTGTGGTGTTGATCAATAGCCAAAGAAATTCTAGGAGTTGTATGCAAATGTGTGTGAATTTAGAGGAAGTACAAGTTGTGTCACGATAAAAAGTCTGGTCACTCTGTTTTCTCCGCTTACCCCGAGACGGCAACGGCGGGATAGGACGTATGCATATATAAGCTGAATATTATATTGCAATAAAACTAGAACAGGAACATTATTATATAATTTTCTGACTAAAAGGCTAATAATACCACGTAACTTTAAAGTCTGTTATTTGCTTTTTCCTTCCCCGCTGAATATTTCAAGCGGACTTATTTGAGGTTAGCGGAATATTTTAGAGAGTTTTGAGGGCAGCGCTTTGTGCTTTTCAAATTAATCTGCTTTTGAGTGAGCGAATTCCCATTGTTCGTATGACTTTTTTTCTTTCATATTACATGTTTGTATTAATTTCCAAAATACCTTATATTTGGAAAAAAATGGTACACTTTTCATAAAATTTCCTACACAGAGATATTGAAATATTATTTTTTCATTACGACCAAATAGAAAATTTCGAATTTCATTGAATTGGATTCAGTAAAATATTTTAGTTCGCATGAAGAACAACTCAGGCTAGGAGGTACTCGTATAAACACATATTACAGTGATTTTATGTTTAAACACTGTCGATTGTATTATATTTTAGCCATCCGACATTTTAATATTGCAAGTTGGTTCAATTAAATATAAATCATTTTTGACAGTTTTCATTTTAGCAAAGTTAGTTTCCAAATAAATAACAAAAAAATAATAACTGTATAAAAAGATTCATATACAGGTGAATTAGAAAAATATAAATAAATAAATATAGGTTTATTGACAGCAACATAGTATGTACAAAATATATTTAAATAACACTTCTAAAACACATAAATTGTAGATAATACATTAAATACAGAAGCTATCAATAGGTCCGGGCTCATCTAATAACATCTCCTCGGCCAAAATACACCCCACCAATATAGGGCGAACCCAACCACAGGGATACCAGATATTTTTCAGCCCACACCCTTGAACACGTAGAACAATATAAAAAAAACACAGAAAATAAATAGATGACAAAAAAAAACGTTCAAGAGAGAATACATTAAAAGGTCCGACCTCATCCCACAAACATTCCCCCGGCCGAGATACACCCCACCAATGTAGGGCGAGCCCAACCGCAAGGGCATCGGGGGGCTTCCATCCCACATCCCCGCATATCTAGATTAAAGAGTAAATTAAAAAAAAAACAAAAACGTATGGCAGAAAACCAAATAAAAAGTATACCATCATCCCGTTTCTCTGTTGGGATAGGACGAGAGGATAAAGCGTTAACCTTTCCTACAACGACATAGTTACCGTCGTATATTATTTATAGTTAAGGCATTAACATTGTGGAGGTTTAAATACATGGTAAGTTGTTTAGTCAAACGCTATTTATTCCACTTCATAAAACGGTATAACCCTACCGATTTCAAGTTTTCCCCTCATCAGGGGAGCTTGTTTGTGCTCCCCTGATGAGGAGGTGAAAATCTTGAAACCGGTAGGGTTATACCGGTATATTAAGTGGAATACCCACGTCCATATATATTCTTCTATTTCTCTAACTCAACCCAAATATGGTTTGACTAATTAAAATAAATTATAAAAAAGTAACTCTGAGTTGTAGAAATTGAAGGCGCTGTACTCATGAAGAAGAATTAAAAATGTATATCGCGATGTAAAATTCTGGCACGCTATATCCTGACAGGGAAATCGTGGTATGTTCTTCTGAAAGTTTCCGACGTCACGAAGATAAGCTCGATGTTGGAAATTGAAATTCATTGCAAAATATGAACGATGGCACTACATGATGACAGGGAAGGGCGATAAATCATATGCAAGAAGCAAAGCGCAGTAGCCCAGTAGTGATGCAGTTGTATGATGAATCGTCACATTCATCATGCATGTGTAAGACACCACGTCATTTTTCCGTCCAACTCAGGAGTTGTAACAAATAATAAATATTGTAGATCATATAAAATGGTAAAAAAAAATCAAATAACTACATAATAAAATATCAAATAACTACTATACATAATAAAAGCAAAATAACCTTTGATGAGTGGAAACGCGGTGCTTTGCAGTCAATAATGAGAATAAAAATTATTAAATATCAGACCGATATTGTTACCTCAAATGTTTGGCATTATTGTCGTATTCACAAATTGAGCTATTAAGAGCGTCATCTCTCGCACATTGAATGACCTTGTTGAATGAATTTTCCGATATTGATATCTTCCATATGTCGGTGGATATGTTGAGAATTGAGTTTTTAAGTACGCTTTGTAGGCATCATTGAGCCACTTAAAAAGGAAACATGAGCAAAATTGTTTATTTTATTGTTTTTAAATTTAAATTGGATATTTTTTTTTCTTTCTTATGAATATGAACTTAAAACTGGTATACGAAAAGAAGATCACTCTGAGATGGTTTGGACACGTGGTTTCGAATAAATGAAGACTAATAAATCAAATATATAGTGCGAATGTAAGTGGAAGGCGTGATAGAGGAATACCAAAGAAAGTATGGTTAGATCAAGTGAATAATACTTTGAATGAAGGAAAAGTAAGCAGTTTAAAAACATATGATAAATTGTAAGCTATGTAAAAAGGTTGATGGATGTGGAAGAGGTGAAAGAAGTGTGTCAAGATAGGAAACTCCGGTATTCTGTCCTCTTTGCCTACCCCAGCAGGGAAATTAAGTGATGGTATGTAAGTTTGAGCTATTAAGCATATCGCTGCGCGCATTTCAACGTATACTCGGGTGAGTTAATTAAACCAAATTAGGGTCTTATAGGGAATATAATATGAAATTAATATATCATTGTTGTCTATGTCTCACGGAGAATAGAGAAGAAGATAAAGTGAATTGATTATTCGTGATACTTTTAATTGATTTTATTGTTTCAAGATATTTTTTATTTCCATGTGTAAAAAGTGTTTTTTTATGTGTAGTATTTGTATGTTTTGTGGGTGTAAAAAAAGGTACGAATATGTGTTGTTAGGTGTTCGGCGAACTCAGAAAAAAGTGTTTATATAACCCTATTATTGCAATAATTTGATACTTTTTAGAACAATTTATAGAAGCGGAGCAGTCACCGTTCTCGACTTCTGGCCGAAGTTCATACGTGCAGTTCTGTCGGACTTGCCGTTATTGCACCGCGCTGGCGGATTATGATAAATTGCAATTCTCGCTGAAATATTGTTGCAACGGGAGTCTCCGTGAATAATTGATCGGTTGGTTGTTCTTGAATCAGGTATTGAATATCTGATATCACGTTGAGGAAAATAAAACCGAGATAATTTTTATAAAATGTTTAAAAAGAACTGACAAAAATGGATTCATTAATTTGTTATGTCCTTCAAAATATCCCAACTTAAGGTCGATTTACACACATCAGTAACGTGACAGTGCCGTGAAAATCCCGTGATTATCATTTCTATTCACAATGGACAGTGTTTTTCCTTTTCGTATTTTGC
Source organism: Odontocerum albicorne (assembly GCA_949825065.1). Classification (NCBI taxonomy): domain Eukaryota; kingdom Metazoa; phylum Arthropoda; class Insecta; order Trichoptera; family Odontoceridae; genus Odontocerum; species Odontocerum albicorne. The sequence goes on along the minus strand of OX463852.1, from coordinate 34,269,147 downwards.
CAGTGCATTTGAGTGCCCAAGATGGCGATGTTTTCGGAAGATGAACTATTGATGATTGCTCTGGTTTTGGATGAAGAAGAGGAAGAGGGAATGAAAAAACGGAGGTGGGTTCATCAGGCATGGAAAACTAGAGCATGTATTCTGGACTGGACAGATCAAACAACGAAGGATAGTGGCGCACTAACTCAATAAGTTTTTCGCCATTCATGTTTCTGATAAAAGAATATAAATAAAACAAAGAAAAACAAAATGAAAACTCCGAAAACTTAAAAAAAAAGCAATAATAAAAATCACGGCCGTGATCTGATGTTCACTGTACAGTGACGGCGACAGCACTGGTTACACTGGCACGGGCGCTCGCTGGACGAGTATGAACAAGACCCTTCAAATTCCTAGAAGAATATTTATGACCATGTCGGTTTAATCACGGGTCGGTCACGGCGCTGTCACGTCACTGATGTGTGTAAATCGACCTTTATGGGCAGTATTTTATAATACTTTAAAAAAAAAAAAATTGATGCATATATATTTGTGTATAGTTGAAAGAATTTTACATTTCTATTTTCAGATTTTAAAATGTCAATGCGTATATCTTTAAAGTGCGTAAATAGCTTTCATTTTACTAAATTATTAATTGTTAAATATGTTTTGAGGCTTTTGCAGTTCAAAGTATCACTTGACTATGGTTATCCGGAGTGTTTTACTGCGTGTTTTGGCTTATGATGGGGATGTTATGAAAATATTGCCATTTTCCCTTTCACGGCTTGTTCGAAACCGTAAAACAAGCCTTGAAGGTGAAAACTGCAACGTTTTCGAAACGTTGGCATCATGTAGTAAAACCATATCCAACTTATTAAATGTACTTTTTTATCAATCAAGGTTTGAATTCATATGTGTTAAAAATGTGTTTGATCTATCAAGAGGTAGGTTTTGACCCAATCTATCATCGCCTTAAGTATGACGCACTATTTACTGGACACCCTGTATTATAAACTGTTGGACTTAATCCTATGTGACAATCTATTCCGAACAACCAAAAAATGTTCAAGAGGCTTGAATTGAAAAACAGACTAGAATAATTTTCAATAAAATTTGGTAGGAACAGGAATCCAACTCATAATGGCCGGGTAAAAAAACAAACATTTTTTCGACTAGGTTTATTATTCAAATCCCAATGGTATCGAAAAAAAACTGAGGCTCACAAGACCCAGGCCCGTATGCAGTATAGATAAAACGACTTAATTTATTTCCTCAACGAATTTCAATGGACACGTTTATTTAATATACCTCAACATTTATTTTTACTTCTTGATAGAAAAAATGAGTTGGATTCCTGTTCCTATCAAATTTTATTGAAAATTGTTCTAGTCTGTTTTTCAATTTAAGCTTCTTGAACATTTTTTGGTTGTTCGGAATAGATTGTCACATAGGATTAAGTCCACCAGGTTATAATATACAGGTGTCCCGTAAATAGTGCGTCATACTTAAGGCGATTATACGAGTAGATTGGGCCAAGACCTAGCAGAAATCAACAACAACAAATGAGCAACTTTTTACTGTAGTATTCTAGAACAGCCCAGTACATTTTTATGTTTACCACAGAAGGCCAGAGTTAAGCGTAACAATTTTAATCATGATTTTTTTAAATTTTTCAAATATTTTTTGTACATAATAATTTTGGAAACCATTTTGTATGCAATAGATAAGGCTACTATTCAAGAGTGTTTCACATTAAAAAAAAATACAAAAAAGGTAATTTGTACACAACGCAGCAAAAAATCTGATGCAACGTAGGGATTTTACGAAATTTTACACATGTATACAACAAAAATATAATGTATACAAAAAAACCAACAAAAATACATTATACCTTTTGCAGGATTGCTTAGTGGGTTCAAGTTGGTAAGACATGAGACTTATTTCAAGTAAGCAACGATAAATTAGTTTAATACGTTGGCAATTAATTCGCCATATGGTAATACTACCGCATAGCAAACGTTTAATAAATGATTAAAAAAAATCGAAGATAAGCATTCTACGAGTATCAACTTGGCAATTGAGGTTGTCCAAGTGAATCTTTATACGATCACCTGTTTCAGTGACATATTTCAAGTTCAGAGAGTTTATTTATTAAAAAATAATTCGTTCTTTGAGAAAATGCTTAAATTAAATAAAAAAAAACCAAACAAATCACATTCATGGCAAAGTATGTGGGTACTCGGGAAACCAGAATGTAGTACATGATATAAAAACAAACAAATCACATTTATGGCAAAGTATGTGGGTACTCGGGAAACCAGAATGTAGTACATGATATAATAACAAACAAATCACATTTATGGCAAAGTTTATGGGTACTCGGGAAACCAGAATGTAGTACATGATATAAAAACAAACAAATCACATTCATGGCAAAGTATGTGGGTACTCGGGACACCAGAATGTAGTACATGATATAAAAACAAACAAATCACATTCATGGCAAAGTATGTGGGTACTCGGGAAACCAGAATGTAGTACATGATATAATAACAAACAAATCACATTCATGGCAACGTATGTGGGTACTTGGGAAACCAGAATGTAGTACATGATATAAAAACAAACAAATCACATTCATGGAAAAGTATGTGGGTACTCGGGTCACCAGAATGTAGTACATGATATAAAAACAAACAAATCACATTCATGGCAAAGTATGTGGGTACTCGGGAAACCAGAATGTAGTACATGATATAAAAACAAACAAATCATATTCATGGCAAAGTATGTGGGTACTCGGGAAACCAGAACGTAGTACATGATATAAAAACAAACAAATCAGATTCATGGCGAAGTATGTGAGTACTCGGGAAACCAGAATGTAGTACATGATATAAAAACAAACAAATCACATTCATGGCGAAGTATGTGGGTACTCGGGACACCAGAATGTAGTACATGATATAAAAACAAACAAATCACATTCATGGCAAAGTATGTGGGTACTCGGGAAACCAGAATGTAGTACATGATATAAAAAAACCCGAAGATAAGGATTCTACGAGTACCAGCTAGGCAACAGGGGTTGTCTTAGTAAATTTGTACTCGTATACTATCACGTGTTCAGTGACATATTTCAAATTCAGAGAGTTTATAAATGAAAAAAAACCCTCTTTCTTTGAGAAAAGGTTTAAATTAAATAAATAAAAAACAAACAAATCACATTCATGGCCAAGTATGTGGGTACTGGGGAAACCAGCATGGTGTACTGGAAAGCATTCAGTGACAGACCCGATGGAAATAGTGTATCGGGCTGTGCGGAAGGCTTGAAATATTGAGGGAGGACAACCTGAATTATGAATGCAACTGAAAAATGTAAAGTGCAATGGCGCAGCAGGGTCACCTGTCACAATACGAGTACGGCTATCATCGCTCCCCTCTGCCCACAGCAGATTTATTGCCTCGTCATTGTGGACCGCGGAGGCAGATAAGTTTTCCATGAACCATGGAAGGTTGCAAATGATTATAGTTTGCATCAGTGGTTCACAATTTTTTTGAAGGTAAGTGACTAAGACAAAAGTAATAGGAAGGTCGGATAAAAAAATGATAATTTGGTGTTTATGTTATTTATATAGAAATGTTGGTTATATAATATAATTATTGAAAATTTTGTGATTATGGTTGGATCAAGTGAATGATATTTTAGAAGGAAAATTAAGAAGGAACAGAAATCGCTAAGCTGTAAAATAAGGTATATGGATATAGAAGAGGTGAAGAATGTGTGTCGAAATAGGAAAGCCTGGAGTTATATTCTGTCTACCTACCCCTACAAGGATAGCTTGATGGAAATATGTAACATCTTTATCAGTGACTGGAAGAAATTTTTACTTGTCACGACCACTTTACGGAAAAAAGTCATAAGTTGTATAAGAAGATCTATGTATGGATGAATAAAATGCAAAGGATGTGTGTTGAGACAGGAAAGTCTACCACTCTGCCCTCTCTGCCTACCCCGACAGGTAAATGGAGTAAAAGTATGTAGTATTTCACTAGGCAAGATCTGTGACGATGTAGTCATCTTTCTTAACACGTTCACTGCTGAGAACACGCCTCACGTGTTCATATAAACATACGTCTAGTGCGCACGACACGCCAGACGTGTTCGTTGATAACATGGTTGTCTTTGCGAAATTTCTCAGCTCGATTTTATTCGTAGTTATGTGTTAATCACAAATTCCATATACTTGCCCTATATATTAAAACACTCAGCTGAAATATTCATAATCTGTTTTAATAACCCTTAAATCTCAAGTTATTACATACATAATTCCAGCATCATGCTTTGTACAGGGGGTTCCCTTATCAAGGCACGAGTCGCTAACATCAGCCCCGTATTTCTAGCATTTATACGTAGGCCAAGGTTATGGCCTTAAGGGGTTGTAAATAAATGATTAATTTATTCATTCGTTAGTACTCTATTACCTCAAATATTTCACGTCGAATACTAGTCACCCTGTACTTCATAAAATGGGAATGGAAGGACGAGAAAAAACTTTTATTCAAACACAAAAGTAGCGATCAATTAGTGTTCTGTCATAATCCCATGTGAGCAGCGCTATTGAGCTTCCCCTGTTAGTCCTGAATGCATTCACGTGACAATTCTTGAAAAATGAATCGCAAAAGTGTATATACGGAATTTTATTTCATCTAAAAGCCTACAGGATGACTTGAAAAGTATGATGTCTTTTAAATTGAAAAAAAAAAGTTATTTAAACACTGAATTATATAAGAAAATAAACTTTAATGTAATTTTATGTTGATTCATATTTCGAGATTTTAAAACTATTGTTTATGACCTCTGTGGTTTGGTCAAATGATTTTGCATTTCGCTTAGAACACAATAAAATTGCTAACGTTAGACTGACAATATTACTAATAATTTTTTTGTGATGTTCCAGATAGTTCCAGAGATTTACTGCATAGGCATGAACCGTAGCCAAATTAGTAGGACGCTTGTCTCTTAGCCCGGAGGTTGCGGGTTCGATTTCTGTTGGGACCCAGATTAAAAAAAAAAAGGATTCCGGAATGATTAAGATTCAGTTATTCATTAAAGACCTCTTTTCCCATCTTTTGGTAAGTTGGAATATATTGCCACATGGCAATAAGCCCGCCAGGTTGTACTGTATACAACGAAAGTGTAATACAATACAATACAGTAAAACATAAGTTTTAAATTGAAGATCGGTCGATTGGAATGGTTGAAAGATAATTACTCTACCTATATATGATCGCATCGTCCATGATCGGAGAGATGCTGTATTTTTCGGTGAAATTAGAGGGGGCTACGGGACTTGCAAAAAGCGAATTAACACATTGATAAGACATTTAAAGATTAATCAAATGTATGTCAAATGTTGATTTTACATAGAATTTCTTTCATCATCTTAAAGGTCACTTAAATGAATCATATCAACTCTCAGAAATCAAGGAGGTATAATATCCGATTACAATGCTAACCGCAACCATTCAAGTCTATTGTGAGTCAAGACTCGTTCATTATAAATCTAATAACACGAATCAAACCTACATATTTTGTAGTTTATAATTACTTAATATTTTGTAATTACTTAAGCGATATGGATAGTTATTGCGTACATATTTTGTAATTACTTAAGCGATATGGATAGTTATCGCGTACATATTTTGTAATTACTTAAGCGATATGGATAGTTATCGCGTACATATTTTGTAATTACTTAAGCGATATGGATAGTTATCGCGTACATATTTTGTAATTACTTAAGCGATATGGATAGTTAACGCGTACATATTTTGTAATTACTTAAGCGATATGGATAGTTATTGCGTACATATTTTGTAATAACTTAAGCGATATGGATAGTTATTGCGTACATATTTTGTAATTAGTTAAGCGATATGGATAGTTATCGCGTACATATTTTGTAATTACTTAAGCGATATGAATAGTTATCGCGTACATATTTTGTAATTACTCGTACTTAAGCGATATGGATAGGTATCGCGTACATATTTTGTAATTACTTAAGCGATATGGATAGTTATCGCTTACATATTTTGTAATTTCTTAAGCGATATGGATAGTTCAATAACGAAAGTTTTTCATCTTCTTTATAATTCCTCACCTTTTCGAAAGTTGGCGATCATCATAGCTATCTTGATCTTGATGCAGCAGCTTTGAGTAAAGATATGGTACTCCAATAAAACAACTCCAAGTATGTACTTCAACCAGGAGATGTATGTTCTTTTCATATTTCGTATGTCCTGAATTTTCCCTTTGTAATATCAGTTAAATGATCACAGATTTTTCTTTTATATGTTGAAAGTACCCATATGTTCTCTTTTTGATGGTGGATAATAGATCTCTTATTTTTTATAAGATATTTTGGCGTGGTTTGGCTTATGGTACTGATGTTTTGTAAACTTTGCAGTTTTTATCTTCGTTTGTTTGTTGTCTAATTCGCCATTAGAGACAACAAATAAGCCCTGAATATAGAAACTTTAATGTTTTCAAAACGTCGACATCATAAGCCAAACCACACGGTACGATTTTCCGAAATACCATAGACAAGTGAAACAAAGTACTTTAAAAGCTTCAAAACATATTTGACTCTATATAATTATTCTCTTGTTTTAAATGACATCGTCACGGATATTCCTTGAAAACACTTCATAAAAAAATATGTGTTTGACACAATTTTTAGTTCAACTGAAAATTCTATCGAAATAATTTGACAGTCGAACCAATTATTAGGATATTTCAACTTGATTGATTTTATCTCAAATTGACTTGAAAAGTCTTTCGGAATAACATGTAATTCGAATAATTATTTGAATATCTTGTCTACATTGCTTTAATTAGGAATTCGCTTGTAAATTCCATCGAAATAAATTGTAAGTCAAAAAACTATTTGAATATTTCATCATATTATTTCGGTAGCATCAGCGACAAATATTCTCAACAAATATACTCGTACATTCAATTCAATATTAAAATTGAAATTAAAGAAGAAAACATCTTGATATTCTTTCAATTTTAATTTTCTTCTCAAGTATGCTCCAGCCCGAAACTCAAACCCATTGCTAGTGACAGTTTAAAAATACTACAAAAAAATATATTGAGTGTAAAGATAAGAAGGTGGTAGCTGCGGTTATTATATTAGGAACTTTTCCACAAAAATATACGCAAATAACCCAAAACAACAGTGAAGTGATTAGTATTTTACAAAAAAAAAGTTTTCATTGCAACCTAGATATTAAAAATTATCCTGAAAATAAATTTTGGAATAAAATAGAAAATGGATAAAAATATATTTATAATTAAATTGAATAAATATTATGAAAATATTCTCTTTATTAACAAGTGACAGTTACATCTATTGCAATTTAAAAAAAATAGTGACAAAAATTTATTTTTTTAAACAAAACGTTGAACCTATAATTAATAAAGGATAATGTATGAATCGACGTTTAGAGAGAAAACTCTCCTGAAAGAAGTACTAACTCGGGATTCGAACCCAATATTAGTAATAGATTAAAAATATAACAAAATAAATAAATTTAAATTAAGTGTAAGGGTAGGATTTGTGCTGGTTGAAAATTATAATGTGTTTTAGAAGAATGAATCTGGCAAAGTGGATAAAATAATTTAAGAAAAGCTAAGTGAGAAAAACACGCTAAAACTGCAGTCGAGCTTTAACATTAGGAACGGCATGAAATGAATGTGCTTCAATAAACAAAGCTTTTAACCGAGCATGTATGATATGTGTACGTCAGAGTAGATGCGGTGGAGATATCATCCGGAATGACATTCAGGGGATTTATTCCGAGAGTGATGATGGGACTTCTCCATTTTCCACCCTGTATCTTCTGCAAGAGGGGGGGGGGGGTAATGAATCATAATATGTGCATAGAAAAACCTTAAAAGCTCTGTTTACACGATACGACAATAGCAGGGTATTTATCAAATATGAAAAATATAAAACTTACTTTTTGAATACTGTCAGAAAAAACACAGAAAAAATACATGGTTAGAAAATCGCAGAAAAATTGCCAATGGACGACGAACTACAAAGAAACCTCTGTAGATTTTTCGATATGTGATAGTCAAATATTTAGCTTTATGTGTAGTTTAGTATATGTGTAGTGTTCATAAAACATCATAAATTTTGATAAGTCATCCCAAAAAGGGCTGTCTTCAAGTGTTTCCTAAAGAGCACATACAACATACATCTCTAAGAACATAAGGTAGAATATTCCACGCCACTAGATCAGCAACGGAAAAAAGCTCCATCATAACACCCTGCCCTATTGGATTGATTTGAAATAATTTATTAGTCAAAAAATAAATCAACCTCAAAATTCTATTCCTCTCCTAACGAAAATCAACCTTTATAGATCTTCCAATATGCGACAGTAATAAATTCGGCTTTAGGTGTAGTGTAGTGTACGTATGTAGTGTTCATATAACATCATAAATTTTGATAACACCTCCCAAAAAGGCTTGTCATCAAGTGTTTCGTAAAGATGCACAAGTTACTCATATCTCTAATACTTCTTCCCAGTGTCATATCAGGTCACCCCAACGTTCACATGAGAGCAAGACATCTTTGTCCCCGGCAGCCCGAAAAAGATCTACAACGCCCTTTATGCCAGTCCAACACGTATATTGCGGAGCCAGAAGATTTGCCAACTGCCATCACCTCTTCGGCCATCTATTTTGCCTCTAATACTTATAAGTTGACTATTCAACGCTACAGGCTTATATGATGCAAGAATTAATAGGATTAAGAGAAGACGTGAAATAATTACCAGGAGACCAAATGACGCAGGATAATTCTCCACGTAAAACATTATGAAATGTTTCGGTAGGATAATTCCATGTGATGGGAAACCCGAGCCGGTAAGTGTTCTTTGTTACCAGGATGCGGGTACAATGCGGGAGGTGTTGGGATACCTTGAGATAACCTGATGTGAAAGGATTGTGGCTACGGAAGAGTGACACTTGTGATAAGGATTATCTAGCGAGGGACAACCAAAAGAAAATACGCCAAGTTGGAATACTTGGAGAGTATTTTTATCTATACCCAAGGACGAAAAATACATTTCTAAGTGAAATATGTGAAAAGGAATTTCAAATAATTGATAAAAATGACTTATTAACAAAAACTGTTAAAAATACGACGTTTAGTAAACAAAGTCACTGAAAAATAAATACTCGAATCGTACAGTATCTCCTAAGATAATAATAGTATTTTGGTGCCAACTTTTGTGTATTGGAGTGAAACGTGGATGTGGGGAAAAAACTGATGCAGTAAAAATGCGTGTCTTGAAATAAGAATACATCTCTTGACAATGTATGACCGTATATTAAATAAAGTGGTAAGGGATTAATGTGAACTTGAGGATGATGTCCTGAATAAGATGAAGAACAGCACTCTAAGTTGGTTTGACCAGACCAAGTGGAACGAACGAATGAAGAAAGACTAACAAAACAAATATATATTGTGCAAATGTGAGTAGAAGGCGTGTGTCCTCAAAGGCGCTCTACAACTTCAACAAAAATACAGTACCCGGCGGTAAGTAATACACATCGGGCTTAAGAAAGAGATTGTTGGCCATAATCAGCTAACTTCGACTTTGCAGAGCGTCGTCTCTGTCGCACGACCTCTTAGAACGCTTGACAACGACTGAAAAATCGCGACGGAACACGTGTATGAATGACAGAGACGACGCTCTACAAAGCCGAAGTTAACCAATTATGACCAACAGTCTCTTTCTTAAGCCCGATGTGTATTACTTACCGCCGGGTACTGTAACATTGCATCCATTTTATAGCCCCAAAGGAAGACTATATAGTGGTTATATTTTATGATAAAACAATATTTTAAACTTCGTGTAGTGATTATTTTTATTAAGGATTATCCTCTGTTTGACAGTGAAAATAAACATGCAGATTGCAACAGATTACGGTCCATATTTAAAGTCCAACCTTAACACTAAATCTTAATGATTTTTTACTGAAGAAAATAGTATTTAAATATAAATAAACCGTTTTAGGAAAATGATGCCAATTCCCGTAATCGCTGAATCAAGTCATCATCGTCAACTAGTAGCTTACATAATTTTAACTATTGTACATTTGTACAAATAGTGAATTGTGTATTTCAAATCATAAGCGTGAAATTCATTTCTGCAAGAAATATCACTTCAGGACGACCTCCGTGGCCTAGTTAGTAAGATTCTTGTCTTCCAGCCTGAGGGTTGCGGGTTCAATCGCAGTTGTAACCCAGATTTCTTAAGATCTTTTTAACATACTTTTAGCTAATTGGAAGAAATATCACATGGCAATAAGCCCCCATATTATACTGTATACAATGTCAACACCAATATCAATTCATTCAAAGAATTATAAAAGGCAGTGCCTATAAATGGCGTCAACTTGATGCTGGTCTCGGGACCTAGGGAATTTAAATTAAAGAAATAAAAACAAAACAAAGAGAAAATATATGTACGCGAGAGAAATATGGAAGGGGAAAGAACTCGTAAAATATGCATCAAAGTAATGGAAGTCGGGAATAAGAAAATCCAAAAACCCTCTTACAATATCTTGAAAGTTACTGGAAAGGTACCTTAATATTCCCCCGTACTTTTTGTCAATATGATGACTTATTTATTTCATCACACATGTCAGCCATTATCACCGACGCTAGAGGAGTGCTACGGATTCAGCAAAAGAGGCAAGATTTGTGCTTCAAACAGTAACTTTTTGAAATTGAAATAAGATGTAGTACTTAAGATGAAGAAAAGAGTATTGAAATGGTTTGGTCATGTAGAAATAATGAATAATGTAAAACTTACAAAAAATCATTCATACGAGTAGTACAGAAGTTGAAAAATAATTTAAAAAAAAAAACGTGACATTACCAAATAAAGCCTATTTTAAAAGACGTAGGAGTGAAAAGCCTTTTTGATAGGGTGTGGGCAGAAAAACATCTGATGTGCTCGCCCTATATTTTGATAGGGTGTGGGCAGAAAAACACCTGATGTGTTCGCCTTATATTTTGATAGGGTGTGGGCAGAAAAACACCTGATGTGCTCGCTCTATATTGGTTGGCCTCGTATATTTATACATGATGAAGTGTATGATGTGAAAGGGCGTGGAATTGAATTGAACACTTTTGTTGTATACAGTACATCCTGGCGGGTTTATTGCCATGTGGGAATATCTTCTAACCAATCAAATATGTTAAAGAGGCCTTAAGTGAATACCAGACTAGAATCACAACCTTCCTATCCTTAGACTCAATTTGAATATATTTATTTTTTAATATATTTAACCCTTCAAGAATAGTGGGTTTGAATCCCTAGTTGGAGCCACCCTTGAGAGGAGCGTACTCTCTTAACGGGGCTGTACATTTTTTTAACTATTATTATTAATGTTATCAACTGATAATTTCTCACTGACTGGAAATACCGCCCCTTGGTTAAAGAACATTGATGTGGAGTCTATAGAAACTTTGGTTGCGCGGCCCTCCCTTAATGATGCATGTGGTTTATGCAAAAAAAAAACAATACTCGATCAGTTTTATTTTTTTCAAATAAGTTTTCACGCAAACGAGTTTATCAAAATCCAGCCTATAGCTAGAGTAGTGGTTCTACAAGTTAGTAGTATTTAACACATGGAAATGGCAAGACATATGTATCATTATTTCAACTATAATAAGCGTAGGTATTTTTTGAAAATCAACAGCATCCCTCAACTCAAAAGTCACGTCACGCCACTGCTTAAGAGCACATATTAAAAATTGTATAATTAAAATAAATTTTATTTAAATTTAGTTATAAAAGATATGTGGGTTGCCCATCAAAAATAGGTTAACAAACCCACTCGTCATTCCATCGTGTATTAAAAATACAAGTTACGTAGATTATGATAGACTGGTCGAAGTATGGAATAACAGAGCATAAAAAAATTCAGATGGTATTGAGCCGCCACCGCTGTCCGAACATTGCGACCTTTATGAGTAATGGTATGGTAATGTCCGGACTAACAGAATGGGACACCCCCAGAAAAACTGTGTCCCGGGATAACGGGACGAGAGTCCTGAGTCCTCGGTGTCAGGAAGAAAGGACAGCGCACACTGGTTCCAAATTGTACTAAAGTGAAGTTAATAATAATTAATAAATAGATGTCTCGTCATATATGGTCTCGTGGACCTTATAGTTCTGAGCTTTTCTTCAGTTAAAATCCAAAAAAAAATCCACTCCATCGATTTTTTTATATTTCTCTATTCATTTAATACATTTTTTTTCTTAGCAATGATGCACGATTGAGGAAACTTATTCACAACATAATAAATATATTATCAAATCCAAACCATAGACGCCATTATCCTGTCGAGGAAGGCAGAAATGATAGAGCAAAATTTTCCTTTTTCGACACACATCCTTCGCCTCTTCTAAATTCACAAATCTTCTCATATAACTTCAACGATTTCTCTGACTATCGACGTTTTCATCTTTCAAAATATCATTCACTTGATACAACCATACGATGGCCTAGTTGACCTCCACAGCTTAGTAGGTGAGACGCCTGTCTCTCAACCCGAAGGTTGCGGGTTCAAATCCAGATTTTTTTAAAGGATTCTAGTCTGGTTTTCACTTTAGGCCTCTTTAACATATTTATGGTTGGTTGGGAGAGATTGGCCTATGGCAATAATCTCGCAAGGTTGTACTATATACAACGAAAGTGCACAATACAATACAAACCATACTTTACTTTCTTCATTCATTCGTTGATTCGTTCTACATACCAACACCATTTAAGAGCGCTCTTCTTCATAAGATGAGAGTAAGAACTCAACGTAACAGTCTCAAGTACACATTGCTCCTTAATCGCTTCATTCCGTATTCTGACGTACATCGCAGGTAGTTTAATTTAAGTGTCACTTAAAATTTTAAAGAAAAATCAAGATCGTATGTCCAAAAATGTTTTAATAGGGATCACTGTGTGCAGGGATAGTGGACAGAGGACACAGGGATAGGAAAACAGAAGGGCAGAGGGATGGAGAGAGAGAGGGATGCTGGGATAGAGCCGGACAGCGGGACAGGGGTAATCCCTTGCTAATGCGGGATTTGCAGCATCGCTATAAAATGACGGGCTTACCTACAAATTTGAGGGCATTAAATCCTTTGAATGGAGATATTATTAAATACGGCAACTACTTGGAATTTCATCTAAAAAATATTGTATTTATGGCGTATGAAATAGGCGTTTTATAAAGCTGAATGCTTTTTATATGCTAAATTAGATACAGAACATATTTGAATTTTGATGCATAAGGTTTAAAAATTACACATACTTGTATTGTGTTAATGACATAACTGGTCATCGATTTTTTATGTCTTGTGTACTATTTCTGATGTAAAATAATTTTAACAAGGTTTCGTTTTTCCACCTAGGTGAAATTCCATAACGCATAAGTCGTACATACATACCATCTCGCCGTTTCCCTGTTAGAATAAGCGGAGAGGACAGAGTGCCGACTTCCTTCCTATGTCGACGCACATTTTAATTTTCACGACTTCCACATTCATACACTTTATCATATTATTTCTTCCTTCTTAGATTCACTGCTTTCAAAATATAATTGAATTCTTCCAAACACACTTTGCTTGGTTTTCCTCTACAACGTCTTTCACTCACATATTTTATTTGCACTGTACGAGTATATTTACTTTGTTAGTCTTTTTTCATTCATTCGTTCCACGGGTCCAAACTATCGCAGATTGCTTTTTTTCATCTCACTCAGCGCATCAACCGTAAGTTCACATTTATATCTAAAAGAACATTCATTAATTTGTAGATCCAAAAAAAAAATACTCACAATTCAGACTCAAAAAAATACATGTAACACGTTTTCATATAAAATTTTTGAGTTTTTAATCTCGTGTTAATGTTATCTTACTAATTATGATCCGTTTTATAATCAGACATTTTTTTATATTAGTTTCATATTCATCGTTTATTGCCATTGTGTAAATGCTCCAAACCGAAACAACTATTAAACACAAGTAGAAATATATCGGTTATTTAATCTCTTTCAAATAAATTAATTCTTTAATGATTTCTCTTCAAATATCTATAGATTATTATTTTCACAATACTGTCCTTCTAATAACATCTGAATGCAAAGGCATAAGAAGTTAAATGATAAAGAGAATTACTCCACGAGGCAAGTCCTGTGAGGAGAACAGTATTACGCAAGTGAGGAGAACAGTATACGCAAGAACGGGTCTTCCAGCCGCTATACCTGTTGGAAGGGCCTTAACTCTTCTGAACGGGACTGCTTCGGATATTGACATATTTCATATCACATTACCAAAAGCAAAAGTAAATTTTCTTCTTAGATTGAGCGCGTTAGAAAGCACTCATCAACATACTTACGTGACTGAATATATGTGTATCATATGTTTGTGTGTATACACTCGTTTGTATGCATATGCATTATTTTTTATTCTATATAATAAATTATTTTTTTTCTATTTAATTTTCTTTTTTTTAATTGGGCTAAGCCTGTTTTGAAAAAATAAATAAATAAATTTGAAATATAAAAATAGAAAAAAGAAATTCGTATACACATAATAAAGGTATGAATTCATATAAAATTTAAAACTCATTAGTTATGTTATGATGTATAAAAGATAGGGTCGGAGGGATGTGTAAGAGATTTAAAGGATTTTGTGTTGAATCTGAGTGATCGCTTAAACCCATGTAAATGGACATTGGCCTGCTGATAGGGGTGGGTGAGGCTGCAGAATCAGTCGTTGCAGAGTGGAGGGTCGGATGGAGAGTGCATATTAAGCCTTTACAAAGAATTGAAAGCAATATTTGGATGATTTAGGATAAGATCTGAATCTAAAACATACACGAGTATGGTATTGTGAAAACAATATTTATTAATTAATTATTTATATAGTTCTACACAAGACCATCACATCAGCTCATATCAGTCGTTTCACTAGGCCCATTGTATGTTTGAAATTTTTTTATTAGTGTTTTTTTATATAATTATGTCAATACTTTCTTTAAACGAAATTATCTAATACAATTGTCCTCAAACTATGTAACGCATACCAGTGGTGGTACGTGAGAAAGCAAGGATCAAAATATTGAGGTTCTATGAAACTACAACATAATTTAAAATATGTTAAGGCCGGTTTACACCAACGATATTTATTTATGTAACTTTGGAACACCCAGTTAAAAGGATAAAATGCACCGCATTTTATAAGTGCCTGTATGAAGTTTCTTGAGATTTCATCCTTAAATTATGAACTTATATGATGTACCATTTCCTATATGTATTCTGCATATTTTATTGTATACATAAATGTTCTTATTTTAAATTTTAAGGTTTTTAATTACACCATGAGTAAAGAGGGAAGGTAAAGGTACCTACCTATATTATGAAAAAAATGTTATTAAAGGGCAGGGGTCGGAGGACATACTGAGAGTGGTACTTGTGGTATGCCACTATTTATTTTTATATATATTTTTAATTTCTTTTAAGCTCATTCAATCTGAATATTAACGAACTCCTGGATTCCAGCCCGGGGCATACTTAAATTTAAAAAAGGGATCCAATATGGTTATCACTCAAAAAGTCTTTTTAACGTCTTTTGGGTTGGTTAAAATATATCGCTACATGGCAATAAGCCTACCAGGTTGCACTGTATACAACAAAAGTGTGATAAAATGTATTTAAGGGCTTTATGTGTTTTTATAAATAAAATATTGAAAGTTCTTTTGGAGTACTATTTAGTACAAAACAGCACATTTGAAGAAATGTATTATTTAAAACAGCACATTTGAATAAATTTATTAGTAAAGGGGCTTGACTTTGATTCTCGCAATATCCATAAAGTTACGTCTTCTTCAATTGTGTAATAACTTATCTTTCTAAATTTTTGTATCCTTTTATAAACTTATTTAAAAAATACATTTTATTGTATAAACGTTTAGTTGTTAACACTACAAATTGGAGAATTTATTGATATACAAAAATCTCTTTTACCAACCAGAAAAATGTTAACACAGTCTGAAGTAAAACATCAGACTGGAATTGTTCTCAAATAAAATGTGCGTAGTAGTGGAAATCGAACCAAACAACCCCCGGTTAGGAAGACAGCCATTTTAACAACTAGGCAACATAGGTAGTATGTCAAATTTTGGACGTATACTTTGACTTCTTACAGAACAGTAAAGTGAATATCTTATTCTTGAGGAGAATGGTTAAATTGTAAAAGTTTGCTTTGTTGTGTTGCTCGTTTTATACTAGTTTTTTTCTTCCATTATATAACATTGCTAACATGTCAACCTCTCAATTGAGGGATTACGGAATCGATTCCTGGTAGAAACTAGATTTTTTTTTAAAGATTTCATTGTGGTTTTCACTCAGGGCCTCTTTAATATTTTTCTGGTTAGTTGGAAGGGATTGCCACATGTTAATAAGACCACTAGGTTGTACTGTATACAACAAAATATACACCACAAAAAATGTAAAATTTTATTTCTTGTAGTTTTTAAATTTTTGTTCAAAAATGTTCTTTCACCGTTGAAATAAAATTAAACAAGATATGATTATTCAAGTTTCGAACTTCAATAGACACATGCATTTTATAAATCCAACAATTAATTAATTGCCCATTAACAATTACCAGGAGGTGCAATGAGTCCAAAAACGCATTTAATGATTTAGACTGGCGACGCGGTGAGGTCATTTAAATATTCATTTCCGGTCCAATTAGAGAAGAGGAACAACCGCAGCTGGACCAGTCATCAACTTCCGTAATTAGACCCCTCGTGAGGCAAACTAATATTGTTTGACCCATTGTGACCTGGACCTCCTATATCACAACCTTATTGCACTCTGAACATGTCCTACAACACATTTAATATGAATTAATTCAACAAGACTTTATTAAATTGGTTGACTTACAAAATTAAACTTTACTGTGGGTTTCAATATTCTTAGAGAGTTAAAATTTGCACTCGTATGTTAATGTCTACCAACAAACGAAATTAAAACTCTTATTGATTGTTGATTTGTTGTGTCGCGTTTGAATAATAATTATTAATTCAGGTATGTCTGATTCGCAAATATGTAGACTATTGTCTCTTTTGATACAGTTGCAAGGCTGATATAATAATAATGCACTAGACTACCGTGCAGAAGGTCGCCGGTTTGAATCCCGCGCTTAGCTATTCCTCTCAAATGACACAGGCATTTTTCGCTCAGTATGCGAGGGTAAAAGGATATCTTTTATAAGGTCATATATATTCTTTCAATAAAAAAAGGGAAAAAAAAATGTCAGTGTGCTTCGATCGGCTCACTTTGGTGTGCTATCTGATTCAGTAATACAGTTTGGTCAGTGAGTTTGCTGTGCAATGGCTCAATCACTTAAAAGCAGAATCTAAAATTGTTATATTCAATCGAAACTGTCCGAAAAGGAAGTTCCGAGTACTTTGATACCAAATATTTGACTTGATTCTTCAATTTAAATTGCCCTCCGTGTCCTAGTTGTTAAGAATCCTATCCGGGAGTTACGGATTCATTTCCCATCAGAAACCTTAAATAATTTTGAAAAGGGTACTTTGATTTTCACTTAAGATCTTTTTAACAACTTCCTACTTGGCTGAAAGAGATCGCCACACGATAGTAAACTCTCTTAGATGCAAAAAAAATAAACGAAGGAGTGAATACAATTTAAATCGTATGTCAGTCGAAAACATTGGAGGCGCAATTAAAATTAATTAATGTTTTTTTTCACAAAGGTATTCCACATAAAAATGTAAACAATGATTGTACACATACACTGTTTTTTTACTTATGGTTGTTATGCTTTAAATAAAATGACAAATTGAGATGAAAGGCACTGACGAGATTCAGAGTCACCCCCCTTCCCATAGAGAGAGCTTCCCCAGTGCAAGATGGGTGGAAGCTGAGATGGGGTGGGAGTGTATATGAATGCAGTAATCATAATTCACGCCCCGTGACAATCAGATTTGATTGATACCTTCATACTCTTCTTTCACATCGTCCCCTGGAGAGTGCAATTTTCTTAAAGTGTGAGTTACTTTTAAAGTAAAATTTTTAGACGTCAAAAAACTTGTATTAAGACTTAATAAAATTTTAGATAAAAATAAATATGAGAGATGCTTATTAATGAACACAAGAAAATAAACCACATTGCGTCTTTACAGACTGAACGCTGCTATCCAATAAGAAATCAGGGCAATACCACAATAAATTACCAGGCAATGTAGAATATCAAGATGAAGATTCAGAATCGCATAGAAAATTAAGGTCAGCATATGAATAATTTTTAAAATAAAATAAAACGTTTTCTGATTGTCAAACAAAATCAATGATGTATTTTTTACAAACTTTTCAAAAAGGAAGTTATTACTCAAAACACCATGTATGTACTTGCATTCCTCGGGTCGCCTTTACAATATAACTAATTTAAATTTCAAATGTTATAATTGCGTATTATAAATAATTATTATATATTCATAAACATAAAGTATTTTTAAATAATTATTTAAAAAATATTTTCTTCAAAATAAATCAAGCTTCAAGAGTAGAAAATAGCGATTAAGAAATACACTTTGAACAAAGGGGTCGCAATTTGAGGGGTAAATGACGTTCCCTACGAATGAGATGTACTCGTATGAGGCATGAAGGTTTAAAGCAGGGAAAAGCTCGATGTTTGATGTGGCCAGATTGGGTATTGTTGCAGCTCACGCGTGACGCTCGACCTCAGTTACAGTATGATGGATCTTGCATGAGCAGTTTGCTCACGTCTTGTGAATTATGTAACCTGTGAAGGGATGCGTAGTGTGGTACCATAGTTCAACCCAGCTCGGAATATTCGATTTTTTCAAGTCTCTCGTACAAGTTGGTAGTGGAAACTGAAACTACTCGATGCCATGATCAATAAAGCAGAAAAAATAATACTTAAATATTCTATGTATCGATCCAGACCTTACTTCAAATTAAATATATGAGATATCGACCAAAAACTTGGGTTTAAATATTAGTAAAATTAGATAAAAATATGACAAACGTATGGTATGATGTCGGAGTTAAAACAACGTTTTTATGGTTCGAAATACCGACGTTTCGAGAGCGTTGCAGCTTCTATATTCAGGGCTTGTTCAACTTCGTTATCTATTGAGTGTTTGGTATATGTTAATCTTTTGTATTATCTGCGTACTTAGACACTTGTTGATCTATCGATAATAAGGTCCGGAGATGGGAGCCGGAAAGGTATCGAAATGTCACCATTTTGAGCAACAACAAAAAAGATGTAAACTTCGAAAGACATTATAACATTTCGTCTGTTGAGAATCATAGTAGTGAAACTCCAAAAAATCGATTTTCGAGTTAAGACTACCAAATGGCACTAAAATGGCTCCTTTTTTACGTGCGAAAGTATATTTCAGCTCCTTGCCGTTTCAAGGAGTTGAAATATACTTTCGCCACTTACGCACGTAAAAAGTGAGCCATTTTAGTGCTATTTGGTAGTCTTAACTCGAAAATCGTTTTTTTTTTGTAGTTTCGCCACTATGATTCTCAACAGGCGATATATTGTATAATAATAAACTCAAAATCCTGCAAACCCTTATTATATCTTTTCAAATTCAGAAGGAATGTTGAGGTTTTTCTTATCTCTAAATTTAATATTTTTTTATGAATTACTTTTTTCTACATCCAAAGCAGTAATTGTTGACATTTAGATTTTCATTGCACACTTTAAGCTTCATAATGAATTATCACACCTACGTTTTATTTGTACTAGAAATACAGTACTCCAAATGTTCACGTTGTCGCCTGCAGTACAGGATCGATATTTATTATATCTTACGTGAAAGATCAGCAAATATTGTCCGATTTTTTAATAAACGATATTAGTTTATAAAAGTTATCATTTTATTGTAACTATTTTAAATTTGTTTATCTATTTTTAAAAATAGTGCAAATAAATTTAAACCCATTTATTTAACATAAATTTATAATTTTATATTCCGAAAGTTATCTCGATTTCTCGTAATGTAATTATGCGCCTTCTAATTATACATTTCACTTTTTCGGTTATATTTGGACGATAAATATTTGTAACTAAAAATATACACTGCCAAATTACAGTTTTACTGTATTTTATATGTAATTTACTTGATAATTAAAGCAATATATAAATATAAAATGAAGAGCTGTTCGGTAGTATTATGGTCTATGTACAGTAAATTCTATTCCTTGAGGACACCCAATTGTAAAAATATATAGGTGAGTATAGGAAAGTATTGCAAAAGTTTGTACCGTGAATAGGAACACCCTTTAAAATATTCTCTGGAAAGGTATCCATCTCATTGGTTTTCCCGACGCATCGCGACTCTTTTATAATGGACACTGGCAGCATCCCTTCCATGGCGCCACCACTCCCGGGGGAGGGGGGATGCAGTATTTAAATTAGATTCCTCCCGATGAGGGGGCAGACACTCATGGGCCGTCGCTGGGGCGCCAACGTGACACAAAAACACCCACATTCACCTCAATTTCCCTACATACATTTCTATCTCGAGAAGGGGCTCTTTTGAAACAGAAAAGGAAATTTCGTGTTTATAAAGATTTTTGAATAATTATGATGAATTATCATCTAGACAGTATTTCTCAAACTTTTTCATGTAGATTTAATAAAAAAAACCTCATATGCATGTGATAGGTCCATCCGCTTCTTAAGTTTCATGAAGAGAACTGGGCATCTTTATTATTTATTTTACATTTCATTGTCAAATCAATCTATTGCCAGGCGGCAATCTCTTCCAACCAACAAAAGTAAATAAAGGAAGTTACAAATAAGGTCGCAAATAATATTCAAACCATTATTCGTTTTGACGAAGTTTATGAACATATGCAATAATAAAAGTATAAGTGAGATATCATCAATCAAAGGAAAAGGAAGGGATGGTGGAGAGGAAAGAAATATCAGGAATGAAACACGTCACATTACTGACTAGTACTAGACTACTAGACTACTAGACTAGACTATTTCAGTCACTTCTTAAAACGTATCAAAGACGGAGCGAGTCTAACATTGGTTTGTAACTGGTTCCAGAGTCTCATTGTATGGATAGTAAAGGAATATGTAAAAAAAGAAGATCGGTAAACTGTACAACTGTCTCAAAAAAATATTTTTGGTCTCAGATTCAGGTGTTTTTTTAATGTACTGCATGCCACAAACGCAATGTAACAAGTAATTTCTCATGCCTTTTGGACAATTTGTGTCAATTTAAATAGAACAAGGGTTTTGTTATACCTGTTACATCGAAATTGGAATAAATATGAATTTAAATAAAAAGTGCCTGGCTAGACCTCATATAAGGCTATCTACGCTACATATTAAGGTAAACTATTTAATTTAATTTATAATATTTTATTTAACACTTAACAGTACGGTGTACAAAAAGAGAACTATGTGTCATGGGGCAATCTCTTCCAACCAACTGTATAAAAGTTTTACAATGCTTTGATAGGTGGAGGATTAACATTTTTTTAATTTTTAATTTATTTCATCTGGCGTGTTTATTGCCATGTGGCAATCTCTTCCAACCAACCAGAAAGATGTTTTAATGACCCCTAATTGAAAACCAGACTAGAATTCCATTTTTTATAAATCTGGATTCCAGCGGGGATCGAACCCGCAGCCTCTGGATCGGCAAACAAACGTCTTACCTTAAAAAAAACTTGGCAACACCAAAAAAATAAAAATACAAAAAGAAACCACAAAAATAAAATATAAATTTAACAAGACCATTATCGATGGGTAGGAAAAAGAAGGGGAGGTTAGAAAAGAGGATCATGGAAAACCAGGAAAAAAACACGCTTTTCCACTGATGTGTTAAGTACAATTTTTTATTCGATCTTTGAAGCACACTAAAGATGGTTTAAGTCTTACAGTAGTTGGTCGGTCTAAAATTATATAGTGTGTAAAAAAATTAAGGGTGAGCCCTATTGGAAAGTAATTGAACACTTTCGATTTTAAACTATCGAGTTCCTTTAACATGTGCAAATTGCTTAAAAATAATGATTCATAATATTTATATATTTTTTTAAACAGGTAATCCACCTAAACTAAGATTATTTGTGCCACTAAATTATGTTAAAGACACTATGAAATTATGTTAAAGACACTATGAAATTATGTTAAAGACACTATGAAATTATGTTAAAGATACTATGAAATTATGTTAAAGACACTATGAAATTATGTTAAAGACACTATGAAATTATGTTAAAGACACTATGAAATTATGATAAAGACACTATGAAATTATGTTAAAGACACTATGAAATTATGTTAAAGACACTATGAAATTATGCTAAAGACACTATGAAATTATGAAACAATATAATAAAACCAATTTAAAAAAATTACAATTCAAGATGATTCAAAGCTTCAACTGACTAAGCTTAAAAAATTTAACAATCGATCTATAAATGGAAAAATTCCTCGAAGAAAGAAGAAACGCAACGTTCATTGGACGCGGTTAATATATGGCTTTTAGTAAATCAAATCCATCTCGCAAAGAACAAGCGAAAAATACATAGTCTATAGTTTCATTATCCAAACCACACTCGCAGCCAGGATTCTTCACAATACCCATTTTGTAAAGGTGACTAGCCACCACGCAGTGGCCCGCCCGCAAACGACAAATGACAGACACTTCCATCTTATAATATTAAACCATGTTTTCAAGGGGATAGATTAAACATATTAAATGAAATTTAAAACGATGTGCTGATGTTTGTACAAAAGTACAAGACATCAGAGTACACACAAGATAAACATAATAGAATAGCAGAACACGATGGGGTTGGAGACAAACAAGCCACAATGAATGGAGTAATTAATCCTCTTAAGCCGTTGTCAATTTGCATCTGGAGTGCACAACGAACAGTGGTTGCAGCTTGCAGTTGGAAACTCGAGCTTGGACTGCTAATCTAGGGCGGCTACGTGCATTACATAGCAAATTAATTAAAATATCTTGGTTTCAAAGTAGGGTCCATAATCAATGTAATGTAATGTATAAATACTGCCATCTATGAAGTGTTGATGATAGTTATGTAGTGTGATTCAGAATGATCTTTATATGCTGTGTGTTAATTAATCACATTAATAACAACCAACTGATATAGTTTTCAAGGAAGCACTATATAACTTGAATCTGGGGGTCAAAGTGAATGGTGTATGCGTCAATAACATCAAGTACGCAGATGATACAGTTGTTCTGGCAGACAGTATTGACGACCTTCAAAGGCTTATACGAGTAGATAAAATTAATGAAGCCGGTGTGAGGTTGGGGCTGAACATGAGCGTGAGTAAAACTAAGTTCATGGTGTTTGGCTGGCAGGATCACGCAGGAGCACGTCTTACATTGAACGGTGCTGATATAGAGAGAGTGGAAACCTTTAAATATCTCGGAAGTATCCTAGTGGAAGACCTCAACCCAGAAACCTAAGTCAAGTGCAGAATTGAATCATCTCGTGCGGCTTTTAATAAAATGAGAAGCGTATTCTGCGATGATAATCTTAACTTGAAACTTCGATTACGATTAGTCAAATGATACGTTTGGTCAGTGCTATTGCATGGAGTGGAATCATGGACCCTCGAATTTGGTAGGATGAACCGACTGGAAGCATTCGAAATGTGGATGCACCAGAGAATGTTACGGATACCCTGGACGGATATAGTCAACCAACACAAGGGTTCTTCAAAGAGCCAAAGTTAATAGAGAGTTGCTAACTAATATTAAAATCCGAAAGGTGTCCTATTTGGGTCATGTACTTAGAGGAGCAGAGTATAAATTACTGCACCTGATCATCCAAGGCAAAATAGAGGGTCGAAGAGGTGTTGGCAGGAGGCAAATCTCCTGGCTCCGCAATATGCGTGATTGGAGTGGTATAAGGTGCGTTGGGGATCATTTTCGGGCTGCCAAGGACAAAGATACCTACTATCAGGTGATATTCAACGTTGGGGGGGACCTGACATGACACCGAGAAGAAGAAAAATAACAACCAGAGAGGACAGGGTAATAAATGCCGCATTGGTAGGGTTAACTCGGAGAACCTGGAATATGGTGATTTGTTCTGTTGTCTGGGAAGTATGTTTATGTGTGATGGACGAGTTGAAAAGAACATTGACATAAGTGTAGCAAAAAGGAACATGGTAAACTAAGCACTTAATGTAATATACATACAACATACCTATATTAAAAGTAGCAAAAATGACAAAACATAGGTAATAGTACTATATTTTTTAATATTTTTCTTTCGTTGCATACAGTATAACCTGGTAGGCTTACTGCCATGTTGCAATCTCTTCCAACCAACCAGAAAGATGTTGAAGATGCCTTTAATGATGACAAGACAGGAGTCCTTTTTTTAAATCTGGATTTGAGTGGGATTTTAACCCGCAATCTCCGGACTAGGAAACAGATGTGTTGCTAGCCAGTAATGTGTTGGTGCCCACATTGAGGTATGAAAATGAAACTAGGAATTGGCAGAAAGTAAGAATAATGCAGTGGAGATGCGTGCATTAAGAAAAAATATGGATATGTTTTAAGATGGTTTGGACATGTGGAGATAATAAATGATTGAATACAGTGCAATCTTATCTATAACTCATGTTAGATTAAGATGTGCGTGAAAGAGTTATAACGAGAAACATATGGCTGGATCAAATAGAAGGTAAAATTAGAAGATTGCGCATGATGAGATGTATGAATGTTGGGGAGGCGAAAGTTATGTGCATGGATAGAAACATTTGGAGATCCGTTATTTCTGCCTATACTGCAAGGGAAACGGCGTGAAATATACTGTAAATTCCAATGCCAATATCAATTATAAGTTTAACGAGCTAAGAAAGAGAATCAAAAGTACTTTTGTTTGACATTTCTTTGTTCTGATAAACCACTATTAACAACAGTTGACGATTTATTTTATTGCTCGTTAAAATGAAATTGATATCACGACTGGAATGACAAATAATTATGATCAAGAAAATCCCGCTTCTCGGGGTACAAATAGTTTTCAATTCCACGAGTACAATAGATCTGGTTGAAAATACAAAAAAATATTTAACGATTTTTTTAATAATTCGAGATACTGGTTTATAAAAAAAAGAGCTATCCTCGTAATCATACTGTCGTGTAGCTAATGACTGAGCACTGTGACTCCCATGATAGTCTCAGACCACTCATCTCCATAATTATCCTGTCGTGTAGCTAATGACTGAGCATCGTGACTCCCATGATAGTCTCAGACCACTCGTCTCCATTCATTCCTGCACTTCGCGGCTCGAAGGGCAGTTGTTAAAGGTAGTCCAGTTCCGTCTCTCACATGTTCAGTCCAACGTATAGGAATTCTTCCTCATGTGGGTCGTTCCTCCACAATAATTACAAACTATTTCATTGGCCACGAGTACTCGTAATATGCCCAAAGAATTGGAGGATTCGTCGAAAACAATGACTTAATATTGTGTTTAATCTGAGGTATTGGCCATCGAATATTAGTACTGTATATTCGGAAGATTTGATTCTGATCGTTAAATATATACTTTACATTACCATTTCCTGTTGGGGTAGGGAAATTGCACAGAGATCCAAACTATCTCCAAACAGCTGATTATACTATTTCCTATTCCTTCTTTCACCATTTCATCTACTTGTCCCAACCATTCTTTCTCGGTATTCCCTTAAAATGACTCCCACTTATGCTTACAGTGTAAATTTGCTCAGTCAGAGCTTTACTTTTGTTATATTTCGAATTAAGTGACAACTGAAAAAGTCTATAAATTTCTTCTTAAGCTTCAAGAAATATTTTTTTTACTTAAAAAAACAAATTTAAAAAATTGTTATTATTTATTTAAATGAAACGAAAACTCCTCTTCAGACAGCTTCCCTCTATTTGTGGCATGAAAACAAAACATATTGGCAGCGCGGGGCGACATTAGGGGAGTTATGCGTTCGGTGGCCGTCACCTGAATTACTGTTGCGCGTGTAAGTACACATATAGGGGCGGGGGATGCAACACGACGCACATTGTGTTAAAAACTATTCTTTGTGATAAAAAATAATACGAAAAATTTCCATGTATTTATTAGATTTCTATTTGTTTCCCATCTTCTATGTTATCATTAAGAACAAACAGAGCTACCATCTTGTGCGATCTACATTCGAACATTGTTTTAAAATATATTTTTCTAAAAATTATGTACAAAATATGAAAAAAATTGTTAAAATTATATTTTTTTAATATAGGCGGCAAATAATTGTGAGGCAAAACTCGTTGTCGAAGAATGTACCGAAGATCGAATTGGACATGTCTCTTTTATGTGCTTGGTTGTCTGCATTAATTCACATTTGTAAATAGGCGATTCATTTAGACCAGCGTTTCTCAACATTTTAACCTAAAAAATACATACTTTTTCTGATAGCTGGTTTAAGCCAAAAATAATCTTTTTCGCAAGTTTATTGCAAATATAAAAAAAACTAAAATTAAACTGCCTGTTCAAGATACCTCATACGGAGGTTTTCATTCAAACAAAAATTAACATGAAATAATAAACATTATTCACCAAAATCGTACATAACACACATAAACAGACTCAAATATACATATTCACATAATTAGCCGATTCATAAATATTTTTCGAGGAACCCTAAGGTTCCATTAAACCCCGCTTAAAATCGCTACTTTAGACCCACGATACTTGTAGGATCGGTCATGATTGATACAGCCCCAAAATTTCCTAGAGAACTGAAAATCAGGATGTTACATTGTTGGATTCAAGATTAGGTGATTATTTCTCGCATTCTGCTATTCTCGTCCCTACCTGTCCAGAGGATTAAAATTTGACAAAACAAGTTTTTCTCCCGCTATTCGAAAGGGTTTTTAAAAAAACAAGAAAAGTTAGGGGATGCTCGTGATCTTTGTACAGCACAATTATATAAAAATGTTCCCAATTTAGTTTATCGGAGTCATTTTCTACCCAACGTGCGTTGGAATGAAGGGCTGAAGCGAAGAAGGAATAAATGACGGGAGGTGCGATGTTGTATTTACTCTTGTTTGGATGCACATTGAGGTGACTGATGTTGACGTTTTTCAAATTTGAAATTTTTGACGTGTGGGGATGAAAAAAAACAAAGATAAATTATTAAAAGGGAAGTGGCGGCTACGAAAAATAAAAACTGGGAAAATATTCTTTTAGAATTGACACAGTAGCGTTTCTAAAAGAAAACAAATTAGTACATTGACATCATTGATCAAAAGAAGAAAAATATGATGATATATTTTAATCAATTGAATATTATAATTTTGGTTTAAAAAAAACAGTCGAAAAATTTGACTTGTTTATAAAAAAATATGTTATAACAATCTGGCCAGCTTATTGTCAAGTCTTTCAATTAACCAGACAAAATTAAATTAAAAAAAATACATGATTGCAACAATTATTAAAATTATTATTCAATTGCGTAAGTGCAAGTGCGTAGAAGAGGTAGACCGAGGAAAACGCGGCCGGACAAAGTGAGCCGGGTTTTGAAAGAAGATAAAGTGTGAAGTATGAATAATAGAAGATTGTACATGACGAAATGTATGAACGTGGATAAGGCGAAAGTTGAGTGTTTGGATAGAAAAGATTGAAAATCTGATCTTTATGCTTACTCCATAAGGGACACGGTGTATTGTACAGTGTGCAATATGGTGGGTTCTAAGAATAAATATCAGTTCAGTTGAGAATATTTAATTATTGTGATAATTAATAATCTAGTTGCTAACCGCATTTCTTTACTTAAATTAATAAATTAAAAACTTAAATTAATAAGTTATAAGTTTGCATTACACGCTCATGTATTCTCAATATATGTTGCCTCAAAAGTGCATCGAAACCTGGAAGGCGACCTTGTAAAAACATCTCTGAAACACTACAATATTTTGGTATACCAAATATGATTCGGTATGTATTATTATACTGTACTTGGAGTTCTTTTAAACCTCTGCACATGTAATTTACCTAAAGTTCGTTTAATAATTTTATGCGTTATCTTAGTTGGTTGGAACATATTATCACATAAGAATAATCCCGTTAGGTTGTATTGTACCCAACATAAATATGATTTAATATTACAAGTTAATTCACTGAACAATCACAAAAGGCCGCAGCTATTACCGGATGTTTAAAGAAAACTATCTGGAAAAATAAGTATATGAACATCCAAAGCATGGTGAGGATATACAAAACCTGTGTCCGCCCCATAATGACATGCAGCATAGAGTCCAAAGCCGAACCAAAAATCTCCTTCGAACCAGCAAAATGAAGGTACTCAGGAGTATCGCTGGCAAAACTCTTCGTGATAGAATACGAAACACAGAAATCTGAAGGATGTGCGAAGTTGAAGATATTGTCAGATGGGGACGACAGAGAAAAGAAGGTTCTGAAACGAGCATGTATCCAGAATGGCGCAACCAAGAGCCGTAAAAATGGCCAGGGACTGTATCCCCCAAGCAAGCAGACTTCCAGGACGACCTCCCAAAAGATGGAAAGACAGCTGGCAGTCGACGTCACAAGAGGGAAACAATGATGCAGGACCATAACAGGCCAACAGGCCTAAAATTAGAAGAAGAATTCACAAAGGAAAAAAAACAAGAGGGATGAATAAATAAAAAAGTGCGATTATAAGTTTTTTTCAAATTAAACTTTCTTAGTAATATATTTAGTAAGCGTAACCGAAATTTAACCCACGAATATCTCGTTAATTTGAATAGGAAATTGAGAAAGTTTTGATAAAGGCGTGTATAATAGAAAATATTAAGCGAATGCAAACAATATTTCCTTACTCTTCTCTTAAAAGAGGCCTCAAAGAAGTAGCCCTCAAGTTTTGTAATTAACTGTGCTTATTAGAATCCAGAATAATAGAATAAGTACTCAACACCCACAGCATCCATTGTGGGGTGTTCTGGAGTGCTGAGTTAGGGCCAAGACATTTTTCTGAGCTCCCAAACGCAAAATACGTACTAGCCGTAAACGAAAACCAAAATACGTATACAAAAGATAGCCAGTAGATTAAACCAGGTAAGATATTTAATTAAATTCAAACTGATCTGTTACTGACGTTGTTAAAAATACTATTATTTAAATGTTTGAAAAAAATATTATAGTATTTTTTTTGGTTTTTATTCACATGGTACCCTTCAACGTAACCTACGAGTAGTTGAGAATTCTGACGTTTCAAGAGCTTTGAATTGACCTGTTCCTGACATTGATCAAAATAATGTCAATTCGAATATTAAAAAGCTTTTGTAAATGTTTAAAATTTATTCACAAGGTAACCTTTAACTTAACCTACAAGTAGTTGAGGATTCTGACGTATTAAATAGCTATGAATTGATCTGTTCCTGACGTTAAAAATACTGTTAATTTTAATATTTAAAAACTTTTGTAAATGTTTAGATTTTATTCGTATGGTAACCTTCAACTTCTGTTAAACTACGAACAGTTGAAAATTTTGAAATATTCAAGAGCTTTGAATCGATCTGTTCCTGACATTTTTTAAAAATACTGTCAATTTGAATATTTAACAACTTTTAAAAATGTTAAGATTTTATTCCCATGGTACCCTTCAACTCAACCTAGTTGATGATTCTAACGTATTTAAAGAAAGTGACCGGAAAACAAAATTGCCTTCGACTCCATTCATAGAACCTTCGAGTTTAGAAGGCATTGATGTATCCAAAAACACTCGCACACGTCATGCGCATGTTATATTGTTTACAGAGTGTAACCTTTTTTTCAGGCATTATCGGGAATCTATCCCGAAAAACCCTTGGATAAAAATCAAGCCTTTATGAACTAGACCACGGAGGTCATGCCTTGGAAGAAAATATATATGGATAAAGTAACCCAACTTACATAGTGCATTTTTTAAATTAAGTTTAAATTTAGAATGAGTAAACTTACTTCGTATACAGTTGGTGATATGTGTAATATTATTGATTGGTTGGAAAATACTGACACATGGCCATAAGTGAACAAGGTATACAGTGACAGTGTAATATAATAATACACTTAATGGTTAAATAAAATAATAAAAAAGCAATATAATATTATATAATAGATAAAGGCTCTTTTGTATATTAAAGCAATTAAAATGCGAATTGCTTAGTTTTGTAAACATAAATTTAATTAGATATCCACAAAGAACTCAACCTAAAAACTCAAATTTATTTTATTTCATTGGAAATATTAAATAAAAATATATGAATATACAGTATAGTGTGTAAAATATAAAACCAGTTAAATGTGAATTTTAAACTAATTAAGAACATCGAAATTAAACGCTGTGATAGATCTATATCCTTTTTTATTTATTCAGTGACATATGTTTTGCCATATAATTAATAGCCTTATCAAACTGTTATAGTAATATTCCGTCATAAAAAATACAAAATGATGTCAGGTTTGATGGTTTAATATAATAAGAATGAACGATATTAAAATATCAACCAAGCTTGCCGACGGGCTCCAGCGTGGTGACAAGTTACCTTGACAGAATGGATATTGTAGAATATTCCAGCTAAGAATGTGGTCTGGATGATGAAACTGTAAATCATGTGTTTTCAAATGTTTTTTTTTTATTTGACAGTGATTGTTGGTTCCTTTTTTTATATACGAGTACATATGTTATATGTCCAATTTTTGTTCAAACGTCAAATCAATGCCTGTGAATCTAGAATGTAAATACATATTCAAAAAATATTCTTAATTTTCACAAGGTAACATAGGCCGTTTTAATTAGAATTTAAGGAGGGGTGTGTGTGTGTGTCGAGATGATAAAATGGGAATGTGTAGGAGTTGAACTCTAGTCGCACGTGATCGAGACAAGTGGAAATCTGCGTCATTGAGACTATCCCCGATCCAAAATAAGGGTCAAACAGTGAATTACTGATAAATGAATGGCATTATTCGCGTCGTTGGTCTATGTTTTGAGACCCCTGATGTAATCCAATATAAAAGTTAGGGCGGAACTTGGTGAATA
This sequence comes from Odontocerum albicorne, assembly GCA_949825065.1. NCBI lineage: Eukaryota > Metazoa > Arthropoda > Insecta > Trichoptera > Odontoceridae > Odontocerum > Odontocerum albicorne. Next base: position 34,237,964 of record OX463852.1, on the reverse strand, counting down.
ATTAGCGGGCCCTGCGGCCTGCCAGGGCCGGCTTTCACTCGGCTAAAGGACACTTCCGTCCCCTTGAAGCTCCAACACTTGACATTTGGCGACATTTAGTCTCCCATTAAATGTGGCTTCCTATTGTACCAACAAACTTAAGCTTTTTGTGGTGTTCTTTGTTGTTTAATGTTACAATTGCGAGGGTTATTATGATTTAATAAGTTACAGACAAGTAATTAACTTAACAATTCAAAGTGTTTTTTTTTAATGAGAAGAATAATGCAAATTTTATCCTAGCTACCACACATTTCGTTCACACTCAAAATTATGTCATAAAATTTCACTATCCTGGTTGGTTAGCAGTCCGGCAATTCACCTTCTACCACGTCAGGTCAAGAATACGATTATCATAAAACCGTAGAAGTATTGCAACAGAACTACAAAGAACAAAGGAAGTTCAGAATTTAAGACAACCTTTAAATATCACATTCAAATTAAATACATTCGACATATCAAAAAAATTAAGCATAAAACAGTTCAAATATGATTTTAGCTTACATTTTGAGATTTTTATCTTCTTATGTTCGTTCATTTCTTCGAGTGGTACCCTTCAATATACTCATATTTGCGATTGGCATATGTTGAAGAGCGTGTTGGAAAAACATATTTCCAGTGTCATTAATCAAGCCTTTGGGATTGGAACCACTGTAGTAGGTACGGAACTCATATAACGCACATGTTGGCAATACTATCGCATGTGAAGTGACAACACTCGCACACGTTCAGTGTACGAATATTGTTACTAGACGAATTCTCAAACCCGACAGGGACTGTTTTTTTAATTTATTAATCTCAGACAATACCGTAACTCTGGGTGGAAGTCATGCATCCTACCAACTAAATCACGGAGGTCGTCGGACTAATCCGATTCTACTTTGCACACATTATATAATCAAAAGAGTTTATACATTTCCTTTTTAAGATACCTTTGGATTATATACTCTTTTATGTCTTGTTACCGGCAGTGAGCTGAGGGAAGCGACCCTGACCCAGAAAGCCGCAAGTGTCCTGCGTAGCAACTCCTGTTGCGGTGTTCGAGGCACTTCATTAGCCTTGTGCGGTTTCCTCCACTTCCTCTGTTACCACCGCCGGATCAATTACACCCAGCCACTGTACTTCGTACATATACTTTGTGCACTGTTGAGGTTCTTGTTACCAACTCAAGTTACTACCCGTCAATCACTGCAATAGCACAAGTGCAAGCAAACATATACATAGAAAAATCGTTATCGATTTATTATTTATATATAAGGATTTTCAATTAATGTTACATAAGACGAGCTCTATAGTCCAGTTGATATACTAGGCGGAAGAGCACAGCGTGTGGTTCGAACCGACGACCTTCCGCATGGAAGTCCAGTGCGTTACCGCACGGCATGCACCTCACATGCTTAAGAGTACCGTACGAATGAATGAATTAATTATAAACTTACATCATTTTGTAAGTATCCTATATACGTTGGTTGGGTTATAAAATGTTTGAAAATTTAAATATTCAAATAATCATCCCTGTGCAAACCTGCTTTTTTTTATTAGTCTCTTAACTTCGTTCAAATGTTTTTTTTAAATAACTTGAGTAAAAATCTTTTGATGATTTAATTTAATTTGTAGAATTTTATTTCGTCAACGAGGATAAATATATAAATTGAATACACGTGTACATTGAAAAATAAATATACTATATAAGTAAAATGATTTTGAAAGAATTCGTACTAAAAATAAATCTGAGGGAGTATACAAAGCGATATTAAAAACTCCATAGTATTATAAATGTTTAAAAAATATACACTTCCTTTACTTAAATTTATATATCTTTTATACGTGCTAGCGATTCAAGTGAATGAGAAGACTTAACGTAAATAAAATATATGTATAAAAAAAAACATTTTATTACTATCGATAGTGATGAACGGTTCTTCTTCTAGTGTATTCGTATATAGTTGAAAAATTAAATTATTTCAAAAATCTATATTTTAAATTGAAAAATTTAAGAGATTTGGTAATACAGCAGATTTAGCTTAGGTGAACACCAATGACATTAAATTATTATATAATATTACGCTCTCATTGTATACAGTATAACTTGGCCGTCTTGTTGCCATGCAGCAATTTTGTACATTTATTTACTAATGAGTAAACGGTTCAATGTACCTTATAACAAAAAATATATATATATAAAAGAGCCAGTAGTGAGTGCTCAACACATTAAGTCACATCCCGCACTGCGCAATAAATACAAACACCAATAGACCAATCATTGAAAAACAAATCAAATACAAATTGAAAACAAAATATAAAAGACGGAATCAAACAGGTACAATTTCATAAATCCTTAAAAAGCACGGGGGAAATATCACAAAAATAGTTTAAAAAAAAACCACAATAATCAATTAAAAAGCAGTTCAAAAAGAAACATACCATAAATATGATAGAAAGGTCTGAAGAAAAAAAGCTAGACGAAAGCCTTCTTAAAAATAAAAATGATCATTAATGAGAATCGTACCAGCAACCCTATAGTCGGAAGACATGCGTCTTGCCAACTAAACTCAGGGTGGTGGTGTCATAATCTTATGTGTTCTTATAGTACATATTGTATTGTATTACACTTTCGTTGTAAACAGTACAACCTGGAGGATTGATTGCCCTTTCCAGCCAGTTTTAAACAAGCCTTAAGTGAAAACCTGACTAGAATCATCTTTAAAAGAAACATGAGTTCCAACGCGTATCGAACCCTCAATCTCCGTGTTGGAAGATATAAATTGTAACAATTTTTATTATTTTGTTCAATCAAAATTGTAATTAAAAAAACACTCGTAAATTTCGTGATGATAATGATAATAACATTTATAAATAGATTTCATAATAACAGTCCTAAAGAGCAATCCAAGAATTTATGTTAGGCAGCCAGAACAAAAAATAAATTCAGATGAAAAACTGTTTCCTAGTAAATTCAATTTAGGATTTTTTTAAATAAAAATTATTTTTATATTGCTTCTATCCCAATACAAACGCGTTTCGATCCCATATTTGAAGATCTATAAAGGTATCTATATGTATAGTTCGTTTTCCATTGTTTCCCTTCCTTTGTAAATTTCTTACAAAATATGTTTTCTAAACATATGCGGATAGGGAGAAATACCTAATCTAATGACCGCATCCACCCCTTTTCCTATATGAACACTCAACTTTTTTTATTCTTTTGTAACCTTTTTAATCAGTCATAAGAGGGGGTTCGATTCCCGAGTAAACTTCCCCTTGAGGAGAGTCTACCCTTTAAAGGAGATATCTAAATGGTCCTTTTTTATTATTATAGAGAGTTAAGTTTTTAAATAACTATCTATTTAGATTTATTTACAACCACCGATGAGTTTCACTCATATAAACCTTTACAAAAAGGTGAAACCATTAAAAGAGTTTGTACATACAAATTTATCCGAAAACGAATAGTTCGCGGTATGAGAAAGTTTTTCCCAGGTAAAAGGTAAAATATACGGGGAGTATATACGTGTATAATACATTCGTACAATAATATGTTACAGTATACAGTACGAGAGTAACCGCACTTTACACGTCGGTTTTTCATATAAAACCATAATTTATTTTCTATTTCACAACAATGCAGGAGTTCCAGTCATAACTTAGGGTGGAAAAGCAAAACAACCAGATTAAATTTCCTGCAGAGCTTTCATAAATACGCATTACCCTATTTATTGCAGATATTTATAACGTTAAACGCCTGAGTTATAATTTTAAAGTAACAGCCAACTAATTTATTCCCTGGATTTGCCGATAATTACGTATTCATTACATGAAACGTAGCTTTATTATATTGTATCATACTAAAACATATTCCCTAATTATTATAATTCAACTGAATTAAAATTATTTTGCATTGATTGATGTCATTTGTCATTTTACTTTCATAAAATTTGGACTCCTTTGAGGCTTTTCTTTTTTTCGTTCTTCCTGATAGTTAACCTTAGGTGGTATACTCGTATGTTGGTTTACTTTTTATTTTGTTTTCTGCCATACGTTTTTTGTTTTTTAATCTAGATATGCGGGGGTGTGGGCTGGAAGCTACTCGATGCCCTTGCGGTCGGGCTCGCCCCACATTGGTGGGGTGTATCTCGGCCGGGGGAATGTTTGTGGGATGAGCCCGGACCTTTTAATGTCTTCTCTCTTGAATGTATTTTTTTTGTCATCTATTTATTTTCTGTGTTTCTCTTTTCTTATTCTACATGTTCAAGGGTGTGGGCTGAAAAACATCTGATGTCCCCGTGGCTGGGCTCGCCCTATATTGGTGGGGTGTAACTTGGCCGGGGGAATGTTATTAGATGAGCTCAGACCTTTTGATAGCTCCTGTTTTTTAATGTATTATCTTTTTAATGTGTTCTTGAAATGTGTCTAAATGTATGAGTATTATGTACATACTATGTTGCTATCAATAAACCTGTATTCATTTATTTATTGATATTTATCAGTCTACAAGGCACACTATTTCATGGGTTTGAGACTTGGGTTCCCTATAGAAGGCACATTCACAGATTTGAAATGTTCCACTAGTGTTTCCTTCGTCGAATTCTTCGGATCTACTGGAGTGATCATGTTACAAATATCTCTGTCTTGCAACGCTCCAACTGTAAACCCATAGAAGATATGGTTGTAAAGGCGAAATTGCGATGGACCGGACATGTGATCCGCATGGGCGATCATAGACACCCAAAACGCGTGGTGGGCAAGACAAGAATTGGTGAGCAGAGAAAGTGCTATAAGGACAGTCTGTGAGTACGAATTATGATCCAGTGTTGAGGGATAAAAATTCACTTTTTCCATCAACAAAAATCTAATTCGATTTTAAAAATACATCTTCAACAACAATAATGTTCACGATGTACCCGCACAATTATTGTGCTGGTATACGTTTGTACTCTAAACGGAACACGGCGAAGCAATATCACAATTAGACGGGAACAGTCAAAATAATTGAAGTAAAAGTTACGAATGATGATCCAGTGTTGAGGGATAAAATTCACTTTTTTCCATAAACAAAAATCTAATTCGATTTTAAAAATACATCTTCAACAACAATAATGTTCACGATGTACCCGCACAATTATTGTGCTGGTATACGTTTGTACTCTGTAAACGGAACACGGCGAAGCGATATCACAATTAGACGGGAACAGTCAAAATAATTGAAGTAAAAGTTACGAATGATGATCCAGTGTTGAGGGATAAAAATTCACTTTTTCCATCAACAAAAATCTAATTCGATTTTAAAAATACATCTTCAACAACAATAATGTTCACGATGTACCCGCACAATTATTGTGCTGGTATACGTTTGTACTCTAAACGGAACACGGCGAAGCGATATCACAATTAGACGGGAACAGTCAAAATAATTGAAGTAAAAGTTACGAATGATGATCCAGTGTTGAGGGATAAAATTCACTTTTTTCCATAAACAAAAATCTAATTCGATTTTAAAAATACATCTTCAACAACAATAATGTTCACGATGTACCCGCACAATTATTGTGCTGGTATACGTTTGTACTCTGTAAACGGAACACGGCGAAGCGATATCACAATTAGACGGGAACAGTCAAAATAATTGAAGTAAAAGTTACGAATGATGATCCAGTGTTGAGGGATAAAAATTCACTTTTTCCATCAACAAAAATCTAATTCGATTTTAAAAATACATCTTCAACAACAATAATGTTCACGATGTACCCGCACAATTATTGTGCTGGTATAAGTTTGTACTCTAAACGGAACACGGCGAAGCGATATCACAATTAGACGGGAACAGTCAAAATAATTGAAGTAAAAGTTACGAATGATGATCCAGTGTTGAGGGATAAAATTCACTTTTTTCCATAAACAAAAATCTAATTCGATTTTAAAAATACATCTTCAACAACAATAATGTTCACGATGTACCCGCACAATTATTGTGCTGGTATACGTTTGTACTCTGTAAACGGAACACGGCGAAGCGATATCACAATTAGACGGGAACAGTTAAAATAATTGAAGTAAAAGTTACGAATGATGATCCAGTGTTGAGGGATAAAAATTCCCTTTTTCCATCAACAAAAATCTAATTCGATTTTAGAAATACATCTTCAACAACAATAATATTCACGATGTACCCGCATAATTGTGCTAGTATACGTTTGTACTCTGTAAACGGAACACGGCGAAGCGATATCACAATTAGACGGGAACAGTTAAAATAATTGAAGTAAAAGTTACGAATGATGATCCAGTGTTGAGGGATAAAAATTCACTTTTTCCATCAACAAAAATCTAATTCGATTTTAAAAATACATCTTCAACAACAATAATATTCACGATGTACCCGCATAATTGTGCTAGTACACGTTTGTACTCTGTAAACGGAACACGGCGAAGCGATATCACAATTAGACGGGAACAGTTAAAATAATTCAAATAAAAGTTACAAATGATGATCCAGTGTTGAGGGATAAAATTCACTTTTTCCATAAACAAAAATCTAATTCGATTTTAAAAATACATCTTCAACAACAATAATGTTCACGATGTACCCGCACAATTATTTTGCTGGTATACGTTTGTACTCTGTAAACGGAACACGGCGAAGCGATATCACAATTAGACGGGAACAGTTAAAATAATTGAAGTAAAAGTTACGAATGATGATCCAGTGTTGAGGGATAAAAATTCACTTTTTCCATCAACAAAAATCTAATTCGATTTTAAAAATACATCTTCAACAACAATAATATTCACGATGTACCCGCATAATTGTGCTAGTATACGTTTGTACTCTGTAAACGGAACACGGCGAAGCGATATCACAATTAGACGGGAACAGTTAAAATAATTCAAATAAAAGTTACAAATGATGATCCAGTGTTGAGGGATAAAATTCACTTTTTCCATCAACAAAAATCTAATTCGATTTTAAAAATACATCTTCAACAACAATAATGTTCACGATGTACCCGCACAATTGTGCTGGTATACGTTTGTACTCTGTAAACGGAACACGGCGAAGCGATATCACAATTAGACGGGAACAGTTAAAATAATTGAAGTAAAAGTTACAAATGATGATCCAGTGTTGAGGGATAAAATTCACTTTTTCCATCAACAAAAATCTAATTCGATTTTAAAAATACATCTTCAACAACAATAATGTTCACGATGTACCCGCACAATTGTGCTGGTATACATTTGTACTCTGTAAACGGAACACGGCGAAGCGATATCACAATTAGACGGGAACAGTTAAAATAATTGAAGAAAGTTCCCGACCGGCCGGGCTGAGGTCGGGCAAACTGAGTAAAACCACTAACGGGAATAGGGCTTGCAAAACATTATTTAGAATATCTATTAAATATTTTCAGATAAATCCGAGTATCATCTGTTACCTGACTAGTCCACATACAGTATTAGTAGGAAGGACTCACGTCTGAGTGAATGTGATGGATTACAAGTAGCCTGAACGAGTGGACTTGTTCTTGCTAAATAAATAATTGTAAGAATTGTTATCTAGTAAATTGTAAGAGATCGTAAAATTTCCAATAAAAGATTTGCAGACGATACAACGTTTATAACCAACGACGAATATGCGATGACTAAGATCCTTTATAAAGTTGAAATAGAGAGCCGCCAACTAGGACTAGAAAAAAGAAAATCCAAAACATAAGTCCTTATCGTGATTCTAATAAGAAGTGACTCGCTAAGGGATTACCAAAAGGTTAAAGAGTTTGTTTAGTAAGGTGTTCTTATTTCGAAAAGTGGACCAGTCTATACTGAAAAGAACCAAAATCCGTCTGGTTAAGTTTCTAGTATTCTCTATAGCACACCATGGAATGGAAAAGTGGACTATAAGAAGGAAGGAAATAAACTTAATAGATGTCCTCAAGATGTGGTGTTAGAAGCGGATGCTCCGTATCCTATGGACCGCAATGTCAATCATCCAAGAATTGGAGATTATTGACAACATGTAGAAATATTATTATATATTAACATACTTTGGGTATGTTGCTATAATAATGTCTTGTCCAGATAAGCTGGTGATCAATGGGACAGTTGAGGCAAGGCGAGCAAGAGAAAAGCGTCAAGCGAGGTTGACAGATCAAATAAGAGAGTTAGTAGGATCCTTTTTAAGCGTTGCATTTAAGATGTTCAAAGACCGGGAGAGATGGATACAGATTGTACGCCAAGTTCAAGACATAATAGAGGACCACGACGCTCAGAATTGAGCACACAATGAGGAAGAATACAATGGAATTCGGAATAGGAAAACCAAAACTCGCGATATCCCGCTAAGCCCTAGTTTCGAGTGGAGTGTAAAGAGCGATTAGCGGGCAGGTCGGCCCCATCCCAGCTCCGGGATTAGCGCCGTGCCAGGGAGTCACCCGCCCCTCGCTTGTGAGTCCCAATCTCGGTCTGATGTGAGATATAACTCCACCAAACTTGGCCGAACTTGGCAAAGTGGCTGCTGCGAGGAGTTGGATGGATGGAAACACTTTCGCTGAATTATGATTGTATTGTGAGAGCTGTTTGAAAGAACGAGACAAATTAGGAAGTTAACTTTACAACTTATGTGACATTCTAGTTCTCACTGAGGAGATATTCAAACTTTATGTAGGTTCCACCTAAAAAAAATTGTATACATTTTGAATGTTATTTTTAGTTAAGACATTAAAACTGTGGAGGTTTAAAGACATTGTAATTTGTATAGCCCAACACTGTCCATTCCACTTTATATAGCGGGATAAACTTACCGGTTTCAAGGTTTTCACCTCATCATTAGGAGAGCACAAACAAGACCGAATTATGCTCGAACTGGTACCGACGTACACGCTTATAACGGTAAAAATCGGGTTGGGGATTGTGGGTGGAGGGCGACAACTTTAGCAAGCAGCAATCAGAAAATCTCTTTTGATCCACCAAGAAATAAATATTAATAATATTCAATCAAAACCAAAAGAAAACTATAACATTAAATAATAATAGGACAATTTATACAGTGCCGTTCAGAGAGCTAACTCTCTTCAAGAGCGCTCCAACTACAAACGTAGATTATCGGCTGATAATTTATGACGGATCTCCATTTTTTTCGGTTTTAAAAAAATGAATAAAAACTGTTTAATTCTGTTTCACTCAAAATCTTTCCCATTTTTACAAAAAAATAACAAGTCAACTCCAAAATAACCAAGGCAAGGAAATCAATGTTCCGATATGATCAGCAGTTTTAATATGTTGCAGTCTTTCGTTAGACAAAGTTTCTATAGCCCTTTATGTTTTATGAACAATATATGTTTAAGCTGCAGAAAGATACAAATGATGTTCTTATTCTAAAATTGGAATTAAATTCTGCCAGGAATCGAACCTGAGGCGCCCGCCTCATTAGCGTCAATGCTAACCGTTTGGTCACGGTCGCCGACTACAATATTAAGAAAGGAAAATACATACACACATACCATCACGCCATGCCCCTTTTGGGGTAAGTTCAAATAACAGATTTTTAAGTCATTCTATTCATGTACTTACATGGCAATCACCTCGTCCACATACATACATCCTCACCCGTTTTTCATGCCTTTTACATTTCCCTCATATAAAATTTCTCCAACAATCTCCCTCCACCCTTCCCTTTGACCAGCCTACCCCATCGTTCTTCATTCATAAAGGAAATATCAAGCAACGAAAGTACTTATATAAACCCCTACAATAACAATATATTATAATATGAATGTTATCTTCATTGAAATATGCATTTCATTGTAAAATGTTTAATTTACACACAATGTCAGTTAGGTCGTCGTCCAATTATTTCAGATTTCAACATATTGCATTTATTAAATGTAAAGGTTTATTAATATGGAATAATGCGATAATCAAAGCTTTATGCTGGAAACAATGAGATGAAGCGTGTATAACAGCGATGTGCAAAGTACAATGAATAGGGTATATCAGCGGATCTCAACCTAGGGTCCGCTAACCCCTGGGGGTATCCTAAGGGGTTTCCAAAATTAATCAGAAATACATAAATACCATCACAAGGCAGACAGAGAGGATAGTGTACCAAATGTTCATTTCTCGACATCCTTAGCCTCTTCTATATCCATACAATTTCTCATACAACTTATATGATTACTCTGATTTTCTGCGTTTCCTTTTTTAAAATTTCATTCACTTGATCCAACCGTACTATCCTTCTCTCACAACCGTACTGGTCTTCTCTCACACGACTTACACTCACATCTGCACTGTATTTCTGTTTTGTTAGTTTTACTTCATTCATTCGTTAAAGATGCCCAAATCATCTTAACATACTCTCTTTCATCTTTATTTATACATCAATAACTTGACACAACTATACTTTTCTTGGTCTTCCACTCAAATTATTTTTTACACTTTTTTATCAACATTACTTTGGATGTTGCAACATTAATTCTCAGATCTTTCTCTTCCCATCTTTCATACAATTACTTATCAAACTTTCCAATTCACCTTCACTCTCCACCAATACTGTCACCTGAATTCAGAAATGACTACAAATATATAATATTATACTAAAAATGTGTTTTTAACGAGTGCAACAAGCTCGAATACATTTTTTACTGGTGGCCTGCTCTTGAAAACTTAGCGATACATTAAAGTGGCATTGGTGTAGGTAGGTACCAACCTACAAAGTAGCGAGCTATGCATCAGTAGGTGGAGTTCGGGGTAACGGGTAGCGGGAGATCTTTAAAAGTTTTGATGCCTTTTCCGACCACTTATTTATGTCAAAAAGGTTTTCAACCATGGTCTATATAAAACATAAATATAGAAACCGGGTGAAGATGTCATAAGATCTTTGTACTTGTTATGTTTGGTCCTTGTATGAATTAGGGAAACCTGTAATGTGCAAAATACCTGAAAAAATAGAGTTAAAATATAGTTTCAAAATAAAATATTAAACTTGTAAACGTTAACCCCGACATAAAAAAGCAGCACCATCTGTCGTATTAAGACGAAACAAAATAATATAATTTATTGTCATTTGTTTTATTAAACGCTCTTTATTCCACTTTATGTAACGATATAACCTAACCGGTTTCAAGGTTTCCAACTCGTCATGAGGTGGAAATGTTAATGCCTTAACTATAAATAATATAGCATTATTTATAGTTAAGGCATTGTAGAGGTTTAAAGACATTGTAACATAATTTGTTAAGTTAAACATTATTTATTACACTTTATGTAACGGTATAGCACTACCGGTTTCAAGGTTTTCATCTCATTATCAGGGGAGCACAAACAATAATTTCAAAGTCTAAATAATATGGATTGCATAAATTGTTTAAGTTTAAATAATATATCAAATAAAATCGTGTGTGCCCTTTTATATGTTTTATGTTTTAAATTCAATTAACGAAGTAAAAAATTACATAGTAAATTTATATTCATTGGGTGTTCGTAGCAATTTAGTCAGATGTCAAGGGGTCCGCTAGTTAGAAAATATTGGGAACCACTAAAGAGTATCATAGTTTTAGGGCTTTCATTGATAATATATATGTACCTACATATTATCCACTAATACTAATAGAAAGCCTACAAAAATTAAGCCCAAAACCAGGACCGTGCCTAGTATGACTGAATGCAGGACAGCTGCGAATATGGAAGTACACGTTTAATTTCAACATAACAATACTTTATATATTATTTATAGTTAAGGCATTAACATGGTGGAGGTTTAAAGATATTGTAATTTTTTTTTATCAAACACTGTTTATTCCACTTTTTGTAACGGTATAACCCTACCGGTTTCAAGGCTTTCACCTCATCATCAGAGGAGCACATTCTTGTTAGGGTTATACCGTTACAAAAAGTGGAATAAACAGTATTTGATAAAACAAATTACAATAACAATACTTTCCATTTATCAATTACTTGTATTGTTGTGACATTTAAATGTTTGTATGACAGATGTTATGAATTTTTATATGATACTCATACATATGTATGAATTTTGACAAAAATCATCAAAATTTTTTACTTCAGATTTTCAATATAATGGGATAATGAATTTATGCTGTTATTTACTGTATCAGGATTAACAATGAACCATATCAAATAAGAACAATTTAATAATTATATTGCACACTATACCACAAACACCAGTCGAGTGAATTTATATATTATACAAATGAATATAGTATATCTTCAAACTATTTGTTATTATATTAGATTCACAATATTATTATAGCAAAAGTTGCCAAAAATAGCCAGTGTCTGAAGCCACCGCCTTCCTATCCTTACCCTCAAGTTGTTTTTTTTTTCGTAATATTTTTAATCTGACAGTAAAAGTGGGTTCGAGTCTCAAGTTTAAGCACCCCTTGAGGAGAGTCTACTCTCTAAACGGTGCCACACAAGCTGTACTATTATTATATGTGTAATTATTATCATGAAAAAATGGGTTCGAATCTCAAGTTTGAGCGCCCTTGAGAAGAGTCTAATCTCTAAACGGTGCCACACAAACTGTACTATTATTATGTGTAATTATTATCATGAAAAAATGGGTTCGAATCTCAAGTTTGAGCGCCCTTGAGAAGAGTCTACTCTCTAAACGGTGCCACACAAACTGTACTATTATTATGTGTAATTATTATCATGAAAAAATGGGTTCGAATCTCAAGTTTGAGCGCCCTTGAGGAGAGTCTACTCTCTAAACGGTGCCACACAAACTGCACTATTATTATACGTGTAATTATTATCATGAAAAAATATGGCTATCATATTTTCCACAATTGTGTGCAAAAAGAAAATTTACACATAGTGACCCTTGATATTTCAGGGTTGCAGGGGAATGACGTCTAACTAGGTTTCTTCGCTTTCAGTTCGGTCACTACAGCTGTAAACCTAGCCATCTAGTCAAACAGGGCCAGTAAGTCCAAATTTTCCGATATGAACTTCTATGATGTTGGATGTGTTCAGTGGAATAGTCTGTCTGTGGAGCTACGCTCTGGGAATAATCTGGAAGCTTTCAGAAATTAAAATGTTTCCTTTGCAGAAGACGTCTTTAAGGCAACCTTGTGGCTCATTGTTATTAGAAAAATGGGTCGAGCGAGGCGGCATTCTAGTAGTTTAGCTAGGGGCGGCTCATTTGTTAGGGACGGTCCTGCTCACAACGAAACAACAATCTATGGCAAATTGCACAAATATAATAGGGAGAATGAATTCATTTCATGACTTGAAAATATAATTATCAATTCAACACTGAAATTTAAAATGACTGACAATTAATGGTGATATATTATAAAAGACATCCATTCTTGCATAAAAAATAAACAAGGGAATGTTATTTTTAAACAAATGAAATATTCTCTTGAGTGATATTCGTCAAAAACTAGAGCTACGAGGCCCCTAAAAAAAATCTTAAAATAATCCAAATCGACTCAATAGGGCGGGGTATTATGATAGAGCTTTTGTCGTTGCTGGTCCTATGGGGTGGAATTTTCTGCCTTAGTATGAGATACATGGGTGGCGTGTACAGCTTTCAAGATCACTGAAAGACAACCCTTGTTGAGAGGTCTTATAAAAATGTATAATGTTATATCAACAATACGCTACACCTTAAGCCGAATTACTATCACATATCGGAAGATCTAAAAGGGTTTCTTTTTTAGTTCGTCTTCCCTTGGTAAGGTTTCTGCGGTTTTCTTATCAAATATGTTTTTTAACATATGTAAATAGCCGCGATCATTAAATTAGGTACGGGGAGGTACCTAATTTAATGACCGCGGTTATTTCCTTTCTATGCTTATATCCAATTTATGTGTGTGTGTGTTTATACATGTATATATCATATTTATTTTGTTATAGTTTTAACCTGTCAATAAAAGTGGGTTAGATCACTCTTGAGAAGAGTTTGCTCTCTAAGCGGCGCTATATAAGTTGTCCTTTTATTATTATTAATCATAAATGGTGATGCCACGAAAATCTTTCGGTCGCAAAATTGGTAAACGTGTATCTTCCACTCGGCAATTTCGGGGTCGATTCCTAATGAACCCAAAAAAATGGACCAACTCTAGTTACAGTTTGTCTGGTAAAAATACTCTTGAAACGTGTGCGAGTGTTTTTGATCATTTACACATGTGCAGCAATAGTAACAACACCTTCAATGATGACCTACGAGATATGAGCCTAATTCCGTGGGTCTAAATCCGAAGGCTCTCTAATTAATTAAGGGTCTTAAGATAATGTCAAAGCAGCGCACTCTTCAACTTTCCGCATGACCAATCATCATATATGTAACTTCTTTCTAGTTGGTCGATAAAACTTTTTATATAGCAATAAGCCACTTAAGTTGTACAACGGAAGTGGAATAAGAGTAATACATTTATTTTTGCCAAATGATATAAAATATGAATCTAAAATTAAAAGCGTAAAATTTTAAAAACACTTGAAATATATTTATTATAATCCACTGCACTAACGCATTCCCGCCATATCACCATGGCATTGGGTAATATTACTCCCATTAGATACTTCTATGGTTTTTCCATCATTGAAATTGTATAACTTTGGCGTATGTGAAAATATAACAATGCATATTCCAAAAACACCATTAAAAACCATAATATTGAAACAGAATGCTCTAACAGCACAAGCTATTCAGGGAATACATTAATTTCCATGTGACCATCAATTAGCTATCCCAACATATTACCAATTTGATTATTCTCGAATTGTTTCTCTCTTACAGTCGAATTTTCAGGTTTCTCATCCATGACACAGTCTCAGGAGTAATCCGATGGATTTCCTCTAGTCCTCATTGGAATGAATATATCAGACACATCTCCACAATGTGACCGAAAGTCTGGACCATTCCACATGACCACAACATGAAATTAATAAAACACCATACAAGGTACTGCAACCACGGCCACATTTAAAATGATTCAAGGTAAACCACAATCTTCATAGCTCATTAAATCCTTGAAGAAGAACGTAAGAACAAGAAAGGTGGAGACTTCGGGCTGTGGATATATATCATTGCTGCCATCTGGTGAATTCACATTCCTTTCAGCCAATAATTGTCCCTCAATCAAGAAAGGTCGTTGGGATCTAAGATGGGTCACATGAGGGCCAAAAACACCCACGTGCATTGATGGTGTGTCATTTAGACACATCTTCTGGTGCTATCTTATTAATGATGTACTCGTACCAGAAAGAAAATACGTAAAATCATAATTTCGTATTACTATAAGACTTCCATACCCTAGTCGGTAAGATGTTAGACTTCCACCTGAGGGTTTCCGGTTTGATTCCAATGGTTCCCAAAAAAAAAGGGTACCAGTCTTGTAAAACAGTTCGTCTAGTAACAATACTCGCACAGGTCGAGCGACAGTATTGCCAACACGTTCAATGACAACCTGTAAGTTCAGAGCAACCCCAGTGGTTCTAAGCGCAATATTATTATTTTTCCCAGCCACGCTCTTCAGCATTTCTAAGCCACCAATTAAGATATGTTTAAGAGTACCATACGTAAGAAGAAGAAATTACTTTATGTGGAGATTTTATTAATCTTTTTATGATATTATTATTTCATACATTTTTGGTCCATTAATATAAAACAAATCTTTTCATTTTTCAGAATTCAAAAAATAAATGAAAGAGTTTAATCTGCTAGAAAATTTGTCATATTCACAATACGAATATATGAGCTTAATCTGATGGAAAATTTCCCTTCCGTACATCCGAAAAATACTGAATACACATACATAAAACCATTAGTTTCACGTCAGAAATTCACTTCAAACATATTGAAAATCGATCACATGTCATTTTTACCGTATTTTATATAAATTTTTATTACTTTGTCAATTTTCGGTAGTATCTAACTTAATAAATAACCCTAATTTAATTACATCCAAATTATTGCTTTTGAAATTTGATAATAAATTCAACATTTAAATGTTTAACATTAAAAAATACTGAAACGCTAACTTGAGATTGATGGCAAACTGATCGAACAAATGATGAAATTCCAATATTCAGGTATCAATGTGCTATGTTACAATGGTCTCACCGGATCTCACATACGAGATCAAGTTGATAAAACCTTACTGCTTCCGAATGCCTAAAATATGTCTGGAATAATAAATACACGAGAAAATACAGTAATGTATTTTGTCATGTATTTGTTATTCCAGACATACATCTACATTTGTTATTCCAGACCAAATCTACAAAGCATGTGTGAGACCAATTATTAGATATACATATGACATACTCGTAGTAAAACAAATATGACAATAATGGGTCCGACTACAATATTGTTCTCCGGCCACGCTTTTCAATATGTCCGAATCACCAGTTCAAATATGTTCAACATACCATGCGAATGAAAAAAAAATATTACTGTTTTTTAACCTTCGATAAAATAATCAACTCATACTTTTTTGTAGTTGCCTTTTTTCAAAAGAATTTCTATGAATTTTTATCTGCAAACTTAAAAATTATAATATAAAGATGTTTCGTTTTTTTTTTCTTTCATATAAAATAAATTGCTGAAGTAAAAACTGTACACTCGTACAAATATCGAAAGTTGAATTGGAAAGATCCAACTTGGATTCTTTGCAAAGTTTCTTCTGTTTTGTCAATATATCTTGTTATAAAAAGCGTAACATGGAAACAGGAAAACCCACATATTCACGATTCAATGAATGACTCGTTGTAAAAAAATACTGCCGTAGAAAGAAGATTGATGTCAATAAAAAAAACCGATAGAGTCTTTCCTTCAAATAGTACGGTTTTGGAGAGCGCGAGTGTCATAAATCATTGGGAAATAACTCTTATGAATATATGGCTTCGATTATTATAGATGTTACAATATTTGACATTTTATTTTTCATCTACTTTAATAAACTCATATTTTACGAGTACTACGCTTGTTTACAAATGTTGCAGAGTTGCGGATTCAATTCACGTTATTTTTTAATACAGAGGCAATTAAGATTTAATATATAGGCAATTAGAATTTAATATAAAGGCAATGTTGATGGATAAATGAAAATATGAAAGTAATATAATCAACAAACGTATTTGATTAGAACCGGTAGTTTTCAGTTTAATTTTCGCTGGTAAAAAACACTGGTTACGGCTTCGTCGATGAGAACACACACGACAAACCGCGAGTGTTTATTCTCCAGGTTTTAAGTCCAAATGCTCGATTTGTGAAGTCGAAGATAATGTCGTCACCTAGCTACGCTCCTAAACATATTTGATTCACCAATGCCGATATGAAAAAGGAAACTAAAAGTAGTTCGTAAAGACGAAGGAATAAAAAACCAAGCCTAAAAAACTAAATGGAAATACGTTACATGTTTTATTATCATTTAATTAATCTAACTATTGCAACGCTCTGCCATCTGTTTGTAATAATTAAAAGTTTTTTATACATGACAGTGATTGAAATTGAATTATGAGAAAACAGAGATCTGTTTTGGTCAATAGGATACAATTATTTGTTATAGAATAATTGTTATTATAGTCGTATTGCAACTTCCTAGCTGTGAGGTTGTTATTTTATAATACTTTGGTCTATACAGTGCAACCTGGTGGAATAATTGCCACGTGGAAATATTTTTCAACCAACCAGCAATATTTTAAAGTTGCATTAAGTGAATACCCGACTAGAACCCTTTTTAAATTAAATCGTTTACAAACGGGAATCTAACTCATAAATTGGGGGTCAAGGAGGTCAGGCCAAGGAGGCTAGAGATTCTTTAATATGTTTTAGAAACCTGAAAACCTTGTAATCTAAATTCAGTGTAGCCCTCACTGGCCTTTCGAGTTTTGAAGTGAAAAGTTTGAAGTATCAATTTGGTTTATGCCAAGGTAGAAGTACTTGAAGGAGAGAGAGAGAGGTAGACTGGGGAAATAAAAGGTGTAGATAGTTGAAGAAAAATTAATGAAGGGAAAAGTGAAAAATATTAGAAAGAAAAAAAAACTATATATGTGGAGATCTATCCTTTCCACTTATCCCAAAATATAATGATGTGATGGTACACATGTAGAAATTCTATGACAACTTTTACTGAAGGAAGTACTAAATACCTTAATTATTATACTTTTTTAAATACTTGTATAATCAAGAAAAAATATTTTTTATACTTACAAATATATTATAAGAAAACAAAAAAATTTACAATTCGTGAATCTATATTTTTTTGACCGTTTCTCCCAGCAAGAATGCAAAAGGAGCAAAGACGAATGACAGGCAACAAGTCTATATGTTATGTAGAATCACAAAAACTAACTCCGCATGTTTGTTTTTATTTCGATAGATATATGCCAGGATAGAATGAAGTGGAGGTCTGAATCTGGCTACCCCAATAGGAACATGGCGGGATGGTATTAATGTTGACAATGATGTGTTTGTTTTCCATGTTATGAAAATTATATTTTTTTGATACACTTGCAATTTAAGTTTCGTTTAATAATGCACAATCTATTCAAAATAATATTAATAAAGTATGCATGTTGGGAGGCACGGAGGACACGCCGTCTAACTTTCCTATCTCGACACAAATCTTATGCCTCATCTACATCCATACACCTTCTCATAAAAATCATATAATTTCTCTGACATTTCCTGATTTAAAAATATCAGTCACTTGATTCCACAATACTTTCCTTGGTCTTTCTCTACCACACTTTCCACTCATATTTGCACTATATAATTGTTTTGTTATTTTTCTTTCATTCCTTCATTCGTTTTAGGTGTCCAAACCATCTCAAGAGTGCTTTTTTCCATCATACTTAATATATAAGTCTATGTTTATATTCATCTCTAATCGCTTTGTTGCATATGCTATCATACTTCATCACCCCATTTATTGTTCTCAGTGGACGCATTTCCACAGTATTTGTTTGCTAAATTAAAGTTTTTTCCAGATTTACGTTTCACTTCCAAATATCAAAGTTGGTACTAGAATACTGTTTTTGATCTTTGTAGATTTTGATCCTACCCGATACGCGATAATAAATTAAAAAAAAAACACATATACTGTATTTATGTATACAAAATATCAACAACTCAATATTTCCTACAAATTCGCAAAATTGGAATACAATAGACTAAACAGTATTGACAGAGTTTGGAAATATTTACAAAACACATAACGTTCCGTCAATAAAACAAGAAAAATACAATAAAACTAAAAGAAAGAGTCAAGAGACAATAACGATAAGGAAACACTCCCTTAACCAAATAAACCGGGACGTAGAAGAAGAAAGGAGAGTTCCGCAACATCCCGTGTTGTTCTTTGAGAGATTTTATTTGATAATGTTCCGAGCTCCATCGGAAGTAGAGAGCACGTGCATTGTTTAAGGTTTCCTAATATACATGCAGTTGTGCAATAACATTGCAGTCGGTCTGCAGTGCCGGTGCATCCAATAGAAATGCAAATCAGAAAACATCTATTATTTGTGTTCCGTACATTTGTCTCCTATGAGTGCCACAGGCACAGGTACCCACCCATTGGCGTGTTGTGATTTAAACACTGCACCGCTATTCATACGGACCCTTATTTTTTTTAAATATAAGTATGAATTGTAACAAACCACAAATCAGACATCCCCATAAAGAAACATTGCAAAACAACAAATAATTATATTTTTGTTGATTAAAAAGTTCAAGTCTAGTTAAAGATGAATTTAAATAAATAAGTAGTATACATAAAATTGAATATCAGTCTGTAACGCCAGATTTCGTGCTTTTTAACACATTTCTTCAATTTTAACGGAACTACAAGTAGTTTGAAATATAGAAAAAATTGAAAAATTATTTATTTAATTTATTTTCACAAAACGAATCTTTTCTCACTCAGAAATTAAAAAGTGTTCATTTAAAAATAATCGGACATTTTTGTTACGATATATTTTCGCTGTATTAAAATATCAACATAGTGTTAAGTATTTTGCAACACGGATATATAAAAAAATCTTGAATTACTCCTTGAATTATCATTGCGTTCACATCCAAATATATATGTACAAAATTTTTGCTGTCTTAGAATTTAAGGGCTCCTTGCCCATTCGAGGCCCTACCTCTGTGTGAAATAGGCGTACGTCTAAATCCACCACTTAAAAATCCTCCGATGAAATAAGGACACTATTTTATCTAATATTTATTTTAATAAATATATTCAGTCCTTTTCAAATTCATGAGAATACAAACAGACATTAATTTGTAACAAATTTGATAAGGAATTTTAAAGAAACTACAATACATCTATGTTTAATCCGTCAGTAAAATTGGGTTCGAATCCCGAGCTAGAGCCCCCTTGAGGAGAGTCTGCTCTCTAAACGGGTTTTTATAAATTATAAGGAAGTAAAACAAATGTCGTGGGTCTCTTATTTAAGGAAGCTTTGAGATTTTTTGTTTAAAAACAACTTTATTTTTTTCAGGTAATAAAATTGTTAAAATTTAGTGTTAATATTGGACTATGAATTCAGGCATACGACTAATGCAAGAACTCAAACACAAAATAATATCGCGAGAAATGAGACAATAGTTTAGAGGTAGAGAAATTACCCTGCACTAGACATGCCAGTGTTGAAGTATTTTAAATAATATATGAGGGTCACGGACAAGGTTGAGAGAAGCGGATGACACCTATAGAAATACTTGCTCCACCACCACGAGGAGTCTCCAAGTAGGTAATACAAACGGGCTAGAGTTTTCTGCTCCCGGTTTCTTGATCTCAACTCCCAGGAGACTCGAGCGGCAAGAGGAGAGAGATCGAGACCAGAATATTTACAGACATTCTGAATAAGCAATACGGCAATAGAACCATTTCACATAGATCATCAGACTGGTGGTAAAAAAGTGGGGTACATTCGTAAGGTAAATGATTTATTTTGTCAGTGGGGAAGATAACTTTATGCCCTCATATTGCATATATGATATATTGCATTCAAATATATTTATTATCTTTCAGATATAAACAAATCAAACCAAAAATGAAGTTACTTTTTATTTTAATCGACAGCTCACAAAATATTTATCGTCTGAATGATAATCAACAGAACTATATCCTATGTTAAATGTAGTCCATATAAGGTAATTAGTTATTGTATCCTATACGCATTTCATTCAATGTTACTAATATATCTTAAATGCAAGTCATATACTTGTAAGATAATTATTGTATCCTACTAATATACCCTAAACGCAAGTCATATATTCTTAAAATAACTATTTTATCCGATACACAGTTCATTCAAGATAACTAACGTACCATAAATGCAGTTTATATAAAGTAACTATTGTATCGTACATGGAGTTCATTCAAGATAACTGTTTTACTTTAAACGCATTTCATATATTAACTATTTTATCCTAAACGCAGTTCATTCAAGGGAACCAATAAATTCGAAACGCAGTTTACTCGTATATGACTCCCGCTGTTAATTTGGAATAGTCTAGTTTGTTAGTTATTATTGTGGAAGAGTGTACAATACATTAATTCTCGGGAGGAGTGGAGGAAATTAACCGTGCTACCTATGGGGTTGTATCATGGATGAGAAACCTGAAGATCCGACTATGATAAAGAAACCACAATAGAGAAAAAAATAGGTAATATAGATGATAAATCAGCGGTTGTATTGCCGATGGTAATAGACCAGACGTGGGCAAATGCGGCTCCGAGAGTCGCATGCGGCTCTTCGTTGAGTTAAATGCTGCTCCCAATGTCTCTTATAAAAATATAGATACTATATTTCCCAATAATACTTGTATTTTTGCGATTTTCCTTTCTAAACGTTGTAAGTGATAAGATGCGCATGTATGAATGCAACTGCCAAAAACGCAAGTATTGGTGTATACGTGTATGCTGTGATTTCAATGTGTAGGGTGCGCGCGCATCTCCTGTCTCTTTATGTGCGTAAACCATGCAAACCGTATTTTGCGCTAATTTTATATTTTCTTATGTGTGTATTTTTTATACTTTATATAGCAATTAAGATTTGTGTAGAATATGTACTTAATTTGGATTTGCGTATTTAATACTCCATAAGAACGTGACTATGGTGTGGCTCTTTATATACGAGGCATATCTAGAAAGTAAGTGTGCTGAATTTTTGTAGGTTACAATTTTTTTTATTTAAACAAAAAAAATTACGTGGTTACCGTAGTACATATGTAAGCTATTTTTCGACATAGTCGCCATTCCTCTCAATGCAGGTGGTGAAGCGCGGTATCAACTTTTTGATGCCTTCCTCGAAGTAGTTTCCCGCAAACCCCTCCGTCCACTTCTCCACCACCTCTTTTACCTCCTCGTCGGTTGAACACCTTTTTCCACCCATGTGCAGCTTCAGGGAGGTAAATATATAGTAATCTGGAGGTGCTAGGTCAGGGGAATGCGCCGGATGGTTCAGGACATCCCATTTAAACGAGGTGAGCAGTTCCTTCGTGGCGTTGGCCGTGTGTGGTCTGGCATTGTCGTGCAGCAGGCAGACTCCCTTTGTCAGCATGCCTCTCCTCTTGTTCTGAATCGCCCTCCGCAATTTTTTTAGGGTCTCACAGTATCTTGCAGAGTTGATGGTCTCCCCTTGAGGCATATATTCAATTAAAATTATGCCTTGACAGTCCCAAAACACGGATGCCATGATTTTCTTGGCTGAAATTGTGGTTTTGAATTTTTTGGCGGAGGGTGAAGAGGTGTGACGTGACCGTTTTTAAACTCGCGACACCACTTGTACATACTCGTACGATTGATAGCTTTATCACCATATGCAGTTTTCACTTCATTATAAACCTCAACCGGAGGTTTTCCCTTCCAAACGAGATAACGGATGACGCCTCGTATTTCGCACTTGGCGGGAGATCGGATTGACATTTTTCACGAAACGTGTTGTCGCGTCGACACTTCTCAACGTACTGACCTCGAACCGGTCTCATTGCGGAGGGGAAGGGTCAGGCTACACGGAAGTGTAGCCAACATGTCGAAAATAAAATCCATCCGGTCGTGAGAACCTCAGTACACTTACTTTCTGGATACGCATAGTATATGAAAATCAAGAATGTGGCTCTCGTTGACTTCATGTATGCCCACCCCTGTAATAAACTAAATCAGTGTTGACTTTTTATATATAGTTTCTCGGCTACAATATTAATTTTTGTCTATCAGATACAACATTCCATCTTAAATATTAAATATTAATCTCTATGAGAAATAAATCTTTATCTGATTTAAGATTTAATAAAAATCTATTTATATGACCACAAATAAAGTTGGTATTGAAATGGAATGTAAATATTGACCTTTTCACCAAGACTCGACTCATCGTTCCGGTTTTCTGACATTTCTTTACCAAACACGAAGTCTTTCGTCCTTTTCGTTGAGTAAACATCCTTATTATATAAAATTTAATCAAGATTTTAGAATAAATTTTCAAATTTATTTGTTTGAATTTCTCAATATTATTTTGGTGAAAACAATTGGAGGAATATTTTACATATTGATGGGATAATCTTGATTGTCTCATGCTTAGTTCAATAAAAAATACAACCTGCATATTACAAATAAGGGTGATAAAGTACACAAGAGTGGCGTGTATGAAATATAATGTGCTTGTGATAGTAAATATATTGGAATGACAAAGGAACATAGACACTAGAATACAAAAACATAAAATCGTTGTATATTTAATAAAAAAAATCAGAATTCGCTAACTACATTATAGAGAAAAAACGTAATTTCAAAGAAAGTAAAGTGATTTTTTTATATACCGATGTCCTTGCGGTCGGGCTCATCCTACATTTGTGGGGTGTATCTCGGCCAGGGGAATGTTTGTGGGATTAGCCCGGACCTTTTAATGTCTTCTATCTTAAATGTGTTTTCTGACCTTTTGATATTATATTATTATTATGGTGAGTATTTTATTGGAATAGAAAATATCAGATAGACAATATTTAAAAATATATTACAAAATAAATTAAAATATGGTCATCCTAGACCAGCTGTGCAAACTCTCGTGATACCCACTCTACGTTAATGTCTCCATCATCCAAGAATTGGAAATTACCGAAATATATTTTCGATAACATGTAACATAGAAATATAACACTAACGTAATTTGACCACATTGATTGAAAGAATGACGGAAATTTTAAGTAGTTGGTGATCATGGGGGCAAATAAAGGAAGGCGAGCTTTGTTCCATGAAGGTAAAGGATCAAATAAAGGAGTAAGCAGGCTTTAACACTTGCCTTACTGTGCTAAAAAAAATCCGCCAGCCACGGTGCTGGACGCTAAGCGTCCAGGGAAAAATGTATATTTTAAATTAAAATTATGCAAAATCGGCTAGGTTATTTTTTTGTAATTAGCTATAAAAATCATTTTATTATGTATAAAAACATCAAATAATCAAATAAAATATAAGTCTTGGCCACTCGCTATCCATCACAGGGTGGCAAGTGTTAAGCACTGCATTGGACGTGTTCCAAGACGGAAGGGATGAAGAAACGCGGTGGCGCCGAATTCACGACACAGCAGAAGTCCATGGCGCACAACATCGAGCATACGATAAAGAGGAAGAAAGTGATCTGAACTAAATTTTCTTTAAACTTTTCAGCTTAATGTGGTGTTCCTACAATCCTGATAAATATCTAAAAATGTTTTCTTCAGACAGAAATAAATAATTATGTTTGGGATTTCCCGCCAATTCAGTGATAAATAAATAATTTGTTTCATGCGAAACAAAATGTGCTTCTGTGAAATTATTAAATTTATTTGGATTCTGTTTTAATTATTGCGTGCTCGCTGAGCACAAAACCAAATAAACTTTCGGATTTTAACGATTCCAACGCGTCAGAAGTTGAATCCAAAATGTTCAAATAACACAGATATACCTATGTGCTGCTAGTCTTTTATGGCAAGGTTTGCAAATAATACTTAAGAAATCTCAATTAAAATTATACTACCCAATTAACTAGAACAAATGTAATAAAAAGTGCTATGAACATGATTAATATATTGGAAGAGAGATGATTTCGTTTATTTTGAGTTTAAAATTGCTGATAAAGGTGGATTCACATGAAACTGAAATCAAGAGAATAAAAGGTACGACTATGGCAAATACTGCTCATCTCTCGAGGAGACACATTTCTCGATGAGTGAAAATACATCTTGTTATACTTGTACTTCTAATTTTCTCAATATTTCTATATGTCATAAATACTTGGATAATAAAGCCTTCCAAAAATCAAAATGATAAAAAGTCGAAACAATTTATACTATGCGTATCCAGAAAGTAAGTGTATTGAGGCTCTCACGACCGGATGGATTTTATTTTCGACATGTTGGCTACACTTCCGTGTAGCCTGACCCTTCCCCTCCGCAACGAGACCGGTTCGAGGTCAGTACGTTGAGAAGTGTCGACGCGACAACACGTTTCGTGAAAAATGTCAATCCGATCTCCCGCCAAGTGCGAAATACGAGGCGTCATCCGTTATCTCGTTTGGAAGGGAAAACCTCCGGTTGAGGTTTATAATGAAGTGAAAACTGCATATGGTGATAAAGCTATGAATCGTTCGAGTATGTACAAGTGGTGTCGCGAGTTTAAAAACGGTCACGTCACACCTCTTCACCCTCCGTCAAAAAGTTCAAAACCACAATTTCAGCCAAGAAAATCATGGCATCCGTGTTTTGGGACTGTCAAGGCATAATTTTAATTGAATATATGCCTCAAGGGGAGACCATCAACTCTGCAAGATACTGTGAGACCCTAAAAAAATTGCGGAGGGCGATTCAGAACAAGAGGAGAGGCATGCTGACAAAGGGAGTCTGCCTGCTGCACGACAATGCCAGACCACACACGGCCAACGCCACGAAGGAACTGCTCGCCTCGTTTAAATGGGATGTCCTGAACCATCCCGCGCATTCCCCTGACCTAGCACCTTCAGATTACTATCTCTTTACCTCCCTGAAGCTGCACATGGGTGGAAAAAGGTTTTCGACCGACGAGGAGGTAAAGGAGGAGGTGGAGAAGTGGACGGAGGGATTGGCGGGAAACTACTTCGAGGAAGGCATCAAAGAGTTGATACCCGCTTCACCACCTGCATTGAGAGGAATGGCGACTATGTCGAAAAATAGCTTACATACTCGTATGTACTACGGTAGCCACGTAATTTTTTTGTTTAAATAAAAACAATTGTAACCTACCAAAATTCAGTACACTTACTTTCTGGATATGCCTCGTAGTATAAAGGTTAAATTTTTTGTAAAAGAAATGTAAAAAAGTATTAAAGAAGCCAAGAACAACGGGATTTTTTGTCGTGTACGTGTTTTGTTTAAAAAAAAATTTTAAACACTATATTATGTACGTGTATACATATAATTGCACCGTGTCCCCTACAGAGTAGGCAAAGAAAACAAATTTACATAATTTTATATAAATAAAACTTTTATTTGTCTTTTTCAACAAAAACTTTAAATATCTTGAAAAAAAAACATTTAAATTGTCTCATCTTCTGTAATTACATGTTAAAAGGGTTATATTTTGGATATCCATGAAACATTCACTTCTCTAAAGCTTAACTATAGGAATTCCAAATGTAAATTAAGGAAAGTTATAAAATGAAGTTTTACTAGTGGATTTTATGTTCCTTGAATGGTCTTCCTTCTTTTACCCCAATAATTTTAGGATGAGTTATTTTGGTACCATTTACGTATCGACTGAAGGCTTTCACGTCATTTCCCCGTGTCTAGGTCCTTGGCTTTAGTTTTGGGACATTCTGTTAGTTTTTCTTTTCTTCCCGCTTAACTCAAGTCGATAAGTTAAGCAAAGAGTCCCCGAGCCATGCTAGTCTTCGAGTAGCGACTGGCAAAACAAATATTTACTTTATTTAACTCTAAACGATCCTGGAAGCTTGAAGGAACTGCAATCAAAATTGCTTGCAAAATAAACTATTTCAAGTACAAAAAAGAGCGACGTTTAATCTTTTGAATTATTATAAAAACGGTTCTTAAAAATATCATACTTTTTTAGTAATATTAGTCAATATGTTGCGGAATGGGAAGTTTCTGCACTATTAGTTTAGAACCACCCGTTTCAGTACAAAGGGTATGTTTCAGCACGATAAATTATTTATTTATTTAACACTTCGTTGCATAACAATCTGACAGGCTTATTGTCTTCTGACAATCTTTTCCAAACATCCAGACTAAAGTAGATATAGGGAGTCACACAGTGGCTAAAATTATTCGAATTACTATCACATTGTTAAAAAAATTATGAACAGTATAAACAGTACATAACACTTAATGTCAGATAAGATTGAATAAAGGAAAAGGAAAAATCGATTATTAAAATATGCCAATAGTGGAGCGTGTCTAACATTAGTTGGTAACTGGTTCTTGAATCTCAATGCATGGATAGTAAATGACGTAGTAAAAAAGAAATGCGGGGAACTGGGAAAGATGAAAAAATATCTGCTTGAGCGTAGTATAGTACTAGTCCATGATCGGAAGGACAATATTTTCGGTGAGATAAAAAGGGGCAGCGGGACAGTTATCATTTTTGAACAATAAAGACAATAAGCGAATTTTCCGTAGATTATTTCGTCGCTGGGTGTACAATGCATTTTTCAGGATTTTACAAAAAAAGGGAGTATGTTTCATTTGAGGTTTATTTAATACAGAGCGTTGCTTAAAACTTAAACTCAATGACCTGATTTCAATTATTGAAAACAATATGTTTTTTATCACACCTCAACACTTTAAATTACACCCTTCACGTAAACTCGTACAGCCTTCAGTAAAATATTGAAGTACTTCGCCGCACAACACCTTACTTCACACTGTCTAAAAAATGATTTTGAAGATAACAACACTTTATATGCTAAATAAGGACTACAATTAATAATAATTAAAAGCAAAACAGCTCACCAATGAAAAAAAACTTGAATTTTTCCAAGTTTAATATTTATTACAGGAACGAAGAGAAAAGCTTACCTGAAACAAACAGAGAAAATATTAATTACGTAAAATTATATTGAGATACTCGTAGAAAAGATGTTTAGAACAAGACATTTTTTAGTTTAAATATATAATTATACATCCCATCACGCCATGACTCCTTGGGGGAAGACATATATGACAGATCACCACACTTTTCTATTTATGCACAAAGTTCTTGCTTCGTCCACATAAATTCATCTCGTTATGGATGTTCTTCTGTTTCTTATATTTCTTACCTTCCCCTCAGGTAAAACTATCTCCATCCACTCTTTCTTTGCTCCCCATTAATTTCAGATATGTACATGTAACATATATTTGTTTCGTAAGTCTTTCGCAAGTCGTTCTCTCAATGTGGCCAAATCACCCAATGATTCTTTTTCTTAAATTCTACTTGTAATATCGATCTCAAGCAAATAGTTATCCTTTAACACAAAATTTCGTACTCGATCAAAAATTGATATTCTATGCAAGGCCCGCATTTCTACCACTTTTATTCTTCTCTTCTCACTTTCTTTCAATGTCCAGATTTCGCTTTTATAGGCAATAGCACCCCACTTACTGCGCACAATAATTTCAGAATATTTTGAAAGTTTTTTACTGGCAAAAATTAATTTAATTCTAAAGATATACGTATTCATTAACTAGAATTGTTACTAAAAGTTTTGCTAACATTGTGAATGGATCAAGTAATCCAATTACATGAGAATCAACAATAAATGAGTTCAACACAACATTTTCAATTGACATCGTTTTAATGGGAAGGTACGTAGAATGCAAATTCACCATTTTATTATATTGTATTACATTTAAACATACCATTTTCAATTGATATCGTTTTAATGGGAAGGTACGTAGAATGCAAATTCACCATTTTATTATATTGTATTACATTTAAACATACCATTTTCAATTGATATCGTTTTTATGGGAAGGTACGTAGAATGCAAATTCACCATTTTATTATATTGTATTACATTTAAACATACCATTTTCAATTGATATCGTTTTTATGGGAAGGTACGTAGAATGCAAATTCACCATTTTATTATATTGTATTACATTTAAACATACCATTTTCAATTGATATCGTTTTTATGGGAAGGTACGTAGAATGCAAATTCACCATTTTATTATATTGTATTACATTTAAACATACCATTTTCAATTGATATCGTTTTAATGGGAAGGTACGTAGAATGCAAATTCACCATTTTATTATATTGTATTACATTTAAACATACCATTTTCAATTGATATCGTTTTAATGGGAAGGTACGTAGAATGCAAATTCACCATTTTATTATATTGTATTACATTTAAACATACCATTTTCAATTGATATCGTTTTTATGGGAAGGTACGTAGAATGCAAATTCACCATTTTATTATATTGTATTACATTTAAACATACCATTTTCAATTGATATCGTTTTATTGGGAAGGTACGTAGAATACAAAGTCACCATTTTATTATATTGTATTACGAGTACATTTAAACATACCATTTTCAATTGATATCGTTTTAATGGGAAGGTACGTAGAATGCAAATTCACCATTTTATTATATTGTATTACATTTAAACATACCATTTTCAATTGATATCGTTTTTATGGGAAGGTACGTAGAATGCAAATTCACCATTTTATTATATTGTATTACATTTAAACACACCATTTTCAATTGATATCGTTTTAATGGGAAGGTATGTAGAATGCAAATTCACCATTTTATTATATTGTATTACATTTCAACACATTTTCAATTTACATCGTTTTAATTAATAAAAAGGTACGTAGAGTGCAAATTCACTATTTTATTATATTGTATTACACTTTCGTTGTATATAGTACAACTTGGCGGGCTTATTGCCATGTGGCAATATCTTCCAACCAACCAGAAAGATGTTAAAGATAACTTTAGTGAAAACCATACTGGAATCATTCTTAAAAAAAAACTGGCCCCCAACGGGAATCGAACCCGCAACCTATGGGTCGAGAGATAAGCGTCTTACCAACTAGGCCACGGAGGTTGTCTATTTTGTGGATATAGATAACCACTTTACTAGGCAAGGTCTGTCACGAAGTGGCCTCATTCTTTAATCACAAATTTAATATATTCGTCCTAAATATAATACTAAAACACTCGATAAATTTTAATCGTGATTTTCTTTAGGGTGTCATATAATCTCTCACATTCACATTGGAAACTGGAAATACATAATAACCAAGCAATTTTCCTGTTTGGGTAGATAGAGAGGATATAGTGTCACATGTTCCTACCATGACGTACTTCCTTCGTCTCCTCTATATCAATATATCATCTTATACACTTAATTCCAGTTCTTTTACCGAGCTTTCATTCCCTCAGCCCGACCATATTTTTCTCAGTCGTCCTCACGACTCCCACTTATGCTTGCATTCTAATTTGTTTAATATGTCTATCGTGATCCATCCATTCAGCATGTTCAAACCGCATCAACGTGTTCTTTTTCAGGATATTTAATACTTCAAGTTTTAGGCCTCATTCACCCATGATTATATTTCTTGTTCTGTAAAACTTCGAAACATTACTTCTCAATACACGCATTGCCATCAAATTTACTCGGCTCCTTTAATTCATTTTTCATGTCAACGTTTCACTTCCATACATAAATGTCAACAGTAATACGCTATTATGAATCAACTAGAACCAACCGGAAATAATCAACCGGAATCAACCAACAGAATTAATCGAAAAAAACTAACTCGGACCAACCAGCGGTACCAATTGGAACCAATCAACGGTTCCAGTTGGAACTAACAGTCGAACAAACTGGCAATATTCAACTGGAACCAACAGAAAATAATTCATCAGAACTTACCAACAGTACCAACGAAAAATTACCAATTGAAATCAGCCAGCAGGGTTGACTAGAAATAACCAAATGGAACGAATCAGTAGAATTAACTGCAAATAAACAATTGGCACGAACTAGTAGAACCAACCGAAAATAATCAACAGGAACTAATTATCAGAACCAACTGGAAATAACCAACCGGAAATAACCAATTGGAATAAACCAGCATAACCAACAGGAATAAATCAGCAGAATCAACCGGAAATACTCAATTAGTAGAACCGACTGGAAACAACCGACATGAAATAATCAAATGGAAATATCCAACAAGAACGAACAACCAACTGGAATCAGCCGGAAATAAAAAAAAACTGGAACCAACCATCAGAAACGACCGGAAATAATTATTTGGAACCAACCAGCAGAACGAACCAGAAATAAAAACACCAGCAGAACTAATCGTAAATAACCATCATCAACAAACATACTTTATTTAGACACTTGTCGTAAGATCCAAGAAGAAAACATTTATGCTAATTTTTCAAAATTAAATACGGTGGTAAAAACGAATGTTAGATAATATATAATGTTTTAAATCTAACTTTTATGAGGAGCATGAAAATAAAAATCAATAAGTATCTCTTCAGGCAATAAATTTAAAGTAGTTCAACTCAAATATGTTTATTTTATCACAACATAAAAACAATTTAAAACGATCGATTCATTTAGGACATCAATTCGTGACGGCTCCACATAAAATCCAGCAATTACTGTATAAATTGTCCGAGAATACAGAGATACTTAATCTTTTTATATTCATAAAGTGTTTATGGTTGGAAATGGTATCACGGTTATGCAAGAATTTCAACTGCGACTAACTTATGTGAATTTTGTGTAAGTACATTTTCTTCGTACTTTTCTATGGTATTAAACTGTAGGGAATACCGTCGTCCCTAAATATTGTCAACTCGCACGGTCAACGACCGACGAACCAACCTTCGGACATGTACAAAGGTCGCATACCAGAACATCAATATTGTTTACACGCAAATAATATTTACGTTACATTCCACGGTGGAAAGAGAACGCATCGCGTTGTCTCACCGTTTTCGCCAATAAATATTCTACCCACTATATTATCCGCAACGTCTGCAAACACCTCTGCACGCGCAGGAGTGAGATAAAGTATATATTGCGGGCGCATTCACGCACATCTATAAATACCTACTTATCGACAAATAAAGATTATTATTCACTTGACCATTCATTGCTGTTTACTGTTCATTGATTGTTCACTCTCACTTTCCGCATTCCTGAATCGACGTATTTTATTTTAAATACAAAACAATCATAATCATCACGACGTATCACTAAAGCATTCCGCTAAAAAAACATCGAAAATTGCTCAGGCTACCACAAAAAAACTAGGAAGTTATTAAATGTCGTGTTATCAAAGAATGCTGATGTCTCAAGGGTTAACAAAATCTGTAACAATGACATCTTGAAACCGATCAATAAATTTAGATAAATTTTATCCATGCTCAATTCTTGCATATCAGTAGTATTGGAAACACATTGGGTATATTAGAGACCCTAGAAATATCCAAGTCAGTGCATTGGGATGAACATCTGGCCAATACATATATTCCCAAGACCTCACCTCTGCTTGCTGAAGTTGTATCCTGCCTCCCTCCACCCAAAATTCCCAACTCGAATTTTTACCGCTAGAATAATGTATGTCGGTACCAGTTCGAACATAATTCAGTCTTATTTGTGCTTCCCTGATAATGATGTAAAAACCTTAAAACTGGCAGGGTTATACCGTTATATAAAGTAAAATAAACAGTGCTTGACAAAACAAATTACAATATTAGTATTAAAGTAAAATATCTTATATTATAATAATATTATCTAGAAGGATGCAGCCCAAAGTTTGAACACTTCTGGGTTGAGGGGTGAAAAACCTTGAGCTTCGAGTACATTAAACATCGTTAAAAACAATTCGATCCGTAATTTCGTAGCTCTAACGACACGCTTGTCATTACTTTGACGAGCCATTTCATAAATGAAAATTCCTTGGCAATTTCCCGAATGTACACAGCCACTGTGGTGTCAGCTGGAGCTTACTGCCAGTAACACTAGACCAGTTACAGTTCTTTATAGAACTGGCAGACGATCAATTGGCTCACCAATATAAAATAACACTTTTTAGATCTCACTCAACGAATTTCCACTTCACAGACCTTCTTCTCGGATCTGAATGGACTCATAAATCTTAATGACTTTAGATTAAACTTCGCTTTGTGAGTCAAGATCCTTTGGGACTTATTTCGACAGATGTATCAAATTTTCAACGCTTAGAATTATAATACTGTATCTGCTTATTTTTCTTTCATCGCTTTTTTAAGTTAATAAAAACACTTTCTTAAAAATATTTTTCACACTCAAAGATCAAGAAGCCGAATACAACTTTTTCGTCTATAATATTATTATAAGTTAAGTAATATTTTTTTTCTTAAAATATGACAAAGAAAGCATGAATGCAGATAGATACACCACGTCGTATTATATCATCGCACCGTGTTCCTTATTTATTTATTTAACACTTTTATTGCAAATACAATCTGGCGGGCTTATTGCCAGGCGGCAATCTTTTCCAGCCAACCACACAAAAGTAAATGAAGCAAGTTACGTGGTCGCATAAATCATTCAAATGACTATCCATCCCCACGAAACCCATAAACATATACGTGAGCACATGCCCACGAACCTCACAAAGACGGACAACCACCCGAACATTCTTTTTCATATAAAGTGAGTCCCTTGTGGGGTAGGCAGAGATTACTGATCTTCAAACGTTTCTATCCAAGCACAAAACTTTCGCCTCTTCCACATTCAAACATCTTGTCATGCACAACCTTTTATTATTCATAAATCTTACTTAGCCTATAATACTTTCAAAATCTGGTTTGGTCCGGGCACGTTTTCCTCGGTCTAGGTTCACGTACACCGTGCATTTCAGACTTATATAATCGTTCTTTCATAATTTATTCTCTCCACATGTCTAAACCACCTTAAAGCTCATTTCTTTACCTTACTTAAAACATCCATTTTATTCATACGGAAAGATTGACAAATGTGAGTGGAAGGCGTGGTAGAGGAAGACCAAGAAAAGTACGGTTGGATCAAGAAAATTATATTTTGAAAGAAGGAAACGAAACAAATAAGAATTTGTAGAAGTTGTATGGATGTAGAAGTTGTAAGGATGTAGAAGTTGTATGGATGTAGAAGTTATATGGATGTAGAAGTTGTATGGATGTAAAGGTTGTATGGATGTAGAAGTTGTATGGATGTAAAGGTTGTATGTATGTAGAAGTTGTATGGATGTAGAAGTTGTATGGATTTAAAGGTTGTATGGATGTAGAAGTTGTATGGATGTAGAAGTTGTATGGATGTATTGTAGAAGTTGTATAGCATTTTTTTTAAACAACCAGAAATATGTTAAAGAACCCTTAAGCCACAATGGAAACGATAAAATAAAATGGGTACTAAAGGGAATTGAACCTGCAACTTCCGGATTGGAAGACATGCGTCTTACTACCCAGACCATGGAGGCCAGATCAGACTCTCCTCAAGGTAATTTTTTTCGGGAATCGAACCCACAATTATTTACCCATTAAAAATATTACATAAACTTACATAAGTTGAGGGTAAAGATAGAAAGGTGTTAAGTGCGGCCATTAGATAGTGAACTTTTCAAAAATGCATATTTTTAAAACCAAAATCATCAAATAAAAAAATACAAAAAAAAAGATTAACGCTTTAAAAAGAACAGTGCGTAGAAGACATAGAATAAAATATATTTAAACGACCAAAGAAAAATGTGCTCCGACAAGAATAGTTGAAGAACTATACTCGCAATATTGGCTCCCGGTCACGCTCTTTTATATGCCCAAATCACCAATTAGGATATGTTGAAGATATAATATAAAAAAGGAGAATGATGCGTGCACAAAAGAAAATTTTAGTGTTAATGTTTGAAATAAGGCAGAATGAAAACATCACAAATTAACGTATGGATAAAAAGGACGTTTAAAATAATATGAAGGAAGGATATTTCAGATGGTTTAGACATGTAGAGAGAATTAATGACTAAGTGAATGTTCAAGTTAGAAGTTCAAGATGTGCGTGGAAGAGGTAGACCGAGGAAAACGTGTCTGGACAAAACGGACCAGATTTTGAAAATGTAATGTATTAGTGTGAAGGAAGCGAGATTTGTGTGCTTATATCAGCGGCGGCTGGTCTTGAGGTGCGTTGGTGCCCTGAACCGGATAAATAATTCGCAATAACTAAATTATATATTCGCAAACATGACTTCCAAATATGTTAAATATTTGTATATATTAAATATGCATAAGAATACTGACAAATAGTACGAGTATTTTTATTTAAGTGAAAATTCAAAAAAAATTTAAAGCAAAATTTAAAAAAATATTCCTTTTAAATGGACCGGTTAAGTTTGCCAATACTACCGGAGCAATCTCCAATACGCACCGGACGGAAACGCACATTCATATACGACAGAGACATATAGTAAACCGTGAGACAGCGATATTTCATATTCGCTCAGCATCTCGAGATGCGTTGGTGTTCAGCGCACCAGCGCACCTCTGGACCAGCCACCACTGGCTTTTATAGAAAGGTTCGGATATCTGTTCTCTCTGCCTACCTCACAAGGGACATGACGTACTGATATGTATGTATTATATATGTGTAAGAAGAATAATTAAACAATATACGAGGGTCATCCAGAAAGTAAGGTAACAACATTTATGTACATAGGATCGAAAAATGCTTGTATTTAATTGAAATTCACAAGATACTTCACAAATACATTAAACTATTTTTCAACGTAATCGCCGTCGAGATCGAGACATTTCTGTAGTCAGGGCACCAGCTTTTGTATGCCAGTGTCATAGACCTCCGCCGCCAGCTCTTTCAACCACAGCTTCCTCGACCTCCTGATCGTTGGAAAATTGTTGGGGTGTAGTAACACTATTGTTCTGCAAAGTCAAAAAACGGATGACCGCGCGGATCTCGCACGGTCGTTTTGTGGCGGGAGCGCGCAACGACCTTTCCATCGGAAGAATTTACTGTGAACAAAATGACCGACAAACACGCGGGACCAAACAAACTGACCGTTAGGATCCCCTCTACACGCCAGGTGTGGAAAAATTCACCGGCCTCAGGAGCCCTTGTAACCTTATTTTCTAGATGATCCTCGTACAACCCATTACTCTAATCTATATATCATTTCTCTTTATGACAGTCTCGTATTTGATTAGACTTGAGCTTCTTGAAAGTTACTTGTTTTCGTTTACTGTTTCTTTATTGCAAACAAATGTGTATATTTCATGGAGGAGAGTGGAGAGGAGAGTTCGCTTTTTAAACGGCGTTAAATAAATATGAATAGAAGTAAAAAATGAAAATGCTATCATGAATAGATTGAAAGAAAAAGATGGGAAATAAAGACATGAATGTAGTTCACTCAAGAAGATCTAAGGATGAGTGGGAAGGGCGAAAGGGTGGTATATGTCGAGATACGGGGAGGATATCAATATTGATAAAAGGCAAAACAAACACTTGACATTTTATAAAATCGACACTTGTTGGAGCTTTTGCGTAAATACACGCGAGGAGGAATATTTTACGTTTCTTCCGCAAATATTCCCAGAGATTGAATTTTTATTATTATATGACAAGCGTGACAAAATGTCTACAAGTCGATTTATAAAGAAATATTCACATTTCTTTGTTTATTTATGTGTTGAAATCAATCAGATTTCAGACAAAAAGCTTTTGTACGAAAATAAAATTAATAAAACGAGGTAAAAAAAATATTTTGTTCAAGTACGCTCAAAAGAATACAGAACTGTTTCTATCGGCCAGTTGCGTGTATTTATTAAAAACATTTAACAGAAAAATGACAATTTATATAGCGCCGTTTAGGGAGCAGACTCTCCTCAACGGCACTCTAGCTCGGGATTCACACTCACTGTACAGATTCAAAATATTAGAAAACAAATATATGCAAGTTGAGTGTAAAGATATGAAGGCGGTGGCTGCAGTATTACGGCATCAGGTACTTCCCTGCAACTGTATATGTTTAGAAAAACATATTTGATAAGCAAAAAACCGCAGAAAAACGCACCAAAGGAAGGGCAAACTGAGGTGCATGACTGTGCGGTAAAGCACTGGACTTCAGTGCGAAAGGTCACCGGTTCAAACTCCGCATTGTGCTACTTCTATCAAATGACACAAGCATGCTTGCCATCTAGTATTCGAGGGTATAAGAATATCAATGAATTCGGTCAAATCTATTCCTCAAAAAAAGAGAAGAAAAACATGCTGGTGTGGTCAGAACGACTCATTTCGGTGTGCAATTGGATCCAGTGCAGCGGCGTGGCTGGCGAGTTTGCTGGTGTGCAACCGCTCACGCACTTAAGAATAAACTAAAAACTTTACGACACAGCTTTGTTTTCCGACTGAATTGACGTTGGAATGGCGAGAGGATCCTCGACTACGAGATCTATTAAGATCTACCAAGGGAATATGGACTACAAGGAAACATTTGTACATCTTCCGATATGTGAAAGTAACACATTCCGCTTTAAGTGTAGTACTGTGTATGTGGTGAGTGCTCACATATCATCATAAATTTAGATATAGTACTGTGTATGTGGTGAGTACTCACATATCATCATAAATTTTGATGATTTCCTGAAAACGGTTCACTTTCAGTACTTCCTAAAGCTGTTTAAACCATATTTTCATACCAAATTTGATGCATAGTACGGAAATATGGACAACTTTGACGTAGTGCTGTAGAAATGTGTGCACTTAGAATAATACATGGAATGTCAATGTATGACATATTATGGAATAAAGTGATAAAAGATAAATGTGAACTTAAGGCTGATGTTTTGAGTAAGAAAAAAGAGCACTCTGAGATTATTTGGGCATGTGGAACGAATGAATGTAGAAATACTAACAAAACAATATATAGTGCTAATGTGAGATGAAAGTGTGACAGAGTAAAATTTAGGAAAGAATGGGTGGATCAAGTGAATGACGTTTTCAAAGGAAATTTAAAAAAAATAAAGAAATCGTAGGAGTTGTATAAGGTGTATGAATGTGAAAGAGGCGAAATATGTGTGTATTGAGATATGAAATACTGGTGCTCACCCCTTTCTGCCTACTCCAATAGGAAACGTCGTGATGGCTTGTTTGTAGGTAATAATACATATACATTGGTTTAAGAGAAATATTTTATTTCGTATATCTGAATCAAACAAATATATAAAACTAACACTGAAAGTAAGCTCTGAGAGATACAGGTACATGTGTAGGGTGGAGGGAGGGATTGCGGTTGTATCGGAGTGTCAACTGTAAACTAGCGTCCCGATATACCCCAGGGAATAAGGGAGGGGAAAGCTCGGTCCGTGCTCCGTACTAAGAAAACTTTACTTTGGCCTTTTTCCATTTGTCACTCGCGTCCCCTGAGGTGAAAGTTTTTATTCTGAAATCTGCCTTTCATCTTTGGACATAATCGGCTTTCTATGATGAAAAAGTTAAGAGTAGCGGAGGAAGGAACCGTAGAATAATAGAACCTTCGCTAGAGTGGGTCTTATTTATAAAAGCTTAGAAATTATGCGCACCCACGACTTGTAAACTTATTAAATTCTCTCAGTGGTTCATTATAACAGTGTTAATACTTCTTTTGAAAAATATATTTATTTATTAAGTATCTCAAAATAATTGTATATTGAATGGTTGAATAGGTTGAAGAACTCTGTTTTTCGGGAAGCACTCGTAACTTTTCAAATGACGGAAAGCTGAAACGAGATATTGAACGACGAAAGTAGGCGGGCATTAAAAGATAAAGGGTCTTTAATTTTTTTTAAATTCTTGGATAAAACACAGATGGCGTCGCGATCTTGCCTGGGTCTTGTGATATTTGAGAAGTGTAATGTATGACATTTATAAAAATGGAGTCGTATACAATACAACAACGAGTTCAAATTGTTGAATTATTTTTTGTATCGTAATCTCCGGAAACGGTGATGCAAATCATGTGATCTGATAACGTTGGATTATTTTCTTAGGGGTTACGTGAAAAGCCAGGTCTATAAGAATGACCCCCAATCAATTCCTGAGCTGAAGGACGAAATTATTCGCGTTATTGGTGAGTTAGAACCGCCATTATACCAAAATCTCATCGAAATATTTGACAAAAGAGTGGAGATCTGTGGAGCTGCAAGAGATGGACATTTGGCGAATATTGTTTTTTTTGTGTGTTTAAATGTATATCATACTTCAATGACGAATAAAAACTTTTTTTGAAATAAAAGCCAATTGTTTGTTTTATTTAAGAATTAAACAAATTTAAATTAAAAAAAATCGCTCAATTTGAAAGACCCTTTATAATTGTTGAAAAAGCTTTCTTTCAAAATGTTAACGATTAAAAAAATAGATAATTACTTTGTTATCTCACTTGTTACACTAAGTCACTGTGACACGAATTTCTACTTTATATTCTGAGTCTCTCTTCAGACAGACTAATAATGGTTTGTCATGTTTCATCAGAAGCGTGTTCTATCCATTAAAAATAATTTGTAACATATATTTAAAGGAATGGTGACACTTTTTTAAGTAATATTCTTTTATCACTATTTAATATTTTCTGATACAGAATTCCACAATATTCTCGGTGTCTGTCTTGATAGTCAGCTTTCCTTCAATAAACAAATTGGTAATACGGTGTCTATAGTTATAGAGAGTAAAAACTTGTACTATACGTCGATGTCTCAGAAAGGGAAATAAAAACTAGTATTAATTCACTTTTGAAGTCGGGTCTGGATTATTATAACTCTTTTTATTCAGGTTTGCCTGATTCACAAATATCTAGACTCCGGTCTGTTTTTAATGCAGCTGCTTGGCTGATAAATAGAAGTAATAAATATTGTATATTGGTCCGTTTCTAAAAGTGCACACTGGTGTAAGTCTCGTGAAAGGATTGATTTCAAATATTGTCTCTTTGTATTCAAGCCCCTTAATGGGATATCTCCGTTGAATCTTTTGAATTTGTGTCTGAGTGATGTTTGTTCGGAGAAAAGTAGAAGTTTAAGGTCGATTTCTTTTTC
Organism: Odontocerum albicorne; assembly: GCA_949825065.1. NCBI lineage: Eukaryota > Metazoa > Arthropoda > Insecta > Trichoptera > Odontoceridae > Odontocerum > Odontocerum albicorne. Next base: position 34,197,858 of record OX463852.1, on the reverse strand, counting down.
ATCTAATAAATTGGTTGTTCCGAATAAATCCAATAGGGCGGGAAATTGCGATCGAGCTTTTGCCGTTGCTAGTCCTGTGACGTGAAATGTTTTGTCTCCTAGTGTAAGATATGTGATTGGCGTATGCAACTTTAGAAAGCACTTAATGACAATTATTTTTGGGAGGCCTTATCAAAACTTGAGAATCCTAAGTAAGAGCACCCTTGAGGATAATTTGCTCTTTAACCTGTTCACCGCGTTAAAAATCAAATTCCACGAATCCTGTGCGCGGCACAATTTCAGCGTTTTTTAATTTCTAAGTTTAAACACATATTTTGTTTAGAAGTAATTTTCTGATAATAAATAATAGTCATTACTCTTAAGGAGACTCATTAAATAAAGGAGATAAACTTAACATTACGTAAAATAAACAAAGGAATGCTACAATCAAATCAATGCTTCATGACACTCGCCCAATCAAATGCATATAGCACTAGTAATGTTTATTTACGTAAGAGAGACTTAGTAATGTTTATTTACGTAAGAGAAACTCATCGCAGGACTCGATCCGCGCGACAGGTCGTTAATGCTGGAAATATTGAGAAACCAAAAAAATTCGGCGCTCTGTTTATTCAACAATATCTCATAAACTAATATATTATTTGACAAGGTTTTCAGAGATGTCGCTAGAATAAAGATTATTTTAAATTTTAGTTCAATTTTTATTCCGGTTTTGTGTCATTTTTTTAAGTATTTGTGATTTGAAACTTGGATTGTCGTCAGATCACAGGCGTTTGTGCTCCCCGCGGGGAACACGTTAAACGGCGATATATAAATTGTCCGTCAAGCCGAAATTATAATAAATTGTAAATCTTTCGTTTAAGAATATCAGAGTTAATTAATACTAACTCGTTACTTTCTTTGTAGTTAAATCTTAACTACTTATAACAAATAAATAACAAAAATAAAAAAGGGGTACATTTCATTGATTTATTAAATGGAATAACCTACAATGATTCTAATTATATAAAATAGAAAAGTTATGTTCATTGAGAAAGCGATACAATCTACAGGTTCAACAAAAGTTAATTTTATCGTGAACTAGGCTCGTTTGTTATATTTATTCGATTTGATCGAAATACTGGGGCGGGAGAATACTTGCCATGAAAAATAAATTTTATTGCCAGCTAAAACTATTTAGCAAGCAACATTAAATGTTAAGTATTTATAGAATAAAATTAATTTAATTTAAGAGGTATAATAAATTATGAAATCAAATCGCCACGTGATTTGATCAAGTTTTTTTATAGCCGTAATGAGAATTTATAGTAATACGCAAGTAAATTAATAATGTTCTATCACGAAGCCTATTTTAATATCAATCATAGATATTAAAAACACAAAAAATATATTTGATAAGATTTGAAATATGAGTGGCGTGTGCAGCTTTTGGAAGCACTTAAATACTACCCTTTTTGAGTGGTCTAACACTATGAACACTACACAATAAACTACACTAAACCTAAAGCAAAATATGTTACTATCATCAGAAGATCTACAAATATTTTTTTGTAGTTCGTCATCCTTTGGTATGTTTTCTGCGGTTTTCTTTTCTTACAAAGTATGTTTTTTTTAATATATGCAGATACAGGGAAGTGCAGTACCCGGCGATAAGTAATACACATCGGGCTTAAGAAAGAGACTGTCGGCCATAATCGGCTAACTTCGGCTTTGTAGTGCGTCGTCTCTCTTCCTAGAACGCATGACAACGACTGACATATCCCGACGGAACACGTGTATGAATGACAGAGATAACACTCTACAAAATCGAAGTTAGCCGATTATGGCCGACAGCCTCTTTCTTAAGCCCGATGTGCATTACTTATCGCCGGGTACTGTACCTAATCTTATGACTGCAGTCACTTCGTTCCTATAATAACACTAAACTGTGCATTTATGTAAATTGATGTGAAATATTTATAATAATTTTAATTTGTCAATAACAGTGGGTTCAAATCCTGAGTAGGAGTGCTCTTAAGGAAAGTTTGCTTTCTAAACGACGCTATATAAGAAGTCCTTTTATTATTATTTAAGTGGATGCGGATTGTCACGGATAAAAACTATTCAAGTGAGTGTATACCTTTACTAAAGTAAACAGTGGATGAGTATTACAGTATTATCTGTTTTCATTCACTAGTGAAAATGTACTTCCACCGTTCTTCTTCAGTGAAGGTTCTTGAATACGAACATTAATGCGCAGGTGCGGTTAATACACGTTCTCACATACATACCATTTCCCTGTTGGGGGCAAAAAGAACATAGCGTCAGACTTTTTAAACTCGATACACAATCCTTCGCCTCTTTTATATCCATACACATTCTCATACAACGCCTACGATTTCTCTGACTTTCTATGATTGCTTCTTTCAAAATATAATTCACTTGATCCAATCATACTTCTCATGGTCTTCCTCTTTCATGGTATCCAATCAAATTCGCACTATTTATTGATTTATTTAACACTTTTATTGCAAATACAATCTGGCGGGCTTATTGCTTGACGGCAATCTCTTACAACCAACAAGACAAAAGTAAATGAAGCAAGTTACGTGGCCGCATAAATCATTCAAATGACTATCCATCCCCACGAAATACATAAATTATACGTGAGCACATGCCCACGAACCCCACAAGGACGGACAATATCAAGATATCATCAATCAAAAGGAAAGGAAGGGATGGTGGAGAGGAAAGGAAAAGAAAAATCAGGAATGAAACACGTTATTTTACTGACTAGAAATTAAGAGGTTTTTCAGTCGCTTCTTAAAGCATGCCAAGGACGGAGCGAGTCTTATAGTGGTATGTAACTGATTCCAGAGTCTCCCTGCATGGACAGTAAAGGACGACGAAAAGAAAGAGGAGCGGTGAACTGGAAAGGCCAATAAACTATACATTGAATTTGCAAGTCTTTCTTCATTCATTTGTTCTACATGGCCAACCCCATCTCAGAGCGCTATTCTTCATCTTACTCAACACACCAATCTTAAGTTTACACTTGATCCCTAATCACGTCATTCCGTATTCTGTCATTTATTATCAGGGTACGTACTTCTACAGCGTTTATTTGACTTCTTTTAGCCTTTTCGCATGACCGCTTTTCACTCCCACACATCAAACAAATTCTTAAGGTCTCAAATTTAGGTCACTCTGAATAAAATAATAAATGAATATTAAGTTCCTTCTCACGAACTTGTTATTTTAAGAAAAAAAAATTACCTGCCAAATCCTTGTGGCACAGAAACAGCTTGTTTAAGTATTCTTATTTTTTGAAATGAGAGATTCGAAGAGTAGAATGCAAAAATAATGGCACTTTAACATATGTACGTCGAAACGTCATTATTCTTTGACTTGCTGCGATAAATAAAAATGACATTTAGAAAGTTTATCATTTAATTTTAAATGTATTTTCCCCGACCCCAGTGAGTATAGATTAAGGAATATTAGATAGGGTATAGAATTCTGGTGAATATTGATTAATTTCTACCAAATGAATGCTTTCTTTCACATTCTAAAAGCAATAAAAACGGATGATTTTTTGACCTAGATGTCAAGACACTAACTAGTGTTTTTTTAGCTCGATTACCGATAGTCTCAAAAAAAGAAAAAAAGGGGGCTTTAGTCTAATTAAAGAGTTTGTCTGGTAACAATACCATTAGACGTGTGCGAATGTCGTTACCTGTCCGCCTGTGTAAATATTTCCAACAAGTAAGACATAGGGTCTTTCAAATTGAGTGTTTTTTTTTAATTCTTGGATAAAACACAGATGGCGTCGCGAACTTGTCTGGGTCTTGTGACATTTGAGAAGTGTAATTTATGGCATTTATAAAAATAGAGTCGTATACAAATACAACAACGTGTTAAAATTGTTGAATTGTTTTATGTATTGTAATCTCCGGAAACGGTGATGTTAATTGGCCACCGAGGTCATGTGATCCGACACCGTTGGACTATTTTTTCTGGGGTTACGTGAAAAGCCAGGTCTATAATAATGATCCCCGATCAATTCCTGAGCTGAAGGACGAAATTATTCGCGTTATTGATGAGTTAGAACCGCAATTATGCCAGAATGTCATCGAAATTTTTGACAGAATAGTGGACATCTGTGGAACTGCAAGAGGTGGACATTTGGCGGATATTGTTTTTTGTATTTAAATGTCATACATTATACAATACTTCAATGGCCAGTAAAAAGTTTTTAGAAATCGAAGCAAATTGTGTGTTTTATTCAAGAATTTAAAAAAATTTAATAAAAAAACCGCTCAATTTGATAGACCCTATACCATGGTGAACTGTGAGTTACTTGCCTATTGCAGTGGTTTTTAACTCGAAGGCTCGATTTCTAGGGCCGAAGACAATATTTTCTTCTGGATACGCTTTTCAACATGTCCGCATCATTAATTCGAATATGTCAAGGGGTACTTGACGAATGAATGAATTGTTTGTTATTCCGAGCACACTCGTATATGTGACAAATTAAATTGTTCAGCGGTACTAATGTTCGACCGACACTTTTGACGATACCAAACAAAGGCGACATTATTATCTCGAATTTCAAATCTAAAATGTCAAAAAATTGGACATGTCGTATTTATTACATCCCCATTACGAATTGCGTCACGTTTTTTCCTCATGCTAATTATGTCCAATAGAATCTGACAGTTTCTGTTTAAAGTATAAATTTGATTCAATTGGGGTTTATGAAGGCGAGGCACGTACTGGCCGCGGTACGCCGGTATATACAAGTTTCCCCCAGCGTAATTAGTAGTCAGTCCAAGGTTTGACACAATACCGGGGGGTAGGATTTACTGGTCATAGCCTGAAACGCATTCATCCCCGTTGCACCCCAGAAGTCACCTTAAGAACAGGTAGCTTTTCGTACCTATGTCAAATTGACAATTCGCTTATTAATTAATACAAAATGAGTTGTTACCTTTTGGTACCCATGTTAAATGAACAACTTGCTTATTACTTCATTAAATATGTCTAATTACCCACTTTCCCTTATATTCCATTGATATGCTTTATTGGCGTTTAGTACCTATGTTAAATTAAAAACTTGCTAATTATTTGCCAATCCATTAGTATGTCAAATGAGCAACTTTCTCTCGTATTCTTTTAATATGATTTGTTGGCATTTGGTATGTATGTATTTAGTATGTAAAATAAATAACTCGTTTACATTTAATTATTTTAACATGCTTTGTTGGCGTTTGGTACCTAAGTTCAAATAAAAAAAATACTTTTTACGTGCCAATCCCTTTAATATATCAAATGAACAACTTTCTCTCAAAATCCTTTGATATGCTTTGTTGGCGTTTGGTACCTATGCTAAATAAATAACTTGTTAATAGTTTATTATTTTAATATGCTTTGTTGGCGTTTTGGTTTCTATGTTAAATGAACAACGTGCTTTTTTTATTATTTGGCGTTTCGTATCTCAATCAAATTGACTTGCTTATTAAATGCTTTAATATGTTCGAGTTAAGTATTTCAGGAATCGTTCGGTCTAATTATCGAGAGAGAAAATGTTTTTTTTTAAATAAACGACGTATTTAACACGACTAAATAAGGTTAATTTTATTTAACAGTATTAAATAAGATTATTAGATTTGTGTGTATTTCTTTCCTCAATAGTGGAGAGAATACAATTAAAAGATGAATTTAATTTTGAGCCCTTATTTTTTAGATGAAAGCTTCTTCTTCTATTCGATCAACCCCAATATATATTTTCAAGATCCATAAACTTAAGGGTTGTAAGCGTTTTATAACGATTATTTCAAGTATATAAAGTAACAATTCTTTAAATCGAGAGTAAATCTGCGTAGGGGACCGATGAACGGAGGGCGCTTTCAAAAACAAAGTGGTACCTTAGCGATTGATTGCATTCCTATGATTCCCGCCCCCCGTTTCACAAAAAGGAGGCAAAAATTTGAAACCACCCCTTCGAAAGAAATAATGGAAGAGGGGGAGGGAAGAGAAACCAAAAGCATTCTTGCGACACACATTTTTGGAATATTAATTTTCCGACAGGTTTTTAACAAAGTGCTCGCGACAAAGCGTCAAAGGATGTTTTTAATAAAATTAGCTTTGGTGTTGGGCTCTGCGGAAATAATCGTTGTTCCTCATTCACCTCTCTCTGAGCACGAGTATACCTTGAATTAATATGGATATCAGATTGAGGCTTGATTTTTACCAATTCTATACTATCATAATCATCACTCTCGAGAATTCGCTCCCTAAACGACGCTATATAAATTATTCTTTAATTATTATTACCATCTTCACTTTTATCTATCTTTTATTTGGGGTGTTCGTGAGGAGTTTCTCTTCGTCGTGCTCTGTTCATGGTCATCCCAGGTTGATGCTATTCTTCCGTCGCTTCTTTGAACGACATCGTCCTCTATTTCAGGAGACCACCATTACCAGTGTCTAGTTTTCCACATATTCAGTTGATTTAGCCTCTGCCAATTTCAGCGAGATTGAGGTAATTTTAAAATTTTAAGGGTGTCACTTACTCATTTTTTACTTCTTTACTTTGTCTTTTTTGCTTTCTCTTGAAATCCATCGCAGTTTGCGCATTTCCATAACTGATAAAACTGTTTTCAGGATTAAATGGTTGCTTTCTTGTCTTATGACACTTTCATATACCCCCTCAGTTTCATGGGCACTTTTTCACATTTTATTATATTTTATTTTGTTCAGCAATATTATATTTCATACAATTGTATAATGATTGGTTTAAATATTAACAACAATATCCAGTTAAATACAATACATTTGTTTTGCTTATATATTAGCAACTATGTCCAACAATATTTCATCCAATTGCATAATAAATTGGCTTTGTTTAGGTATTAATATTTATTTCCAGTATTTCACCCAGTTGATAAATTAGTTTTGCGTGATTGTATACACTTCTGTGTTCAATGTATTGAGCAACTAACGTTGAGAAGAACCCTGAATAACATGTTTAGATATCGAAGTCAAATTTTCTTATTGGTTCTGATGTAAAAGGATGTGAACAGCCACTTGTAAGAAACGTGAAGATACAAGATACTCAATATGCGATGAGAAAGATTTACAGCAATACATCGGATAAAACTCACTGAAGCGAGAAAAGGTTCAGGCTTCAGAATTTCAAGCAAGGCGTTTAGAATGTTTGATGTATTGCTTTTATTATGGACCCAAAATTGGAATCCTGAAAATTGGTTTTGGGCCGAGAGCAAATAAGGTGACAAACTCAGGGGATTTGATTAGGAATCTCAGGAGACGAGAGTTTTGGAGGAACCGCGGTCATTCCTCTCAGATATAATACGAGTATACCATATATCGATATTCAACCAAATTGAAATGGTTCTTAGAAAACTTCCATGCCTTGCGGGTCTTTTCAATTTCGATTGAATGGATGAATCTATCTGCAAGATTTTATTGAGCCGTTTTAACACGCATATAGAATTCCTCAAGATATTATTGTATGACACCATCGGTAACCGAACTTGAATGCACCTCTTAAAAGAATAGTTTTACCAACTAGAATATGTATAGGCACGAATGTGGAAAAATCTGTAATGTATTTTTTTCATCATCTTAGCGATTCTTTTTTTTAACAATCAAGTTAGTAACGCATTTCCTTTTCAATTTGCTTTTTCTGTCCCCCACTTCTATCTTGGAATGATTGTTAATATTTCATTTTAATTGTTGTTATTTATATTGTTAATGAAATATACTTTTTATGTTAATGAACTATCTAATGTCTTTATTAATCTTTATCAATTTGGTTAGATAAGATTGCCACCTTGTTACAAGCTCGCACCTTGTTACACACACTCACACTCACCCACACACACACACACACACACACACACACACACACACACACACACACACACACACACTCACTCACTCACACACTCACTCACTCTCACACACACACTCACACTCTCTCTCTCTCTCTCTCTCTCTCTCACACACACACACACACACACACACACATATATATATATATATATATATATATATATATATATATATATATATATATATATATATATAATATATATATATACATACATACATACATACATACATACATACATACATACATACATACATACATACATATATATATACATACATATATACATATATATATATATATATATATATATATATATATATATATATATATATATTTATATATATATATATATATATATATATATATATATATATATATATATATATATATATATATATATATATATATATATATATATATATATATATATATATATATATATATATATATATATATATATATATATATATATATATATATATATATATATATATATATATATATATATATATATATATATATATATATATATATATATATATATATATATATATATATATATATATATATATATATATATATATATATATATATATATATATATATATATATATATATATATATATATATATATATATACATATATATATATATATATATATATATATATATATATATATATATATATATATATATATATATATATATATATATATATATATATATATATATATATATATATATATATATATATATATATATATATATATATATATATATATATATATATATATATATATATATATATATATATATATATATATATATATATATATATATATATATATATATATATATATATATATATATATATATATATATATATATATATATATATATATATATATATATATATATATATATATATATATATATATATATATATATATATATATATATATATATATATAAATAGAGAACTCCCTAAAACCAATTATAATCGACGAAATGAAACCCCAATTTGTACAATGGTTAAAGGAAAACCTGGTATGATAAAATTTCATTTAATTCGTTTCTCTCTCATTAGGACTTCAATAAGCAAATTGTATTATCAAGTGCCCTTAAAGATTATTCAATATTGTATTATAATGCGATCTGTAACGAGGCAACGGCCTCGCCAAGTGTTCACAAAATCAGTCCATCGTTTCTTTTAACTCTTCCTCTTCTTCGCCTGTTTTTTCGACTTTGCTGTTAACAATTTGTGTTTGTTTTTATTGTTACTGTAATGTAAATAGAAGTAAGAAATTAATATTGAAATGGTTTGGTACAATTGAGAGAATGAGTTGCGAAACACTTTTGAAAGAAATACTTATTCCAAGATGTTTTCCGATGCGATAATTATACTCGTCCAGCTATCACACGAATTCGTTCGTATCTAGATAACATCGATTGGGTAATAAGTGTGCTCTAGTATCGGGCATATTTAAGTTTTAAAATCTTATTTTTCCTCTACGCCAATACTCCATCTGAGGATATTTTCTTTTGATCTACCCACGTGGGTACGTAGGTGATTGAGAAACCTACACATGACCCATGGTAGATGATGCCCCACAGGCAAGGTTGTATCAATGACATGAAGTTTTTAATTTTCACTCTCTTAAAGAGCGCTCTTACTTGAGAATCGTACCCACTATTATTGACAGATAAAAAAAATTACAAATATTATAATTGAGTGTGAAGATTGAAAAATGGTGTCAATAGCCATTTGACTCAGTACTTCCTCGAATCTGTACATACGTTTAGACAGACACATTTGGTAAGGAAACCACAGCAAACTTATCAAAGGAAGTTGTATCGTATTTCATTACACTTACGTAGTATACAGCACAACATGGCTGGCGTAACTAACCAGAAAAATGTTAAACTGGCCTTAAGAGAAAACCAAGCTGTAAACCTTTATTAAAAAATCTGGGTCACAGCGGGATTTGAACCCACTACCTCTGAGTTGGGAGACATACTTCTTACTAACTAGACCACGGAGGTCGTGACTTTGTTGAGGAACAAAAAAATATATGTAGATTATCCGATATGTGATATTAACACAGCTTGTTAAAAATATATTAATATATTTAACTGTACAACAAAACCTTTGAGTCGGGATTTGAATCACAGTACTTTGAATAATCCAATAAGCATTCCTATCTTATTCATAGAAACGTCACTTATGACAAGCCTTAACTTTGAACCGTATTAATCCCATAACATGCTTCCCTGGTAAATTATTCATCTGGATTCAAAGGTTAGCCGAGACTCGACAGGAGTTCGCTAAGGATTGCGTAAAGAGAGGTTTCAGAAGACAGTTAGACGTTAATATGTATAAAGATACAGCCAACAATTATTTTATATGAAGTAAATATATTTCTCACAAAAAAAACAGTTTTTGCTTAATATTTTTTTTATCCATCAGTTTTTACTAAAGTATACTTCATTCATAGTTGTTTAAATAACTCTGGACGTAGGTATGCCACCAATGAACGTACATGACTTTAAGAACACATTAGAGCAATAAAAATCAATAATTTTTCTAAGTTCGCTGAACATTTATTAAAACATGATCACTCGTTTTCACACACAATAAACATAAAAATATTACACATATAATATAATAAAAAATCTAGAAACAATTGAAATACATCAGGCAAACAAACAAAACCAAAATATAAATAATCCTCTTCTCCGGGTCTAACCCTATTCCATCGTAGTATCATAAACAATAAATAGTAAAGACACTTTTACTCTATTTTATCATAAACAATAAACATCATGGTGTAATCAACATATAACTTCAGTTTTTGACAACTCACCTGATGATGACACAGCGAGTGTTGAAATACATTGTCATTTGAATAAATACAGCGGAATAAAACAAAGTTACCGTGTTTTAATTGAATCGAACAATATCAAAACTAATAATAATAAAATAACAATATACGTGGCGCCCTTTAGATAACAAACCCACCTCAAGGGCGCTTTAGCTCGGAATCAAAACACACTATTACTGACAGATTGAAAATACGTATTACAAAATAAATGTGTAAATAAGTTGATATTAGGATAGGACAGCAGTGGCCATGGTCATTAGATTGAGTACTTTCCAGCATAATTAAGCATAATTAAGTAGGAAATCGCAGAAACCTCACCAAGATAAGACAAACTACAATACAAAGAAACCTTTGCAGATCTTCCGATAGGTGATAGTAATACAATCAGCTTTAGATGTAGTGTATTGTAAAGTGTTCATTTAACACCATACATTTATATAAGATCTCCCAAAAACGTCTGTCTTTTAGTGCTTTCTAAATCTGCACACGTCACCCATATCTCTAACACTAAGAGGAAGACCATTCCTCGCCACAGGACAAGCGTATTTGTATGTTTAACTAAATCTGGTATCCTCGTATGTTTATTTTTTAGGCATACCCACCAGTCGCCGAATATGTAACATATACTATCACTTATCGGAATATCTACAAAAAAAATTGCCGTTTGCTTTCCCTTGTTAAGTTTTCTGCGGTTTTTCTAAAAATATGAATTTGCGGGGAAGTATACAGTTCTAATAACCGTAACAATCATCTTTCTTGTCTTATTTATACTCAGCTTCTTTTATTTTTTGTTATATCTTTAATCTGTTAATAACAGTGGGTTCGCTTTCCGAGTTAGACCAACCTTTAGGAGAGTCTACTCTCTAATTATTATTATACAAGATCTACAAAATATCCTTCATAAATATATACGAGTATAAATATATATACGAGTATACACACACTAAACACATTTGGATATCTAATGAATACGTTTGACCCAGTGAACTGTGCATAATGGCATAGTCACAGTATATGGATACGTCTCATGAATAATCTTCGAATACATGTGTACAGGACTGATATTATTCCATCATTGTCTGCTCCAGAATGATTTAATTCTGGTCTATATCTTTGCAGACGAGTCCAGTCAAATGGTTGAAATCTATAAATTATGCAATCAACTAAACCTCCCTGCATCCCGTACCCTCTTCGCTGCATTATGAACCATGTCTACTGTATTCTGGACTTCTGTGTTACCGTTTCACGATTCAAACAGATTAATTTGCAGACTTGCATCGATGCACGGTATATGTGCCAATTCAGTATGAATCGACAAAACTTGTGGCTTGCAGTTGTTATGTACTTGTCTAGAAAATAATTCCACTCTTAAAGAACACATTATTTACCGAGTAAATCAACTATTATATATATGATAAAAACAATTAAGGACATTTCTTAAAATCATTGTTGAAGATGTTATAATATGTTACCAGTTACAATTGTTGCTTATTTTGACTTTCATTGATTTTTTTTCATTACATCAATAATAAAAAATCCCACATTTTACTTTAAACTCTCGTACAATAATTTTAAAACAGAATGATTTAACACTTAAATGTGAAAAATCTACATAACACTTAAATCAGAGAGATACGTCAATTTCCCCTTACAAAAGCATTATCTGTTTGACAATGCTTTTGTTAAGTGAAAAATGCCTGTCACTATAATAGATAATATATTGTAGTGATATTTTTTCACAGTTGGGTGTTACATAATTCTGTTCATAAGGAGTTCTATAATATAAATAAAAAAATAATTAATTATAATTGTATGATTGGTTGGACCCGCCAAATTGTAAACTGTACAATAAATTTTCAATAAAAATGTAATAATAAACATAAATAGTAAACTCATTTACATGCTTTACTGACGTAATTTTTTATTTTAATTTTGAGTAATTTGAGATTTTCACAGTAAATTTAAAATTATCACTTTGCTATCGGTTTGTCGGTCCGTTTGCAGTCTGCCGGAGCTGGTCTGAAGAGATCGGAATGTACAATTAATCTGTCGGAGTCGGATTGAACGAGTTAGATTATGCTAATAGTCTGAAACGTTGATAAAACAACTTATATACAATAAATATAAAGTGAGGAAATTATTCCGAAAATATCTTTTTACGAAATTTCTGATTACAATAAATAAATGATTTTGGAAGAAGCGATTTTTAAAATATTTATTGAATGCACTCATAGTTGATTTATTGAAGAACGACTTTAAAGCAAATATTTATTTTTGTGGAAATTTAATAAACTACTAATAAAAAATTTAAAAATATTCGTATTAGACCTTTTTTTTACATTCACCGATTTCGCTTAACGAGTATCTTCAGCACGGTAAATGAACAAACATATAGGGGAATAAAAAAAAAATTAATGCCAGTCGAGTTGTGTAAATAATTTAAAAGTCAGTTGTTATTAAAGGTACTGGAACGTTGTTAATAAGATTTCAATATAATAACGATATATTGTTAATCTATTCCATACTTTTCAAGCATAAATCTTTACATTTCTAAACCTCAAAATTATGAAAGAAATGAGTAAAACCAATCAGGTAACAATACGGGCTGCAAAATTAAATTAAACTTCAAAATTTCATCCCTTAAATTGACAGGACGTACCAGCAGTCTAAAATCAAAACGTCAAGGTTGATATTTTGGAGGTGGTTAGGTAACTTGAGCATATCGCTCAGTAGTTGGCCACAAGCCGTGTTATTTATCATCAGCAAAGAAGCCACAAATCAGACGCTCATCCTTCGCCATATACCGGTGTTACGGTATGGAGATTTAGTCTCGGTTTGACATGGTAGGACGTGAAGTGCTGGGCTGTGGACCGATCCGAATAGACCTTTTATGGCATCGGTGTATTCTTGATGGAACGAAAAGTGTGTTAGATTAAATAATATTTGCAATATAACACTTTATTAAAAAAAATGTATAAAATTACAAACAAAATAACGATCTATCACGTTAGTCCAGCTCCATAAAGCGATGTTATTATTGCTAGACCAGTGTAAATTGTAAACATTACTAGCAAGTGTAATGCGTGTAAACTGTAATCATTTATATATTTTCATGGTCCGTGTAAAAAATGCTTGCATTCATGGTTTACAATGAAGCGGCAGTGAATCTGTTGTGGGTGGAGGGCAAACGATAATATCAGTACTCGTATAAAGTGCGAAAGTCGAGGGCCACCTGTAATGCTTGTAACACATCTGTTTTGTTTTGCTTTCGACATGTCGTGTTGATTGTTTGTGACTATAATACACCTTGCGTTGTAAGTAGGCAATCTCGTCACCGTAGGATATTTTAATAAAACAGTGAGTAGATAATGAGAAATTATGCACGGTAAAAATGTGTTATCGTCTGGCATCCTACGAGTATATTGCCTGCAGCCACTGTAGATGTATTATAAGCACACAGAAAAAGTTTGTCGGAAAAAGTTCCGCTAATGGAATGCTGCGGCTTTACGGGCCGTGTCGCAAGCCCCTCGGCCCGAGTTATGTACAGCACATACCTTGGACCGACTCTGGCCTCGGGAGCTCCTTCTATTCGGAACAATTAAACAGGTTAATATTAAATAACTCACTAATGGGTTTGAGGATTTTGCAAGACTAGAAAAAAATATCCCTTAAAACTTTTTCATTACTAGGATTAATGAATGTTTTTAAAAATATATATAACGGGAGAACAATGCTTTTAGAACTTGTGTTGAAAATAAATAAAAAAGTTATCAAGAACTTTTTTATTTTGATTACAACTGCAATAAAAAACGTAAGTCCTTTAACCCTGAGAGCGCTACGAGAAAAAAATATAATTGTCTATCTAGTGCTGAGATATATTTACGATTCGGACATTCGTGATAAATATTTATTTTAAACAACAAAAAAACAAAAAATATATATTTTTACAACATAAATATATTTTAGAATATGTACCCTTGTATTCTAAATGAAGGATATTAATTTAGAATACAAGGGTAGAACAAATTTCTTCCACTGCTATAGCAGTGCGCCGATCTCTCAGGGTTAAATCCATTCATTTAGTAGTATTGACCCCTCGATATATTGGAATTAATGATGCAAACATGTTGAAGAGCGTGGTCGGGAGGCAAAGAATTTATCAACATAATGATCGTTATTGACTTTAAATTTTATCAGAAACTTTCCAATAGCTTCCAAGTTTATTACATTTTATATTATTGGCAATATTGTTTCATGCTTCCGGTAATCGAGATATTGGGTTAAGATCACTATTGTACAATGTTGCAAATATTACCGGACGTTGATAGGTAAACCCAATAAATAAATACAGGGTGGCCACTGAAAGACTGAAGGGTTTGAAAAAGTCATAACTTGTTCATTTTATACTTTTTTTTACAGGTTATAGAGCTTTACTACCCTAAGATACTCAGCAGCGTCTGCAATACACCATTCAATTTCAACACCTAGGCAGAGATAACAACTTTTTGAATAACTTGATAATGAGTGATGATGAGGTCCATTTTCATTTAAATGGGTACATCAACAAACAAAACTGCAGATTTTGGGGTACTGAGAATCCCAGAGAATTACATCAGCATCCCCAAAAATGCACTGTTTGGTGCGGTGTTATGGCTGAAACAGCAGCCCCTATTTCTTTGAAAATGAGGAAGGTCAGCCAGAAAAAATCAACGGGACAATGCTTGAAAAAATTTTACGCCCAGCGGTCGAAGATAATCAGGAGGTATGGTTCCAACAGGACGGAGCAGCTAATGCGCACACTACCAGGGTGACGATGGTAGTGTGCGCAGTACAGCGATGTACATCCTTCAGCCTTTTATGGGCCACCTTATATATTAAATAAATAAATTTAGGTTTATTGATAGCAGCATAGTATGTACATATTGAAATTCATTCCAAAATCACATATATGCACGTATCTCAAGATAATTAGCAAAATACATTTAAAAGAGTACCTATCAAAAGGTCTGGGCTCAGTCCATAACATCCCCCCGGACGAGATACACCCCACCAATAAAAAACGAGCCCGACCGCGAAGACATGAGTCGAATGCAAACGAGTATTATTGCTAGACAAACTCTTTAACCCGATTGGTACCGTTTTTATTTTTTTCAGCGGTTCCGGCTCGAAGGACCACTTTGTACGGCACCGGTACAAAGACTGTAGAAATAGGCGGATGGCTGCATCTCAATGCTCGGAGATTCGGCTCACTTGATGCTTTCCGGTGAAAAATAGCAGGGTGAGAAGAGATTTGTCTTTAGCAGGTAGTAGATGGTCGCAAGTAAAAGGCAGTAGACTGGAGTGAACTGAGAATGTTTGATATTTCCAAGGCGTATGGTGCTCCTTATGTGCGGCCAATCGCTTATCGCAAGCGCCTGTTTCCGCCCGTGCATGCCGTCAAAACTTGCGAAATATCACAATTTTCGCATGCATAGGCCGGCCGACTTTTGATACTGTCTCGCGATGGCCGTGCATAAGAAACATTTTCAGTTACGGTCGTGACACAGCACGGACCTCAACAAACATAAAAAGTACCAAATAATATCAAAATATCATATCATAAAAGTACCAAATAACAAACAGTAAAACAAATACATCATATGTCAAAAATGTTAGTTATTCGCTCTTTTGGATGATTTCATGCTCTATAAACTATGGCAATACCAATAGTCGTTAAGTTGATGCAAAGTTTATTACATTACAAAAGTATGAAATTAGATGAATATTCATTGTTTCCTACCGCAACATGGCGTTCGATATATCATCTGAGAAAATAATTCCCAAATAAAAGAATACCAATCTCTTTTAACTAAACATAAATATGTTGGGCAAGTCCTAAGTGAATACCAGACTGGAAAAAATATACATCAATAGGAATAGAATCCACGACCACCGCGTTGGTAAATAGGTATCTTACAAAGTAAGCTACCGAGTAAATTAATGTGAATAAATGGAAGACATCATTACAAAATAAAGATCTTAAATAATTAAATAAAGAAAAAACTTGGTTTAAATAAAATGAGCAAATAGAATTTTCGTTCATTGAGGTTTTCCCCCGTTTTATGGACCATTCCAGCGTAACAGAAGACTGGCAAAGTGGGCTGTTTGTTAGCACATTTGAGCTCGTATCAATTTCAATGGAGCAACCCACAACGCACGGATTTGTACGTTTCAGCTCAGTCGCTAATACAACAGATTATTCAGCAGAAGTGTAGCGATAGCGGCTGTGGAAAAGTTTAATGGAAAATAAAAATACGAGCCCTGGGAACTCCTCACTTCTGCTTCCTGGAAGGGTAATTAATCATTCCCTTTTATGTTTGCCTTTCATATTCCTGCTCGATCTCCTCCACCCTTAGCGGAGCCCTGCCTGACCCGCGAATCGGCTTTTTTAACCTACTCTAACGATACCTGTTAACATTGAATAATTTCTCTACTACTGACTTACACTCTTGCTTATATGTTCATAATCTTTTTAACGATTACGATAATGGAATCTTTCATTTTAAAAGTAATCCACCTACACTATGTTAGAATCATTTGAGCTAACACATCATAGCCTAAAATGTAATTATAAAAGTCAGTATAACAAATTAATGCTAATGGGGTACCAAAACGTATACTCGAACCAGACAGTATCGAAATCTGTTCAGATGATAGATAGTCGACAACAGTATTTTGGTGTGAATTTTAAAGTAAAATAAAAAATTGTGGTTTCTATCGCATATTAGTATTTTTTTACGCTTAAGTTCTTATCCTCATGCGCGCTAGTGCTCCCACGAACCCGATGACCACAAAAATATATTTGAGGCAATTCCAACCGAAATTCAAGACAACTACTCAAAATACTTCTCTATACATTCACAAACATGACACAACAGTGGAATAGATAATAATCAAATCATTGACAAAGGACACAAATTGGGGTTATAAAACAACCAAAATTTTGAAGGGAACTTAATCTTTATAACTCTGTTTAGTAGTAGTAAACTTGGTGTTGCCACACAATTTTGAGATATTGTATACTTTTTAATTAATTTACTAATTTACTGCTTTTCCACTGGTTTCAAGGTGTTTCCCACATCATCAGAGGACCTCAAGCAAGACTAAATTATGCCCGGGCCGGCACCAACAGACTAGACGTATCTAACGGTAAAATTCGGACATCTAATGGTAAAAATTCAAACCGGGAATTCAGGTTGAACGGAGAGCAAAATTACTTCGGCTAAATTATTTATATTGCGGTCTTATTGGAGTGATCACAGTAAATACTTATTTTGTCGGTCTCTTGTAAGGTTTGGCTGTTCATGGAATATTTTTCTGAGCGTTGGCTGCCGGATAGCTGACAATTCATTTTAAAATAGTACTTTTAAGTTTTAATATATACTCACCGTTTCAATATATTTTGTTTTGAATCAATGTAGAAGTTGATATTTTGATTAAAAGTCACAAAATATTACCTGAAACAAAGAAAATCACTTAGTTAGTTATATGCGGAAAAGGTAAATTTATATGGTTCAGATGTGTCCGTTCGTCTTGGATAACGAAGCCACGACTTAAAAACATATAATATTCACACATTTATAAATTATAATTGACCTTAAGGTTAGGGGTATATTTTTTGGTGAACCACAAACATGGTTACACCAGAAACACTATACCGAATTTTGGTTTGGGGGGACACCACGCTTCGCCCTCTCTCGCTATTAAATTCTAAAATCCTTAAGGGAATTTTCATCGTCACCTATTTACCTGGACAAAGCATTTGTTGTCACAGATTTCTTCCATCGAGTTGAAAAATAAGATGCTAATGAAAGATTTGATTTAATAAGGCAACTTAAATAAAAAAAAAGTGACATTCGTGAAAATAGTTAAGTTTTTTTAGGTTGATTTAAATAATATGCCTATTTTGATCTTCCCATGAGTCTTTGATCGTATAAATTTAAAGTAAGAAGGTTAACATTTTCGTGGTGTAGTTGGTATTGAATAACACAACGTTTTTGTTAAAATAATAAATTATGAAAGAATGACTAAGCGAGTACACAAGTCAGAAGTGTAAGGTGTGCGTGAAACAGGTAGACTAAGGAATACATGGCTGGATCATATGGACCAAATTTTATTTAATGAGGCGAACATTATGTGCATTGATAGGAATGTTTGGTGGTCTGTTTTCTCTGTCTACCCCGTAAAGAACACGGCATGATGATATGTATGTTTGGCTGAAATTATACTATTTCAAACTTGTTTCTTTACATAATATTATAAACATAAGACGGCGACCTTTGTGGCTCATAAGATAAGAGCTTTATTTTCCACTGGGGATCTTGGATTCTATTTCTAATGGTATGCCAAAAACAGTCCCAGTCTTTCTGAATTTATCTGGTATTAATACTCGTAATCAAGTTCAAAAGACAGTTATTGCCGACATCAAGGAGGTCTGGAGATCTACTATAAGAGTATGAAGCATTTATTCCAATAACGCTCTCAAATCAATTATTCTAAAGCGTACTGCTTTGGCATGACAAATAACACTATCAATACACGTGCTGATTGATGTATATGTTGAGAACCATAGAGTTCTCGACACTTTCGAAACAAAAAAAAGTATAATATAAGCTTTTATTTGGGATATACACCAAGGCAAGTGGAAAAAATATACAACGAAGAACTTAACACTAATATGGTATTGTATAACATTTTTGTTGTGTACAGAAAAATCTGACGGTCTTATTGCCAAGTGCCAATCTCAGAAAGATGTAAAAGAGACTTTAAGTGAAGATCAGACTGGAATCCTTTTTTTTTAATTGTCTTCGTACGGTAATCTAACCTGCAATCTTCGAGCTGGAATACAAGGGTCTTACTAATTTGGCTACGAAATAAGCAAATAAAAATACTGTAAAGCAAAAATAATTTGAATTGCTAGACTACGCTGGTTAAGATATCGACATCGCATGCAGGACATCGATCCACCAAGTATTAATAAAATCCTGTAGAAAATCAAGACCCACTCTGGGATAAAGGTATGATAGTGTCGATGATGAAGAATTAAAGCGCAGAATTTACATCAACTAATACGAAATAAATATGTACATTATAAATTACGAAATTACTTAAAATATCGATAAGTAAAAGTGGGTAGTAATATGTATGGATAAGAAGGGTGAATGCTGACTTAGCGTAAAGTTAACAGCCGCAATGGTGTAGGGCAATGGGGGTAGATAATCGCTCTGGGGTGGGACGTCAAAGGATGAATGAGCGCTTTATCAATTATTCAAGGCATATACTCGCATGGTACGGTATCGTATCGTACCGGTGTGGGTGGATAAGGAAGGAGTGGAAAGAGCGGAAAATCGGGAACGGAACCGGTATAGGAGTCTTGCCTTAAAAGGGAACATCATCGGTCCAGGAGACAACTCACAAATGCACGTAATGTTGAGCGTTACATCGGCTCAATAATTCAACGAACATTTTCATATCATAAAGAGAGTTAATTATCTTATAGATAAAACCACCCTCATTATCAATACCTGTCAAATTCAGCCCTTATACTCAATGCAATTAATAGACTATTAATGTAAAAGTGCATCGAAACGAAATTCTTCAACTATTTTGACTTCTCATATTATTTATTATTTATAGTTAAGGCATTAACATTGTGGAGGTTTAAAGACATTGTAATTTGTTTTATCAAACACTGTTGATTCCACTTTTTGTAACGGTTTAACCCTAGTGTTTGTGTTTGATAAAACAAATTACAATATTTTGATTTCATTTCTCGTAGCTAAGAAAATATTTATTCAATTATAAAAATTTTAAAACTTAATTAAGATACTTTAATATCAATTACATAAATTTCAGTTAATTATCATACGGTAATTTCTTCTAACCAACCAGACCTGAGTTGCGCAGATTTGTAACAATTTGTGAGTGAAATGTTACGTTATTAAAAAAAAAATAAACATACAAACGTCAAGAATTGAAGTACATATTAATTACACCATAGTGTGTATTGTTCACGATAAAATAGAGCAAAAATGTTTATATTATATATTGTCTATGGTACTAAAAGGGAATAGTGATGAAATGCATTGTGATTTGCAATTAATAAAGTGTAATAAAAC
Source organism: Odontocerum albicorne (assembly GCA_949825065.1). Lineage (NCBI taxonomy): Eukaryota > Metazoa > Arthropoda > Insecta > Trichoptera > Odontoceridae > Odontocerum > Odontocerum albicorne. The sequence continues at coordinate 34,176,922 of OX463852.1, read as the reverse complement.
AGAATAACTGTGCTTTAATTTTATATTAAAAAATAAACATGCTTAAAGCATTAGCAAACAAATGAAAAAAAAAGTATTAGCAAATGTCACAAGATTGTGATAAAAAAAGGAAAATGGGAGAGGATAAAATATAAGAGTTGTGGAGAAATATATTTTCTTATTCCTTAAATAAAACTCACAAATGGACGAAAGTAACTTTTTTCATTTGGAGGTTTATTCTTTGACAGTTAATATTGGTACGAAATTAAAGATAAGTTGAGAGTTCTACGAACTCATTTGCTCATAGTAGATATTAAAGCCATTTATTTAAAATTAACGGAATATTTTATTATACATTTGTAACTTGAAAATTTTGAACATTTAGAGGGTTTACATGGTTTTGAAATGCATTTAATTCTATAAACTGGCGTTAAATTTAGCCCTACTTAGGTTAGAAACTAGCATAGCTTTATAAATATGCAATATGTGCTGCTATTTTATTTTGGTGAATACCTTCGCCTTGAAAAGACATTATTCCCCGTAGGTGGTGTGAAAGGGAAATATATTTTAATCAAGTAAGAAGCATCTGTATTATTTAGGAGGCTGTGGGTCTACTTGGGCCAGGGGGTAGTGATGCTCACTGTATGCTACTTCCTCCTTAATTATGTTAATCTTGAAGGTTGAGAAAGTAAATGCTTATCTAAGTACGATTATAATACAATGTAAACATAAAACATAAATTATATTTAAAAAATCGGAAAATACGTTACTCGAAATTATTTCCTGACTGAGTATTGTGTAGGAAACAATGCACAAAGAACAAACACTTCTCAAGGACACAAAGACCGAGAAAATAAAACATCTCGGTCACTTTATCTGTGATTCCCAAGGATCTGATTGGTTGAAAGAAATTGTCACGTAGCAATAAATTTACCAGATTGTACTGTATACAACAAAAGTGTTCATGTAATACAATACTTTCAAACTTTCCAATAACCAATAAACTTATAAACAATGAGCAAATAAATGATAACCACGTAATCACAAAAAACAATATTTGAAAATTCAACTCATATCACACGACAATTTTATAAAGCGCCGTTTAGAGAGCAAACTCACTTCAAGGGCACTTTAACTCGGGACTCGAACCCACTATTATTAATCATACAGCTATAGCAGCGCCCGAGCGAATGATGCACAACACTTTCTTTGTGCACAATACAACTTCGTGGAAGTATTGCCATGTGGCAATCTCTAATCTAATAAGTCCAAACGTAGTACCATATTGAAAATAATGATGCAATAATAATTTTAATAAACTAACAAACAATATGTGGCGCAATTTGATCGCTTTTGATATGTCTAATAGTTGGATATAACTAGACAATCCTCAATTAGACGAAAATCTCCAAAACACTCTTGCAGAAAAAAATGTTAATTATTATATTAATTCGGTTAAATAAAAATGATTGTCACTTCCAAGTATGGTGTAATCGTAATTGACGTGAGAGATGAATGATGTGGGAATAACGTCAAGTTCATGGAAACAACGTCAGATTATATCCAAGCGTTAACGAGAAGAGCACATAAAGTTGTAGGATATGAGAACATGAAGGATAATTGTATCCTTCAAAAGAAATTATTGCATCATATTAAATAATATGCGTGACTATCGCGATGGCTTGTAATGGTAAAGAGTAGCATCAGGTAATATACTTGATGGTGGTTTATACCATGTGTTTACCGATCTGAACATTGCAAAAGAATTAAGCTGGCTGCTCGGAATGGAAACCTAAAACCTATATACGAATATGCTATCGAAATTTGTAAGAGGCAAAAAATAATGATAGTGAGATAAATGTGGTAAAAAATGAGAGCGGTTCGTATAATATGTGGAAAAACAATGGATAATAGAATAAGAAATGATGAAGTTACGAAAGAATAGGGGTTGAAAAAATATGCAGCGTTTAAGATAGAGAAGGCAAGCATTGAGATGGTTGGGCCGCGTATTAAGAATTTATTTATTTATTTATTATTACACATGACAAGAAATATACACAATTTGAGAAAAACAACAGATAATTTGATTTGGACATACAATTTTAATGGATCTGGGTTTGTTGCCTTTCATTTGTCGTATCCCCAGTAAACTAGGCTTTTGCCTGTATCTCACTGAGGATATTTAGCATGAAAAAAATAAATCGATACTTCTTTCCGATTTTTGATTACACAGAACCAAAACCCCGTTGCACGCTCTCATCAACCTGACAGTGACACTCAACTACAACTGGAAACATCTTGCGAAATTCAACTCCTCACACATCATCACTCCAGAAAGACCAAAAATATTCATCCCACACTATACCGCACACAATCACAAATCTCACATAAATCCCTTCCCCTCGTCATTCATCCTGAAAGCCCAAGTACTCAAAATCCTGTCGCAATAACAACCACGCTCCGATCGACTGTCTAAATGGATTTCCTACCTTTACCTTTATTGAAGTCGGCACGCCATTGTATGTAATGGGAGCCAAATAAGCATATTGCCTTTGGGCAAAAGAGGTTTTAACTCTAGGGATGGTGAACATTTCATTAGTTGTCATGCGTGTCATGTGTGTCTGCTGAGTCTGCATCTTCCCTTCCTCTCGATGGTAGTGCCAGAGAATGGATTTGAGATGTAAATTGGCTATGTTCAGGACCTGAAACTCTCTGAAAAGCTCCGCCGTGGGATACCGAGCAGGAAGTTTATTAATTATTTTCACAATCAATTTTTGGGAAACCTGCAATATGTGTTTTTGGGTTAAGGTGCATCCCCCCAAACTGATATACCGTAAGAAAGTGCTGACTGACATAAAGCGAAGTATATACTTTTAAGGATATTTTCACTGAGCACATTTCGAATCATACGGAATATGTATCCTAGTTTTCTGATTTTTGCGCTCAAAGTGTTAATATGGACCTCCCAACGAAGGAACTGATCAACATAAACTCCAAGGTACTTTATACTATCAACCCTTTCCAAGGAAACACAACTACAGTCAGCCATGGGTGAACAAGTGTGCAGTGTTATGTATTTATTTGTAGGTGCTTGAGTTCTTGTAGATATGCTAAATGTGATGTATTTAGTTTTTTCGGAATTTATAGTCAATAAATTTGAGTCCATCTATTCTTTAACTACACGTAATTCTTCGTTAGCTTTTAATTAATGAATTATGAAAGTTATACAAAAATAATCTATAAAATATTAATAGAATCCACGAGCATTTTGGGAAGATATAAAAAAACGTGGCATAATCACATCAATCAAATTCTGAAAGAAATAAGAGTGAAATTTTTTTATATTTATAATATAGTGTTCAAGGGTATTAAGGATACCTATGACTTCGGTTATATCTGTTCTTTTTTTTTAAATAAAAAAAGAAAGAAAATATGACGAGTGTATGATCGTGGTAGAAGCAAATATATGTCTGTTCTCTCTGCATACCCCCCAATATTGTTATTGTGTAATGGTGAAAACGATAAATAATGGGAGCGTCGATATCGCGGAAAAATACTTAAAATGAGAGCACATTTGAGTGATGGATCAAATGAACATGGCTGAATAAAATGGATCAGAAAGTAAGAAGTATGAATTATAGAAGATAATGCATGACGAGATGTGTGAATGTGGAGGAGGCGAAAGTTGTCCGCTTGGATAGAAAAGTTTGGCGATCTGTTATTTGCCTACCCAACAAGATACACGGTATGATGATATGTTTGTATGTGAGTGATATCTGTAAGTTGTCAGTTGATTCGATAATAAATTAGTATAGTCCAATCAAGTATTAACTTTGTTATATACATAATATACTGGCAGACTTATTTCTACGAAAAACATTCTTCCAATCTTTTTTTTTCGATATTTCAAATTGAATGCAAGAATGACCACATAATAATGAAATAGCAAATAAATACGATCAAAATAAAAACGTTAAAAACACTAAAGTGCATCCCCAATAAGAGGTCCCTTAAATTGACAAAAGAATAAACTGGACGGGAGCGGTGAATAAGCATTCGATTGTATGCGACTTTAATAAGAAGTCACCCTTGTTGTTATTCCTCTCACAGCCCCAGGCCTCTTCACACTTTCTTTTGAAGGGTATATCGAGCTTGCTCCAAAACCTCGAATGGTGTCTACTGATACCAGTTAGTCTAATCGATTGGAAGTTTCTTTAAATAAATATTTTACGAAAATACTTAATTTAATGTACGTTGATGTATTTTTGGGTGATTCGCTTCTTTTTAGTCGTGTTTGTGCTGAGCTATGGCTGAGCTTCGTGATTCTAAAATGAATCTGGAACTGAGCGAATGATTCGCCTCCACTCTTCTCGGGCGTGAGCTATAATGAGTGCAGCAGTCAATAAGGACCTAGTCATCTCTCTGATGTGGACTATCCATCTTGCTGGAGACTGTCCTCTTGTTCACCGCCGCTCAATACTTCCAGTCATTCATTGTCATATCTTGTAGCGACATGTCCGGATTTTGACCAAATTATCTTCCTGCACATGTTGACTTGTAGATCCTAGAAGATGCAGGATAGTAATCAACTAGCTTACATACATTTTGGACAACCTCTGCGTTTTTTTTGGCAAGGCGTTTGCCATCTACTCGGGGGTTTCAATTTCAATTTCCGATAATACCAAAAAACCAAATTAAAAAATATATATATTTCAGTCTGGTAAAAGAGTTTGTCTGTTAACGATACTCACACGAGCTAGAAGTGTGCGAGTGTTGTTGCTTCTTCACGTTTGTTGGTATTGCCAACGCGTGCGTTGACGAATCGCGAGATCCGTGTGTACTCCAGAGGTTCCAAACCTGAAGGCTCTATCAATGGGGCCGAAGATAATGCTATCTACCGGTCACATTCTTCAATATGTCTTCAGTATAAGTTGAAGGAAGTCACACGAATGAAGAGTGTATGTAAAACAAATATTAATGAAAAGGAAAGTGAGAAATATGACAAGAAAGAAGATGTGTGACGAGATAATAGAAATGTTAATTAATAGATCTGTTCTCTCTTTTTAAAAATATATGGAGTGATATGTACAGTACTCGGCGGTAAGTAATTAATACACATCGGGGTTAAGAAAGAGACTGTCGGTCATAATCGGCTAACTTCGGCTCTGTAGAGCGTCGTCTCTGTCGCACGATGCGCTAATAGTCTCGCGACGGAACACTTGTATGAATGACAGAGACGACGCTCTACAAAGCCGAAGTTAGCCAATTATAGCCGACAGTCTCTTTCTTAAGCCCGATGTGTATTACTTACCGCCGGGTACTGTATGTATGGTATGGAGCAACGAAAATAACAGTCAATATTTTTCAGTATATCAAGTAACATCAAAACTGAACGTGAGAGTACAACAGCTTATATACAATTAAAACGATAAGCCGTCATTTATCTACATTATTTGCAAACTATCAATCATATAGATCAGCAACATAATGCCACGGTCGTTATTACTCTTTAAGCGTTAGAAGAGATGTCGTTTTATATACCAATACACATATAAATGAAAATAGAAAATACTTTGTTCACTGTCAACGTTTTGTGTACCGAAAAATTATTTATGCTACCGTGATTTTTGATTATTTCTGGTGCCGTCATTCACGAACTGATTTGTCAAGAGTAACACCACTCGCATATGGAATGTCATTGTTTAATGATATTTTAAAGGTTTTTTGGTGCCGTCATTCACGAACTGACTTGTTAAGAGTATATGGAATGCCACTGTTTAGTGATATTATACAGGTTTCTGGTGCCGTCATTCACGAACTGATTTGTCAAGAGTAACACCACTCGCATATGAATTGTCATTTTTTAATAATATTTTAAAGGTTTCTGGTGCCGTCATTCACGAACTGACTTGTTAAGAGTATATGGAATGCCACTGTTTAATTATATTATAAAGGTTTCTGGTGCCGTCATTCACGAACTGATTTGTCAAGAGTAACACAACTTGCATATGGAATACCATTGTTTAATAATATTTTACATTATATCAGTGGATTAATTGACAATTGAACACCTAAATAAACTTTGTAAGCATAAAACTGAGACACTTCACAATCAAGATTAAGTATCATTGTTCATGTTGTATTATATTTAGATATTTAATATATTTTTTTCTTTTCTTGTTATTTAAAGTAATTGGATTAAACCTGTATCAAATTTAAGATAAGGAAAAATAATTATATTTAAGTCAAACATTTTACTTTGCAAAGTAGGATTTAGTCCTTAACTCCCATACAATTCCCAGTTCATTTATACTTGAGATTCATCTTTTATTCTGTTTTTTTGTTCGATTTTCTTAAACATTATTTTCATACACTACGTTACGACGACCTCCGTGGCCTAGTTGGTAAGACGGCTGTCTCCCAGCCTGGAGGTTATGGGTTCAAATCCTGATGGAACCAAGATTTTTTTTAAATAGGATTCCAGTCTGGTTTTCACTTAAATCATGTTTACATCTTTCTGGGTGGTTGGATTGGAGATTGCCATATGGCAATAAGTTTGCCAGGTTGTACCGTACGCAACGAAAGTGTAATACAATACGTTAAAGACATGGTTATGAATACAATTAGGAAACAAAAACTGATCAACAGAAAATGTGTAATTGCTTGTAAATAATAAATTTGTCGATAGATGTATTTGCATGAAAGTATTATAATAATAAATAAATAATTAAATAAAATAAGAGCTCGTTTGTATCGTCTTATCTGTTCAGTTTGCTGAGTTGAGCTGTTTAATATAAACTAGTAGCTACACTTGAAATATTCACGGAAGTAAAACAAATTCTACATTTATGAATATATTGTATATTTTCATATTTCATATATATTTTCATTTATACATTCATTTATATATCGTCCCCTTTTACACCGGTTCAAAAATTGTTAACTAGGTATTTAAAATTCGTTCAGTACCCCCACCGAGATTAAAATTTTGAATTACTTTCGGAGAGAATCCAAGTATTCGACAGCCGTACGGGTTTTGGCCTATTTATATTATGATATAAGAATGAGTAAAAAAGCAAGATAAGTACGATTTATTTTTAAGAGAGTTATTTTTGCACGGTACTCTTAAAAATATTCGAATTTGTGATGTGGATATACTGTGATGTGGATATACGATCATTATCAAATAGACATCCCGACGACGCTAGTGTAATGTCAGGGCATTTATTTGATATCGACGATATTTTAAAGATTTTTTGTGCGCATATTTGTTATTTTATGCTTGTGATTTTTTATTAATTCTATATATGATGATAAATAAAAAAAATTGTACCATAGAAGAATTATCATCCATAGATTGTACGTATTCTTGCTTTAGATGAAATCAATATATTTTATTGAAAAGCGTAGCCAGGGAACAAAAATATCTTCAGCCCGATTAATCGAACTGTCGGGTTTAGAACCACAGGAACATGCACGAAAGTTTCGGTACGTCACTTCATACGTGGTGAAGTTCAACACATGTCTAGTGTTCGAGTTTTGTTACTATATAGGGGCCTATCATACTTATTATTTAATACTATCTAGGAATCGAACCCGAAACTCCGAGCGGAAGTTAAATAAAATGTAGACAAAATTTCTCGAAAAAAAATATAGTAATCTCATAGAACTCCACAGAGAAAATTGCATCCGCTCGGATTTTTTAGTATGTAACATCCCTACCCTTCGGTGCATCTCTGAGGTAGTTACTTGTAAATTCGATTAGACTTGAGAGAAACTATTGATAGGGGAAGAAGAGCCATGCAGCTCCAGTTCTTTCCTCTAGCCTAGGGACTCCCAACTGTGTTCCGCGAAATCCTCGAGTTCCACAATAATGTTAATTTTTGTGAGCTCTAATTGACACTTTATATAATCGTATATCACATACGAATATATTTGTAGACACAGTAATATTATTTTTATGGCTAAATAAACTAACACCCATTTTTGGCTATACATAAAGCATTTTTTTTAGTTTAAGTCATGTATTAACTATGATTATGTATCTCAACTACTCTGCATGATTTTTATTATAATATTCGACACATGTCATATTTGAGCATTGGTAATTATAATTGGTGGATAAATATTTAGTCACCAACTGAAAAAGGGTTAAAATGGTATACAAGAAAAAAATACTTAACATTTCCTTGCCTGAGAAAAAAGCACGGATTACTATTTCGAACAGAGAAATGCAGTGACTCGAAAAAAATGATTCAAGTTTATTTCTCTGTTTTGTCAAAAATTGAACTATTATTTTATTTTCTCGTAGCGTGTGTGACTTTAGGACACTTAAGCACAAACTTTTTAAAAATGCTTATTTGTACTGATTTTAACAGCTTATCAAAGTTAATATTGCTTCTCCTGTAAACTAAGGTTAAACAGACATATCAACTTCTGCCATAACGCCAAATTTATAATCAATATAAGTTGTCGGGGTTTCAACATTTTTTAGCAATGTGTCCGCGATTAAAAATATGTTGGGAACACCTGCTTTCGTCCATATTGAACAGAAAACAGGCTTCAGGGTTTCCCTCAAGAGGTGTCTTATTCCTTTTGTCTCCTCACTGAAGATGGTTGTTAAGAGTACTTGTCAAGGGAAGATAGAAAATGGATTTGGTTAAGACACGAGATGTGAAGGTAATTCAATCTCTATGCGAACCAGTCATCGGTAGTCCGTTTCTGAGAACAATGATCGAGGAGTCATAATGGATGTTTCTTTATGTTCAGATTTTGTTGTTTCAGGAAACGAAGAAATATTGACTGTAATGGTCATGATGGTTGATGTCAACATATTCAAGGCAAATTTATTTGACACTTTTTCTCCTTTACATATAGAAAATATTTCTTATATGTTTTTTTAATCGATAGCTAATAAATAAGTTTGTTCAATGAATTAATTATGGATCAATTTGAACTTAAAGCTGATGTGTTGAGTTAAGATGAAAAAGAGCACAATGAGATGGTTTGGTACTTGAAACGAATGAATGAAGAAATACGAGTACTTACAAAACAAATATAAAGTGCTAATGTGAATGGAAAGCGTGGTAAGAGAAGACCAAGGAAAGTATGGCTGAATCAAGTAAACAATATTTTGAAAGAAGGTATGTAAGAGAAATCGTAGGAGCTGTATAAGAAGATATATGGATGTAGAATAGACGAAGAATGTGTGTCGAGATAGGAAAATCAGGCCCTCTATCCCATCTGCCTACACCAATAGGGAAGAAACGTGATAATATACGTGTACCATATATGTAAGGTATATATTGTTACCTTTCGTTTTTTAAATTTTTTTTTTGTTGTAAATGTTATTTTATTTTCAATGTAAAAGATTCACCGGTTTACATGTAGGTATAAGACGTTGAAAGATTCACTGGTTTATATGTAGGTGTAACATATTGAAATATTTACTGGTTTATGTATATGTAGGTACAAGATCTTGAAAGATTCACTAGTTTATATGTATGTATAAGATATTGAAAGATTCACTAGTTTATATGTAGGTACGAGTATAAGATATTGAAAGATTCACTGGTTTATATGTAGGTATAACATATTGAAATATTTACTGGTTTATGTACATGTAGGTACAAGATCTTGAAAGATTCATTAGTTTATATGTATAGTATGTATAAGATATTGAAAGATTCACTGGTTTATAAGTAGGTATGAGTATAATATATTGAAAAATTCACTGGTTTATGTGTATCATAGATACGAGTATATGAGTACATCAGACCTTTTGATAGCTTCTTTGTCTGATGTATTGTCTGCAATTTATGTGTTTTAGAAGTGTTATTCAGGTGTGATCTTGTACATACTATGTTGCTGTCAATAAACCTAATATTTATTTATTTATTTATTATTTATATATTGAAAGATCCGTTGATTTACATGTATGTATAAGATATTGAAAGATTCATGAAGGTATAAGATATTGAAAACAAATCAATGTTGTAGAAAATAGAATACTTTGATTCTATATTTCTTGCCCAGTCATTTGTGACACTATAAAAAGGTTAAGCTATTTCTTTTTCAGCGTAAGGCCAATTTCGACCATAAAATATTTATACATAAAATATTAATAAAAAAATGTGATGTTCAAATATAAACAAAACCCCGAGGATGTTGTGATAAAGTGTATACATACATATCATCACGCTGCGACCCTTGCAGGGTAGGAAAAAGGACAGATCTCCAAAGTTTTCCATCCAAACCCACCACTTTCACCTTGTTTTTTAATTTATGAAACAGAAGAATCCTTCAGTGTACGGCATTTGTGGCCAAGTTAGTAACATGGATGTATTCTGCCACAGCGGTTTCAAGTTCAATTCCAATTGGTTCCCAATATTTTTAAAAGGGTTCTGGATAGTCATTTGACAATAAATCTGCTAGATTGTGTGGTAATAAAAAAGTTGGTTTTAATATGAAGTTTTCATAGGTAATACGTTTAAGAGGTTTTAAGAATTATTATACTTTCTTTAATATTTCTATGTACCTCTTCTATGTTATACATCAAAACATGAAAAATTCCCGTTCATTGACAATGGAGTTGATGACGAGCACAAAGGAAGAGATTTGAAGGGAGGGAAAGAATTCGGTTGCTGCCAAATTCTTTTGAGGGATGAAGGGACTGTTGAGAAGCATACTTCATAAATACCACTGCGAGATGAAGACAGAAATTGCATTCTTATTACAGTGGTGAAATGCTTGTTAGTTCCGTGATGCGGCCATAAATGGACCCTCCAGGAAACTGATATGTCATATTTATGTATTGTACTTATATCCGATTTTCTCTATAAATTTATTCCTTCAGATACTATATTCACCCTTGAAAAACATGAACGATTCGAAATGTGTTAAATCAGATAATAAATTAAATTGAAGAAATAAATAAATACATATATCACGAAGTTTCCTTTCTGAGGTAGACATAGAGGACAGAATGCCACTCTTTCCTATCTCGACACACACATAGATCCCTTCTTCCACATCCATATACCGTCTCATACAACTCCTATGATATATCTGACTATATTTCTTTATTTTAAAATATCATTCACTTGATTCAACCATACTTACTTTGATCTACCTTTGCCAATCATTATACTCAAATTCTCACAGTATATTTGTTTTGTTATTCTTTCTTTAATCAATCATTTTACACGTCCAAACTATCATCAAGTGCTCTTCTTCATCTTAATATATACATCAGCCTTAAATTCACACGCATCCCTACCCGCTGCATTTTGTATTATATTATAATTTGTCACCCCGTGTATTCTTCTCAGTGCCCATATATTTCTACATCAATTATTTGGCTCCATTCAGCCTTTTGCGCGTCCACTAAAATACAGATTTTGATACTGTACATATGTTTTAGTTCCCCATTGCCATTATTTCCTAACGCTACGCGCCGTTTGATGTCCCTTGTAAATTTTTCATCTGAAAATATACTATCCAAATAGCAGAATAACTTCACTTGATCTTATCTTTCAGTGTTTACTCATATAACGAACTAACTTTCAGTGTTTACTCATATAACGAACTAACTTTCAGTGTTTACTCATATAACGAACTAACTTTTTCTTTCATCACAGACTTTGGATTTTGCAGCATCCATTTTCAGATCTTTCTCTTCGCATCTTTCATAAAATTGACTTATCAAACTCTGTAGTATAAAAAATCTTAAATATACTCAAAGCTTTTAAATACGAAGGAAAAAAACACAGAAATCGAATTCGAAAATCCAAGGCAGAAGACAGACAAATTACTTATTAATAAAAAAAAACAATCTCTGAATATATGCTTAGTTGAAAACATATAATATAAAAATGGACATATGTTAGTAGCACCGAATAAAAAGAATACTTGAGTTATCTGATATACAGTGTTTTCTTAGATTTATATCACAGTTGTCAAGAATAACTGAAAATTTCAGAGGAGTTTTCCACAAAAAAATCTTTACCCATTCGTCACAATCCCGAAACCGACGACATTTATTTTACTAGCCAGGCCACTCCGTTTTGGGTTTCTGGTAGGGTTTGTTTCTGCCCTGTCCTTACCCCGTCTCACACTGCCTGTTGACATTTCAGACGTCCTTTATTATGGTATCAATGGACACACACCGAGCCCGTTCAGCATTCTGACAGCTTGCCGTATCTTTCATCGAGATGTAGTCAAATTTCGGACAGTCTCAACAAAACGTCAATTTATAAAGGCTGCTAAATGACACATGGCAATTTCTACTTATGAAAATCGTTTATTTAATGGTACAAAATATATATAAAAAAAAATCACAATAATAAATTATTTACTAAAAGTTTAACACAAAGATAGGCAGGCTGTCCAACGAAATAAAGTAAAAACATGAATTATATATTTTTTGGAAAAATATTTGTAAAATATTAAACTTCGCCGAATAATAACCTGACACTTCTTTATCAAAGTATTTATTTTTTCCCACATCAATCAAATTCTAAAAAAACAGTCAACAGCCTTTATTATAAATAGATTGAAGCGTTTTGATATTCATTTTATTTTAATATTCTGTATAAATGTATTTAATCACTCTGAACATTGATTGTGCTTCGTAAAAAAATGTTAATGGCAGAACTCGACCATACATGAACACATAAATAATAGATAATGCATGTCCAGGTGTATATAACATATGTGACAGAAGCCAAATAAGTGTGCAAGGAAAGAATTAAGTGAATATATATTCTCTCTTCCTACCACAACAGGGATATGGATTGATGGTGGTGATGACGAACATTTTCATTGCACTGGTGAAGAAGTAAAAGTGAGCACAATGTCGAGTAAGGAGTGAGGAGGGTTCGGAGATCTTTATATGGCATGTAAGTGAATGATTAGAGAGAGCGTGTGATGAGGAGTTTTTGTACAAGATTCTGAGTTGGTTTTTATATTATAACTCACTTAACATATTTGATAGATTGGAATTTAAGTGTGTGAATGTTTCAACTGAGCATATATAGTATGTGATGTGAATGTTTCAACTGAGTATACAACTGAGTATATATAAAAATATATGTGATCGATTGGAATTTAAGTATGTGTGAAGATGTGAATGTTTCAACGTAGTATATATGTGATGTGAATGTGAATGATGCGAATGTTTCAACTGAGTATATATTGGAATATATGTGATAGATTGGAATTTAAGTATGTATGAAGATGTGAATGTTTAACTGAGTATATATGTCATCGATGTGAATGTGAATGATGCTAATGTTTCAACTGAGTATACAATTGAGTATATATTGGAATATATGTGATAGATTGGAATTTAAGTATGTGTGAAGATGTGAATGTTTCAACTGAGTATATATGTCATCGATGTGAATATGAATTATGCAAATGTTTCAACTGAGTATACAACTGAGTATATATTGGAATATATGTGATAGATTGGAATTTAAGTATATGTGAAGATGTGAATGTTTCAACTGAGTATATACGAGTATGTGATGTAATTGATCCAAATGTTTCAACTGAGTATACAACTGAGTATATATTGGAATTTAAGTATGTGTGAAGATGTGAATGTTTCAACGTAGTATATATGTGATGTGAATGTGAATGATGCGAATGTTTCAACTGAGTATACAACTGAGTATATATTGGAATATATGTGATAGATTGGAATTTAAGTATGTATGAAGATGTGAATGTTTAACTGAGTATATATGTCATCGATGTGAATGTGAATGATGCAAATGTTTCAACTGAGTATACAATTGAGTATACATTGGAATATATGTGATAGATTGGAATTTAAGTATATGTGAAGATGTGAATGTTTCAACTGAGTATATACGAGTATGTGATGTAATTGATCCAAATGTTTCAACTGAGTATACAACTGAGTATATATTGGAATTTAAGTATGTGTGAAGATGTGAATGTTTCAACTGAGTATATATTGGAATTTAAGTATGTGTGAAGATGTTAATGTTTCAACTGAGTATATATGTCATCGATGTGAATGTGAATGATGCAAATGTTTCAACTGAGTATACAACTGAGTATTTATTGGAATATATGTGATAGATTGGAATTTAAGTATATGTGAAGATGTGAATGTTTCAACTGAGTATATACGAGTATGTGATGTAATTGATCCAAATGTTTCAACTGAGTATACAACTGAGTATATATTGGAATATATGTGATAGATTGGATTTTAAGTATGTGTGAAGATGTGAATGTTTCTACTGAGTGTTTTAATATTTAGGACTTTTTGAGTGTTTTAAAATTTTTAATAATATTTATAATATAGTATTTTAATATTTTCAATAATATTTATAATATAGTGTTTTAATATTTTCAACAACTGAGTGTTGTAATATTTTCAATAATACGAAACTTGTGATTAATAATAATGTTAATAAAAAGAAAATTTATATAGTGCCGTTTAGAGAACAAACTATCCTTAAGGGCGTTTTAACGCGGGACAGCAACACAGTATTACTGACTAATTAAAAAAAAAACAAAAATTTGGTATATAAGTTGAGTGTAAGGGTAGGAGCGTGTTTGTGGTTAAGGGATGAGACATACTATATTCCCCTCTCAGGTCTTACCTAGTGAAATTATCAATTTCTGCTCTTATTTTGAGTTAAGCCTAAATCAATTTTATTGATTTTTATAGCCATATTTGATGCAGAAAGATTTAAACTAACTTTTATTGAAAATTAAAATTATTACATAATTATAAAAAAAAGCAGATCGTCCAAAGTGATCGCCATAACTGAAAATATTGTAACACCCCGATAATTATTTATTCTACACTTATAACTTTATGCATATAAATATATTATATACACAAGAATTATTATCATTGATTTATTCCGAATAAATGCTTCGTACATAAAGTTTTCAGTCGGGGGCCAAAAATTATTTAAACCAACATATTCAAGCGTTGTTCAAACACGAATCCTTATTATACAGAGAAATTCTTCATTATATATTTCTTCCCCTTCATAACACGATGTGTAACCTATATGATGAAATAATTAGTCAAATGGCATTTACATTTGGACTTCAGGGCGGACAAAAATCGCTAGCTAAAAGTCACCATTTAAAATTCGAATAACTCCAGACTTCTTTCTATGGGGTATTTTAAAGATATAGTATACCTAAACAATCCTCAAAACTAAACGCCAACACCCCCGTGAAGAAATTGAAGAAATAAGTCAAGAAATATTACGACAGGTGATGGTTAACACCTTAGAAAGAGCGCGTCAGTGTGAAGAGCAAAATGGTGGTTATGTAAAGAACGTAATTTTCAAAACTAAATATACATATCATCAAGTCGTCTCCCTGTCGGGATAGGTAGAGAGGAGAGAGCGTCAGACTTTCATATCACGACACACATCCTTCATCTCTTCTTCATCGATACAACTTCTACGATTTTATTTAATATATGTAAAATAATTATTTAAATTCTAAAACATGTACATGGAATAAATAATTATTAAATCGCAAATAAAAGCTATATTGTATAAAAAAAAAACTCAATCAGATATGCATGCAGTTATGAAAAATTCGAAAATTTTTTTTTTGCTTACAATACCAAAAATCGTAGTATAAATAAGGGTTATTAATTAATGTAATTCTGCAGCGACCCCCAGTGCAGCGGGACAAGGCATGGCTATTAATGAAGACATATTGAACCATACAGAAATACACATTAAAGGCTAGGGGATGTAAAATAAATATTGGCATAACTCCACCTATAATTATTATGGACTGGACAGGGGGTGAGATATCTGCTATTATTTCAACAAACTAATTTTACTCTTAAAATATACACGTTGGTATATTCCCTTACCACAAGGGGTAAAATATTTTTATTCCAGAGTTTCAAATTGAATGCCATTTAAATTTTGTTTTATTTTTCTACTCTGTTACTTCATGTCATTTATTATCCATGCTATCTGGCTCGGGAATAAAGTACTAACAAACGACCTCCGTGGGTTAGTTGGTAAAACGTCCATCTTTCAACCCAATAGTTGTGATCTCAACTCCAGTTAGTACTCATTTTACACTTAAGGCCTTTGAACAGTTTTCTAGTTAGTTGGAATATATTGTCACTTGACAATAAGTTTGCTAGGTATATACAACGAAAGTGTGATATTATATAACAATACAATACATTATTTTCAACATCGACTAAAAACATTCATTTTCCATGCATTCTGTACAGTAAGTTTTTTTTAAGTTCTCATTTCTCTCCTTCAATAATTTGAAACATTGTTTCATAAGTATTTGTTTTCTTGAAATTTTTGTGATTAATGACGATTTATTCTTTGGTGCCATTTAATGACTGTGCACTATCCCAAGGTTTTTTTTCATAACTTTTCGTGTAAAGAAACGTTTGACAGCAGGGAGAAAACATTGTCTTTCACCTCATTCAACAAGCCTTCGGGGTAGGAACCACAGGTGCGAAACTCGTGATTCGTTACTGGACGTGTTGGTAATACCACGTTACTGGACGTGTTTAGCGCTTGTGATCACTGTTACCAGACGACAGACGTTACACTGTTACCAGACTGGCACACTCTTTTAATGTTTTCAAGTGAAACACTAGGTATTGTACGAGAAGATGTTGTATCGGACGTATGTAAGCCGACCCATGTATGCGAAAACGTGCGAAATACGTAATATCTCGCAAGCCATGACGGCATGCACGGACTAAAATAGGAGCTTACGATGAGCGATTGGCCGCACATACGGAGCGCAAAACGTCAAAAATATATTCTCAGTTTCTCGAACCTCAACTGTCTTTTACTTACGACCAACTTCTACCTGCTAAAGAGGAATCTCTTCACCCTGCTACGTTTCATCGGAAAAGCATAAAGTGAGCCGGAATCTCCGAGTATCGAGCGGCAGCCATCCATCTATTCTACAGTCTTTGTACGGTGCAGTACAAAGTGGTCCATTGAGCCGGATCTGATGCATTACTGTGCCGTACAGATGTTGTATGTAGAGGAGTCGAATAATGTTTTTCTGTCTACTTCTATGTATGTAGGAATTTAGAAATAAGTTTGTTACGTCCTAAAAAACCAAATCAAAAGGATGCCTGTAATTTTGACCAACGCATTAAGGGTGCACAGAGCTTGCAATGTTCTAAGTGAATTCTAGATAATTAATTTATATTTCAGTTAGCTTTCGAAAAGCAGTGCACTTTCATTCCTACTCTCATTATTGAGGAATTCCATTAAGGCTCCGGCCGGGGTAGGGACCCTTTTTATGGACCCTGTAACAGCGCAACCCCCATGCTTCTATCTCTCTCTCCCGGTGTTTTGTTATATTATATTGCCAAAATAAATTGGCCATTGCGGAGTTATGACATGTCTCGGTCGTAATGGCTCACGCATGTAGGCATACACTCGTATGTTACATTTAACAGTCGTTATGACTGCGTGTCAATATCATGGTGTACTTTCATACTTACGAATATGTTAAGAATTTTTATTACGATTGATTATTTTCATAATAGTCTTTTTTCATATATTATCTTTTGTAATTAACGAATTTCGCTGTTTTTTTAAATATGTTTTTGTTTTATTTTTATCGACCATTAAAATTAGAAATACTCAAATAAAAAATTTGCAAGAGCCCTAAATCAAAGACGGATTTTATTTTTTACGCTTATTTGATAAGCAAATATTTTTTTCATTCATTAATAAATATTTCGATAAATTATAAATATAAAAATTCCCCGAAAATGGTCTCGACTGGAAAGTAAACACACCTTTTTAATATTATGAAGAACCTATCATGAAAATAAAACATTTAAAATATTCTTACATATATACACATACCCACGCATATCATACAAAAATACACATACACACATTGAATTAAAGTGATTTATTTATTTAATATATGTAGTGCAAATATCATATTTTATTCGTTGGATAGGTGGATATATTACTATAAATCAGTTTTAATTCAACATTCAGATAGAACAGTGGTCTCCAAAGTAGGGTACTTGGGGGTATGCCAAGTGACAGAAAAATAAGAAATTTATTAAAGATGAACAAATACTAACTAGTATTTTAAAACTATACGATCATAAATATCAAATAGACGAGGAATTGACAGCGGCGACACTATCGGGTACTCGTAGAAGAGGCAAACAGCAAATCTTTGTAAGTCAAGTGTAGATATTGCGCGTTTCGCACTGTTGTCAGTCGGGCGGTAGCTCAGGGGTTCGCACTATATTTCTTCTGTCTGAGGGGTATGAGAACAAAAAAAGTTTGGAGACCACTGAGATAGAATACTTATTAGTCTGTTTCTCACGTAATCTTACTTTCTCATAATTAAAAAGACTGAAAAATATGATTGGACAATCGGAATAAAAATAATGAAGGAAATTTCAGAAGTAAAAGATATGGAATGATATTTTTTCAAGTATTTGTCGTCTGTTATTTCATTATCTCTGAATACCCCGATGAAGGATAATAGTAGTCATAATTTTTGAGATATTGACCCAAATTAAGGAATGACATATTTTGAAGTCTTGGTGAGAAATGATATTTTGTTGTTGAAGGGCTCGAGTTAATAGAATAAAAATTGCCACGACAGTGGCTTACCATCGAAGGAGATGGCACCTTAAGAAAAGTTGAAAGGTTTGGAATTGACTCCTCATATTGACGAATACACTGTTGGTTTGCCAGAGATAGATAGGATATGAACATAGAGGAATGAGTTGTGAAATAGTCGGAAACTTTCTTACAAAGCAAATATATTTTGTCGGAAAAGAAAAGAAAAGTAATGAAAAGAAAGATTAAAAATACAATATTATATTGATTTTTTTTAAATAGATGTGACGAAAGTCATAGATATCCTTATACTTTCGAATACTAGGTGGAAAAAATGCCTGTGCCATTCGAGGGATGTAGCACAGCGCGGGGATCGAATTGGCGAACTTCCGCACGGAAGTTCAGTGCGTTACCTCATAATTATTCATACGACCATACACAATTTAACCACAAACCTCATAATTATTCATACGATCATACACAATTTAACCATAAACCTCATAATTATTCATACGGTCATACACATTTTAACCATAAACCTCATAATTATTCATACGACCATACACAATTTAACCATAAACCTCATAATTATTCATACGATCATACACAATTTAACCACAAACCTCATAATTATTCATACGGTCATACACATTTTAACCATAAACCTCATAATTATTCATACGACCATACACAATTTAACCATAAACCTCATAATTATTCATACGATCATACACAATTTATTATATACGAGTATATTGATAAAATAGTTAGCAGTTTAAATATTTTCTTATATAATAGCAGATTTCACATACAAAACCATCACGCACTTTCCTTTTGGAGTATGCTGAGAGGTCAGACCTTCACGCCTTTCGATCTACACCAATATACGAGTACTTTGTCTCATCCACATTCATTCATCTTGTTATATATGTTCTTTGGTTTCTCATGCTTGTCATTCTTGTCATTGGGAATTATCAATGTTCGAGATATGAAAGACCTCTGGTCAAAGGCATTTTATTCTCGTATACCATTTTTTGCGAAAATATGTGTGACATACAATGGAAATATTACGACTTATCAGACTTGATTTTTCTTTTACAAGCAGAATAGTTTTACACTT
Organism: Odontocerum albicorne; assembly: GCA_949825065.1. Lineage (NCBI taxonomy): Eukaryota > Metazoa > Arthropoda > Insecta > Trichoptera > Odontoceridae > Odontocerum > Odontocerum albicorne. The sequence continues at coordinate 34,157,212 of OX463852.1, read as the reverse complement.
ATTCAATAATCTGCAACAGGTGACTCCTGATTATTTTATTGCGATCCTTGCGAGAGAAAGCCCGTCCTTCATCCTGAAGATTGCTTCAAAAAATTTCACACGTTAACTAATTTTAGAAGTTAATTTTTGTAAATAATAACTTAACATGTTAATTAATAAATATCATATCATTTGTAATAAATCTATATTGTATTTATTTATTACACCCTGTTTTTTTTTTTTTTACCATAAACTATATTATTTAATAAATTCACTGATAATGGCATGGACTTGGTGCAAAACTTTTGGACTGCAAAGAGTTAAGAACTTATTCCTTTCATCGTTTCAAGCATTTAAATATTTATTTCGTGATTCTATTTATAACATCGGTCACTTTATAGGAGACTGGTAAAAGGAAAAGTAAGAAGTATGATACTATATTTGAAGAGGTGTATAGATAAAGATGATACTAAATATAGTTCGGAGATAGAAAGGTATGAAAGGAATGACTGTATGTTGGTTTATGTTTATACTATATCTTTACAGGTTTGTTTTTGATAAATAAAATGTCTTGTTTTTCAGAAGTGAAAGTTATGCGTGAAAACATGGCGGGATTAAATGAACCAGATTTTGAAAGAAGCTTAAGTGATAAGTGTGAATGATAGAAGATTTTGCGTGACTAGGAGTATGAATGTGGAGAAGGCAAAGATGTGCGATTGGATAGAAACGTTTGGAGATCTGTTCTTTCTGCCTACTCCCCCGTAATGGGTCATGGCGTTATGATATTTCGAGGAGCTGATAATCTGACATAAGAAAGAGAGGGTTTTGTTTTGATATGTATTTATGTTCACTAAACTTTAGTCCATTATGTTGTAGATCCTAGACATGAAGCGTTCTTATGATATATCAACAATGGTGTCTTCATAAAGAACTAATTAAAAATACATATTTGTTAACACACTAAATTGTCCCTTATAAGGGGTAGTTTTAAGATTTAAATTTATCAAATACGGATCGTTTATTTCTTTACTTTTACCCATAAAGAAAAAAGCGAACCAAGTTTAATTTTTGAATCTAGACTGATTAAAAATAAGACGAGACAGACCGTAAGAAGCCGTTGCGTTGGAGAAAACGCAGGCATTTCTTTGGAAAAGTAAGGGTTGCTCCATATACCTCCAATACCCCTTGACGTCAGATCAGCGGGCACTGCTATGCTACAGAGTAAGGGGATGAACGGAGCCAGGGACGAGGGGTGGAATTGCCCGTCATCATTAGACCCTGGTTGTGAAGTAAAAATAATTGATTCGACTGCCCGGCGCCATGGTACACAACGTACCATGATACAGTGTCGTATTTCGTTCGCCATAATTTTTTATAGCAAAATTATAGCTTACGAACAAAATTTCGTGACCTTTTAATGGTGCGATTACTTAGTTGTGTAGGTACAAAAATGATTGATTCCTGACGATGTAATTAAATAATTAGTTGATTTATTTCCTATTTATGGTTTATTAGAAAACAACCCCTTTCGTTCATTAAATACAGTTGTTCTAAAAATGATTCAACTTTTTGAATGATTTTAAAATCAGTATTTATTAAGATATATCTAAAACCAAATTCACATACTGTCTCTATTGTATAATATCCTTAACTGTCCCGCCGCACCCTCTTATCTCGTCGAAAATTTTCAGCGTCTTTCCAATCATGGATTAGCGCTACGCTCAAACAGAGATTGTTTATTGGCCTTTCCAGTTCACCACTCCTCTTTCTTTACGTCGTCCTTAACTGTCCATGAAGTGAGACTTTGGAATCAGTTACAAACCAATATAAGACTCGCTCCGTCCTTGGCATGATTTAAGAAGCGACTGAAAAAACTCTTAATTTCCTAGTCAGTAAAATAACGTGTTTCATTCCTGATTTTTCTTTTCCTTTCCTCTCCACCATCCATCCCTTCATTTCCTTTTGATTGATGATATCTCACTTTATATGAAAAATAATGTTCGGGTGATTGTCCGTCTTTGTGGGGTTCGTGGGTATGTTCTCACGTATATGTTTATGGATTTCGTGGGGATGGATAGTCATTTGAATGATTTATGCGACTACGTAACTTGCTTGGAAGAGATTACCGCCTGGAAATAAGCCCGCCAGCTTGTATTGCAATAAAAGTGTTAAATAAATAAATAAATCTATAATTAAAACTAGAATTAAAGAAAACAAATGTAGATTTTTTTTTAAATAGTCGTTCTGGTTCATACACTGCTGATAATGTGGAATCAGAAACATCAAGAATAATTTACTTTTTAATTCAATAACACACGCGTCTACCATATTCCTGTATATGGTAGACGTGTGTTATTGAATTACACTTTCATTGTATATTGTACAACTAGGCGGGCTTGTTACTATATCGATCGTCCAGTTCATTACTCAGACAACTCCAAATAACCTGTTTTGAGATAATGAGAAAAACAATATTATAATCGTCACCATAAATCAAACACTATTAATTTTTGCCCGAGTTTTATATATTTTATCAATAGATGTTGATAAAATCTATTGATAAAATATATAAAACTTCGACAAAAATTAATAGTATTTGATTTATGGTGACGATTATAATAATGCTTTTCTCATTATCTCAAAACAGGTTATTTGGAGTTGTCTGAGTAATGAACTGGACGATCGATATGGCAGTCTACCTAATAACCAGAAAGAAGTTGAACAAGCCTTAAGAAAAAACTAAACCTTTTTTAATATTAAATAACTTACGAGAGTCGAACTCACCACCCCCTTATCAGAAAACGAGCATCTTACCAACTAGGCAACGGAAATCAAACTTATTATGATATATTCGTATGTTAAATAGCGCATTTCAATAAACAATTTCCATTCATAGAAAAAAAATTAAACACCTACCATCTGGCCCTGTCCACTTCCCCAGTAGGGTGTAGTTAACCCCCTGACTGCATCCAATTATTGGGATGCTGGGGGTGGGTCCCACCTCACCCCCGGGTCGGGGGTTAAGCACCACAATATGCCCTACCCATGCCCAAACAGACAACATTAACCCTCCATTCAGTTATGCCGAGGCCTCTATTATCATACTCGGCTCTTCTTTAATCAAACTAGACCCCACGTAATTACCCCACCAATATATGTTTCGCCACATGATGATATCGTAAAATAAAAGCGAGGCTTCTTGATAAAGTGCAGGATAAGTGAAGACGAGCTACGCCAACAGGTGGTGGATATAAGCACTAAAGGGTTGGAACGTCTGAGAAAGGGATAATATCCATAAACTTATTATGTAGTAAGGATATCTCACTTTAATATACTCGTATATAGAGAAACTGTTTAAGTATTCGAATATTTATTTATTTGTACTACGAGTATTTGTAAACATGGTTATACATCGTTCATCTTGGGGGCTTAATGCAATATAACATATATCATTGCGTTACGTGAATTTCAAATTGCAGATTTCCATACGTTTAATGTAATATCTTTTTTTATTAGACTTTGAATATACACTCATTAGAAAATAGAATGAATAGATTTGGAAAGCAATACACAGACATAATGGATATTATCAATTTTTCTATGACATATTTTAAACGTGGACTGCTTGCCAATAAGATTTGATATTTTTACATAACTACCAGTTCGCTATTTTACGATTTGATATTCCATGATCTGAAACTGTTTCCGTTGTTAACTTTTTCCTGAGATTGTATGTTCAATGTTTTAAAGTTAGATTTTTCAATCCAAGCATAAATCATCGATTCGACAATCCAAGCATAAATCTGAAAATCGTAAATATGTACCACTCAAATTGTAATAAATCCCAAAAAAAGGCTTTATGAAATTACTGCATTTAATATTTTGGGTACCATTATATAAGAAAACAGATGATTTTTCAACTGAATCTATATGAAGAAATGACTCCATTTATTTTGTATTTTGGTCAACGGTAATAGCCAACAAGACAAAAAGATCGCCTAAGCAGTGGAAATACTCGTAAATATAATATATAAAAATTTAAAAATAAATTACTTTGTTATTTGACTTATTACATTAATCTCCGCTACACATGTTTCCATCTCCTATCCTGAGGCTCTGTTCAGACGGAATGATCCCGGTTTGTCATGAAAGCAACGCTTAGACCATACTAGCGTCATGTTACATCGGACTTGTGCGTGGTCCATAGACCCAAAGGAAAATATTCAATAGGGTTGAAACCTTAAATTGGAGATAACTGTTAATAGTGGTTATACCTAACAAAGTTTTTTTTGTTGTTGAATATTATAATATGAAGTTCCACAAAGTTAAAAATAACTCTTTATTTGATTTTTTTATGTCGAATACAATCAATTATTAAATTTTATGGCACCCCTAATCAAACCCGAACTTTTGTTGTGTATATGTTGAACAAGCAGGGCTGGGAAAAAACCTAATCTTCGATCCAAAATATTGAGTTTATGGCTTTAGAACCATTGGAGTACTAAAGTAAAAAATAGTTTTTTTTTTTAACATTTACTATTTAAATATTAAGTTACTTTAGTGAACAACATTTGAATTGCTGAGCCCTTAAATTAGTGCAAGTTTTTTAGGAAGAAAAATATTGAATTTTTAAATGACTTTAAAGTTGAAATGATTATATTCCGTCTGAATATTATATATCGTTTTACCGGGAATAGTAATGGACAAAAGAACTTCCTGCAAGTACTTTTTCTTTAGAAAAGAGTACTTTTTAAAACGGGAGAAGTATTTCAAATATTACTGAGACTTTAAGAGTGAATTCTGCCCCTTTTGACTCATGATTTCTTACGCCAGCCGTTTGGATGGATCCATTTTTAATGGGATAGAACTGGAATTATTTATCAAGTCATTTTCTCTTTCGATTGTCTGAAAAGATTACATTTTGCAATATAACGAAAATCTTAGATAATGTCGACTTCCTTGACTTACAGGTAGAATGAATGTTTTTTTTTTCTGTTTTTGTAATAACTTGGATGAATTGCGGAGTCCGATAATTATAAAAAATATAAAGAGAAAGATCTTAGAATAAATATAGTATTTATAGTTAAGGCATTAACGTTGTGGAGGTTTAAAGACATTGTAATTTGTTTTATCAAAGACTGTTTATTTAACTTTTTGTAACGGTATAACCCTCGTCCCATGCCTTCCTCAGTCCCCAACCCGAATGTTTACCGTTAGAAGCGTGTAGCTCGGTACTAGTTCGAACATAATTCAGTCCTTGTGCTCCCCTGATGATGAGGTGAAAGCCTTGAAACCGGCAGGGTTATACCGTTACAAAAAGTGGAATGAACAGTGTTTGATAAAACAAATTACACATTTTAGAATGAATGTTGCGAAATTAAAAGTCATGATGCTAGAAAAGTGTAAAAGTAATATTAAATGTGGAATATTAAATAGTGAGAAATTAAATATTAGATCCAGTTGGAAAAATCGTATTTTCTCAGATGATAGAAAAATTATGAGGAATTTCAACGGTGTGTAGTGATAGAAAAAAAGTCTATAGGGCACTAAATCATATATACTCGAACCGGATAGTATCAAAATTTGTTAAGACGGTAGCCCACTAGTTATTTCGTACCAACTTTGATGTTTGGAAGTTAAACGTGCATCGAGAAGAATTCATGGGATGACAATGTATAAAATAATACAGATGAAGTGATTAGGGATAAATGTGAACTTAGGGCTGATGTATTAAGTAAGATCATGAAGACCACTCCGAGATGGTTTGGACATGTAGAACAAAAGAAAGAAAAAATACTAAAACAAAAAAATAAACAGTGCAAATGGGAGGAAGACCATAGAAAATAAGGTTGGATCAAGTGAATTATATTTTGAAAAAAAAGGAAAGGTTTAAGACAAATAAATAGTAGGAGTTGTATGAGAAAGTGTATGGATGTAGAAGACGTAAAAATGTGTGTCCTAATAGAAAAGACTATCACTCTGCTCTCTGCCTACCCAATAGGGAAATGGCCTGATGGGATATATGATAGTTTTTTTTATTGTGCTTTTAATCTTTATTGCCGTATAGTTTCCGTAACCGCATGACAAGGAGTCATCGTAAAGAGGCGATTTTCTAAAGAGAACTCTGATGTAATTGGATTTTATCGTTTCTTTGGGAAGATCGATATAGGGTAGATAAACTAGAGTGTCGAGCATCGGTTAGAGGGATGAAGTCATATTGCCTTGGACAACTGGAGTGGTCACGTTACGCGATTAGATAAACCATATGGCCAGGTCTGTGCACGATCACTGTTTTATTATCTACGTGAGGAATTTTAGTGGATTGTATTAATCAGTCGAATGTAAGTAAATCATTTTGGGAAAACTAAAAGAAAAGTTAATTTTCATTTAATTAAAATGACAGCCTATGTAGATAGTAAACTCTCATCAAGGGTGCTTTAAAGCGGGATTCGTGCCTACTATTACTAAACAAATCACGTTTGGCAACTGTAACATAGAAGCGACCGAGAGAGTCATGTATTATTTCGTTGCATAAAGTAAAACCATGTGGGATTATTGCCAAGTGACAATCTCTTTCAACTTATCAGAAATATGTTTATCAGGCCTTAAGCGAAAATCAGACTGAAAATCTTTTTAAAACAATCTGTGTTCCAACGGGAATTGAACGCGCAACCTCCTTGTTAGAAAACAAACATTTTACTAACTAGACCAGTGTTCTTCAAAGTGGGGTAGGTGTACTCCAGGGGGTACGCGAGTCGATACTTAGGGGTACGCCAAGTACACAGAAAAAATAAGAAAATTTATCAAATATACGAGGAATTGACAGCACTTGATATTATTTTATTTAAGACTGCCAATCCATGGCATTTTTACGTATCTACCATATATATGATAAATGTGTATATACTCGTATAATAATTTACATCTTACGGAGTCTAAGTAGGACGACATAATCTGAGAAAATACTACCCAAATAGCAGAATTCTCCAACTTGCTCCAATCTTATATTCGGACATTTATATTCGTTTAAATTTAAATCAAATGAAACATACAAATGACTTATCTCTATCAAGTAGGGTAGATTTTTTTTTGCTGAAAAGAGTAGCTGTGACCGAAGTCATTGGTATCCTTATACCCTCGAACACTAGGCGGAAAAAGTACCTGTGTCGTTCGAGGGGAGTAGCACAGCGCGGGGTTCGAACCGACGACCTTCCGCACGGAAGTTCAGTGCGTTACCGCGTAATTATTCATACTACTATACACAATTTAACCATAAACTTCATAATTATTCATACGACCATACACAATTTAACCATAAACCTCATAATTATTCATACGACCATACACAATTTAACCATGAACCTCATAATTATTCATACGACCATACATTATTTAACCATAAACCTCATCATTGTTCATACGACCATACAGATAATTTATTATCTATTGATATAATAGTTAGCAATTTAAATATCTTCTGATATAATAGCAGATTTCACATACAATTCCATCACGCACTTTCCTTTTTGTAGTATGCTGAGAGGCAGATCTCAACGCTTTTTTATCTACACAAATATCATATATTATACTTTGCCTCATCCACAATCATTTATCTCGTCATATATGTTCTTTTGTTTCTCATGCTTGTCATTTATCCACAGCACGGGGTTCGAACCGACGACCTTACACGCACGGAAGTCCAGTGCGTTACCGCGCAGTCATGCACCTCAGAACTAGAGGAAATGAATGGGTTGAAGAATTAAGGAAGGGAAGGAAAGGAAAATTAGAATGAAAGTATATTCTGAGTGATTTAAGATTTTTCAATTTTTTCTTTAACGTAACTAAGAATGGCGCGTATCTGAAAAATTTTGATAATTCGTTCTGCAGTGGCGCCGAGTGAACCGCAATGGAATGGAAATGAGGTGTGATGTGTTGGTATGCAAGGGTTTCCCATCGTCTGATCGAAGAAAACGTCCGTGTTTTGAAAAAAACTGGAATTTTTCGAATTTTTCGATGTTTTCATATCATAAGAAATTAAAAAGGGAGAAAATGAATACGAATTATTAATTCAAATTGAGTGATGAAAAATTTAATCCCGTTGCCAATTTGAAATTGAACATTAGCAAAAATAAATAGTTTCGACATATTATTTTTAACAAAATACTCCATGTTGTTCGACACTCTCACCAGGGTCAATTGCCTTAATTTGAAAAAAAAATCGACAAAAACAAAAGCGCGTTTACAATACTGCGACACTCCAAAAAAGCATACAATTAATACTTTCTATATTTACCGTGGGAACACCGAAAAAGTAATATAAAAAAAATCCATTCACTGTGGGTGTATGTGGTATATGCCATACATATACAGGTGTCATGTAATTGAAAAGGCTTACAGATATGAAATGAAAGTAATTGAATAGAATGATAAACCAACAGTCAGGGAGCTGAGCAAACAGGCTGGGTTAGATCTGCTGTGTTATTGTTTTTCAACACCAGTGTCCACATTACAGTGGCGGCTCATTTATAATATAAATGGAAAGTATAAATATTTTTCTTTCAAAATATAAAACAGACTTCGATTTCATAATAGAATATGAATAACTGTGAATTTCTAACATATTGTTATTTTTATAAATATTTTATATTGTATTACAATTTCGTTGTATACAGTACAACCTGGCGAGTTAACAGTCATAAAATATTTTTTCCAAGCATTCAGATGAATATTTGCGACAGGATTTTGAGTACTTGGGCTTTCAGGATGAATGACGAATGGGAAAGAATTGTGTGAGCTCGTGAGTGTGGGTTTCTTCTTGTTTTAATTTTGGTTGTTTTTGTATTTGTGTTTCTGTGTATTTTTTGTTTTAATTTTAATTTTTATTCTTATGATTGTGTGCGGTATATTGTGGGATGAATATTTTTGGTCTTTCTGGAGTGATGATGTGTGAGGAGTTGAATTTCGCAAGATGTTTCCAGTTGTAGTTGAGTGTCACTGTTTGTCAGGTCGATGAGAGCGTGCAACGGGGTTTTGTTTTTGTGTAATCAAAAATCGGAAAGAAGTATCGATTTATTTTTTCATGCTAAATATCCTCAATGAGATACAGGCAAAAGCCTATGTATTTTACTGGGGATACGACAAATGAAAGGCAACAAACCCAGATACATTAAAATTGTATGTTCAAATCAAATAACTTGTTGTTTTTCCGCAAATTGTGTATATTTCTTGTCATGTGTAATAATAAATAAAAATAAAAAATAAAATATCAAAGAGGCTTTTAGCGAAAACAAGACTGAAATGCGTTTCAACGACAATCGAATCCGCAGCTTCCAGGTTGGGAGACAGGCGTCTTATCTTATCAACTAGAGTCTAGACCAAGGATGTCGTAATTGATTTGAGAAAATTTCCACGATAGTGACTGTTGGCAGTACGTCTGATACTTTTCATCCATCTTGAAACACTTGACTTCAATAAAGCAACCCACGCGACAGCTGCAGTGCCCGAAGAACCCGGCGTCTTGCAACGAAAATAATTTGATTAGTGGAATGCTGTCCAGGTGGTAGAATTCTGAGCGCAAATATTTTAGTGCATTTGACAGAACAAGAAGACAAATAATAATAAAAGGCGTTAAATTAAATACTTGAAAAGCTTCAAGTCACATATACTCGAATTAAACTCAAATAAAAGTTTTTTTAGATGAGTTTTCAATTTATTAAGGCATTAAGAGTCAATAACGATTTTTTTATTTTACCTGCTTTTGACAGCTGTTTCTTTTAATGCCGTTTTTTTTAATAATACCTAATACTCGTACTTCCTGAAGTTTTTGACGATTAAACCCTCTCCTGATTTTAATGAAAAAAAGTGATTGTTCAGATATTTTTTACGTTTTGAAATCAGAAATGCTAATTCAAATGGGAATTTAGAATGCAGGGGTAGGCCTGTGGGTGTATGGGGGTAACAGACAATCCAGGCAACTGCAGAATACCCCCTAGAAATACCGCGCTGACAGATTCCTCTGAGGCAGTGGCGCGTGACATCCATCAACCAATGTCCATTCCCCTAAAGAGAAATGGTTCAAAGTACCATTGAACAATTCTCTGTCACAAATGTTCATTTTCGCCAAATAACGTGTTTCTAACTAAAGAGTTTTCATTTAACTTGTATAGTACCATTCAATACGTCCGAACGGGTGAATCAGTTATATCAAAAAGCGTGGCTGTGAGACAACAAAGTTTTTGCCCCCATTAATCGAATCTTTGGATTTAGAGCTACTGGAGTAGGCACATAACTAACTCGTGGTTCGTCATATGACACACACTAGTAATATCAACCAATATACAAAGAGGCAACAATACTCGTACAGTGTTTTTGGCAGATGAACTCTTCATCATTGGAAAACGAAACCCTAGAGTGAAAGTTAAACGTCTTGTCAACTTGAGATCTTGTTAACTAAAGAGTGATAAACATATACAAAATGATAACTGGAATTAAGATAATAAAATGTATTGTCAAGAGTACTTTGTCAAGGCTGGGATTGATTTGGAGAAAAAAAAACTTTTATCGAGAAGTGAAAATATGTTTTGTTTAAAAACCCTGATTTTTTCAATATTCCTTTGTGCCTCAAAAACTTGGACAATAAAGGCCAGAGAAAGATCAAGGATAGATTCTTTAGAGATGTGGCGTAGGTGACAATTGCTGGGCGTTTCATCAACGGAATAAGGTATATATATTTTTATTTACTTTTTAACTTTTATAAAAAAAACAGACAAAGCACTCCTCTGCCTTACTAGTTGTATGCCCGTCTTAAGGTAGGCAGATTTCACAAAACAAAACAAAAAAACCAGAAACATAAGTAAAACAAAGAGTAGTCATAAGTATAAAAAAAACCACAATCACATAACACTAAAAAAGAGCATTTAAATTAGAAACATTAATTTAATCAAGGATCATTAACTAATTTGGTAGACACAAAATTGAACTAATAAATCTAGAAAAGCAAGAAAAACTGAACTGCTAATGAAATACTTCTCCACTGCATGGATTTGATTCAGTTTGAGTATGTCTCTATTTCGAAGAGCTCAACATCTCAGTGAGGCTATCAATATAATGCACTCATCAGATATGTCAGTTCTTCGGTCACATTTCACGTAAGTAAGAAGAGATCGCTGGCAATGTAGACGGACGCAGGGACATAGGTAGGTCGCTTATGCTTTGGAGTGACCAGATGAAAAGCGTTATGGCTGTGTTTTTATCAAAGACTCTGCGGACTGGAGAAAAATGTATACAACTGACAGCAATTCCTGTGTGTGTCACATTCCTCAGCATTGAGGTCACGATGCAGAAAATGTGTTTTAATGGATATCTAATACAGATAGAGAGGCAGAGCGCCAGCAAGATATTGTATTGTATCAAACTTTTTTTTGTATACAGTATAACCTGGCGTGCTTATTGCCACGTAGCAATCTTTTGCAACCAACCAGAAATATGTTAAAGAAGTCTAAGTGTCGTTTCAACCTGTACCATTAACATCACATAGAACTACCCTCAGTAATGAGAAACGACAGAGATGATGAATACAGATGAGCTTGACGGAATAGTTATATAACATATTTCTTCCCCAAGAAGTTCTGATACTCAATTTGTACACTTTATTAAAGGTTTTTCCACATTTGAGGAGACACGGCGAATTACTTGCCTACTTCAATGGTTTTTAACCTGAATGCATGATTAATGGGGCCGAAGACAATATAATCTTCCGGTCAAGCTCTTCAAAATGTCTGCATTCTCATTTCGGATATGTTAAAGGGAACCATAGGAATGAAAAAAGGCAATTGAATAATCTTTTGTTGTCATTCCTTACATGAAATAAATAATAAATAAATATTATATATTGATAGCAGCATAGTATGTTATGTACATATATAAATCTACTCTGTGATCACATATATATCTCAAGATAAATATCAGAAAATACGTTTAAGAGAGAAGATTTCAACTGTTTGTGGTCATCTCATAACATCATCTCGGTCGAGATTCACCCCACCAATATAGGGCGACCTGGGCAACGAGGACATCATATGTTTTTTAGCCCATACCAATTTAAGTCAATGTCATCTGAGAAGATTTAAAAATATTCAACATTAATAAATACCATGAAAACTGGTTAAATCAAATAAATTGCATAATAAGTGAACGAATATCACTGTAAATTCAAATCCCTGGTTGCATCGATCCAGATGTCACTGGTTAAAGAGGAAAAGTTCTTCAGATTATCTAATGGCAGAGTGTTGTTCGGGAACCGTTCCTTGGAATATATCGGAACGGAACAGGGTAATAATGTGGCAGCTGGCATCTGTGTCGCCCCAAATGAAGACCATTTTAAAACCAATTTGCGTAAACCAACTCACAGAGAGAGGGACAAGAGATTTTATACGCGCCAGTAAACGTGGCCTCCATTGGTATAAGGAGCTCTTTTGGAATACATTTTCTAATTAAACTTTTATTTGCTCTCAAGTTTACGGTATCTAATTATTATAATCAGTTATTTATTTACTCTTATGATACCCTTCAAAATATCCGAATTGGTAATTCGGACATAATGAAAAAAGTGTCCGAGAGAAAACTTTTCTTCGCCTCCATTTATCCAGCCCTGGGACTTGAGTAGGCACGGAATTTGCGGTTAGACATCGCACGTGTTGGCAATACTACCCCACACTTAAGGTGCATGATCGCACGGTAAAACACTGGACTTTCGTGCGGAAGGTCGCCGGTTCGAACCCCGCGCTGTGCTATTGCCCTCGAACGACACAGGTATTTTTTCCACCTAGTATTTGAAGCTCCCAGACTATCTGTACATGTCTACAAAGCTCCCAGGCTATCTGTACATGCCAGACTGAGCAGATTGAGATGGGCCGGACATGTGCAGAGAATGCCGTCATCGCGAGCACCCAAAATAATCCTGGAGGCACACCCGGGTGGGAGAAGGAGAGTGGGCGGGCCGGGGCTGCGATGGGAGGACGAGGTTGAGAGGGACGCAACCCGGCTGCTGCAGGCGCAGGATTGGAGGGTCGACGCGGAAGACAGGAGTTGGAGGCGAAGGTAAGACTATCGAAAGAAGTATTTGAAGGTATAAATATATCTATGATTTCGGTCATATATGTATATTATTTCAATAAAAGAGAAAAAGAAAACTTGCCGGTGTGGTCCGATCGTCACACTTCGGATCCAGTATAGCGGTGTGGCCAGTGAGTTTGCTGGTGTGCAACGGATCACTCACTTAAAATAAACTCCATGGCACAGCTTTGCTTTCCAACTGGGGTCTTTGCGAGGCCCATCAACGACGAAGACGATTACCTCCCAAGTTAATAGGCAATTAGCACTAGACCACGTCTAGCACTTGTGATTATTGTTGCCAGACGAAATCCCAAATAAGGACCTCATTTTTTCCGGGTACTATCAGAAATCGTACCCGAAACCCCCGAGTGGACTTACACACTTATAAGTATAAGCTACAAAGGTTCCTTCTTTCTATTAAGTTAACCCTTTTGGTCTGTTATCAGGAATGCATCTCTTGAGCTGTTGACTGTCAGCTATTTTTCCATATTTTTGGGTAACGACTGCTAGCAAGTATTTCATGCCTTGTCACGTAAGGAACTCTTGTGATATCCACATGGCGGTTTCTACCTCATCTCACAAAATTTTCCACATTACGTATTTTTTAATACAGGAATTTCTAATTACATTTCTTAGTGCTTTACGTGCAATAGTTCTGAAGGTTTTCATTTAAGTATTTATTTATTCGACACTTTTACGTAAATAAATCTGGCAGATTCATTGCTTTGCATTTTTTCCAATAACCCAGATTTTATTTAAAAATTATTATTGGTATCAATGATAGGTCTTTCTTCTTCTCCCTGGCTCCATCCCAACTCACTGTCTGCGAAGACTGTTGGGGTCAGCTCTCCTCGTCATCATGTTGTATGCTCTTCTGTCCCAGACTACGTCCCCTAGGCCGTGCCTCTGCACCAGGTTATCTTTTTGCACCACCCATGAATTCTTTGGTCTTTCTCTGGTTATTATTCGAGGAAGGTCCATAGAGATTGACTGGTTCACAATGTGATCGGGTGCTCTGTGTCCAACGTGCCCATACCATCTCAATCGCCTCTCCTCCATCTTATTTATTTATTTAACACTTTTATTGCAAATACAACCTGGCGGGCTTATTGCCAGGCCGCCATCTCTTCCAACCAACCAGACAAAAGTAAATGAAGCAAGGTACGTGGTCGCATAAATCATTCAAATTACTATCCATCTCCACGAAATCCATAAACATATACGTGAGCACATGCCCACGAACCCCACAAAGACAGACAGTTACCCGAAAATTATTTTTCATATAAAGTGAGATATCATTAATCAAAAGGAAAGGAAGGGATGGTGGAGAGGGTATTAAAAGAAAAATCAGGAATGAAACACGTTATTTTACTGACTAGAAATTAAGATGTTTTTCAATCGCTTCTTAAAGCATGCCAAGGACGGAGCGAGTCTTATATTGGTTTGTAACTCATTCCAGAGTCTCACTGTATGGACAGTAAATACGTAAAGAAAGAGGAGCGGTGAACATCTTACTGTTGATGTCTGTAACACCTAGGCTCCCACGAATGCGTGAGCTTTTTATTTTATTTAATATAGTTAATAAAAACAATATTGAAGAAAAACTAACAAAAAATAAAATAAAAGTAAATTTCAAGGAAAAAAGAGAAGATAATTGTATGATAGTTAAGAACGAGGTATATTTTGAGCTTTTTTAGTTTACTTTTCAATAGCAATAAAAATGAAACATATCTCATTGAGCTAGGAAGATCGTTTTACAGTCGAGATAAAGGAACAGCAAAATATAATAGTGTTATAAGATACTATAAATTCTGATGGTTCAGAAAAAATGATTTTATATTAAACGTTATGTAAGTTGCAAAAAATATTTTTATGTATCTGGCGCGTGTCAAAACCGTAAATAAGTTAATGTACATGCATATATGTTATAATATAATACCAAGTCGCCGTTTTTCTGTCAGGTTAGGAGGGAAAGGAGGTGAAATATGTAAGTCGCCATAGGCAAGTCTGACGTTTAAAGCTTCCTATCGCGACACACATCCTACACCTTCTTTACCCATACACATTTTCATTCAACTCCTACTATTTCTCTGACTTTTTATATTTCCTTCTTTCAAAATATCAGTTAATTGATTAAACTTAACATTCCTTAGTACATACATACGAGTATGTATGTATATTCCATTACGAAGTTTGATTGCTGTAAGTAAGTAAAGTTGATTGAATAAATACTCGCAGAGGTTGAGTAGATGGAATATAAAATTCCAGGAAGATCAAGCCAAGTAAACCGCAAAATATGATATAAGATACATTGGCTTCCAAAATATGATATTAGATATAATACATTGGTTTACAAAATATGATATAAGATGCATTGGTTTACAAACTATGATACAAGATACATTGGTTTACAAAATATAAAATAAAACACATTGGTTTACAAAAGATTCTGCCGTTACCAGATCGGAAGGACATTCTATGTTAATTCAATTTAAATTGTTTGCCGAAGATTTATTTTCAACCTACGAAAGTACGATCATATAACTTCATACCAGAAGGCATTGAACTGGTTGAATGTTAGAAATATGTAGACGCCAAATTTACATACTGGCTATATTGTAAACTATCCTTAACTATCCCGCCGCCCCCTTTTATCTCGCCGAATTTTTTCAGCGTCTTTCCTTCAATCATGGATTAGCGCTACGCTCAGAGATTGTTTATTGGCCTTTCCAGTTCACCGCTCCTCTTTTTTTACCTTGTCCTTAACTGCCCATGCAGTGAGACTCCGGAATCAGTTACAAACCAATATAAGACTCGCTCCGTCCTTGGCATGCTTTAAGAAGCGACTGAAAAAATCTTAATTTATAGTCAGTAAAATTATGTGTTTCGTTCCCGATTTTTCTTGTCCTTTCGTCTCCACTATCCTTTCCTTTTCCTTTGATGTATGATGTCTCGCTTTATATGAAAAGAAATGTTCGGGTGATTGTCTGTCTTTGTGGGGTTCGTGGGCATATGCTAACGTATGTTTTTATGGATTTCGTGGGGATGGATAGTAATTTGAATGATTTATGCAACCAAATAACTTAATTCATTTACTTTTGTCTGGTTGGTTGTAAGAAATTGCCGCCTATCAATACACCTGCCAGATTGTATTTGCAATAAAAAAAGTTAAATAAGAAAAGTTTTTTTTTTCATAAGTTCTGATAATACTTTTTGTTGTACCTGCTCCAGACTATATTCTATAAGTCATGATTTGTTTCACACATGATAAAAAGGTTATAATATTAACAGAATCCATTTATCAAATTTGAAAATTTCCAATGTGTGTTCCGTGAATAAATAAGTGATTTATTGATTTAGCAATCAAATAACGTAATAACAGAATCGAATATGATGTCAGCCGCCGCACATCGTACATTGTCTCCCCCGTGATGCGAGGGCGGCTGCGGCGTGGGGTTGATACCATAGAGGGTGGGTGGTGTGGGTCCATGGATAACACATGGTGGTGTGGATCCATGGATTCGACATATCGCGGATTGATTCAATTTCAAACAAATAAGCCTTGCAGGTATGGTCTGCATAGTGTAAAGCAGGGGTCACCAAATTAATATAATAATACGTTATCCTGAAATTAATATGGAACTCAAACTATAAATTGTACGATGGTTTAGTTGACGCGATTCAGTGGCGATTTTTGAGGTATCTGTGTCTTGGGGAAACGTTGCTTAGTGTCCTTGGGTCGTAGAGTGATAGTCGTTGGTCGCATGAGGCTCACTGACGTACTTTTGATCTTGCATTTCTTTATAAAGCCTTGTGGACTCACTTGCGACTATATAACGTATTGATTTAAGTGTTCTCTTTTGCTTTCTTAGAATATCTGCTTTGTTCAGCGTAGCTACATTACGAAGAAACATCGACTTCTACTTATAACCCAGTATAAGTAATAATGAGCTGAAAGTACAATTCGGTAGTTGACTCGGATGTGGTCATATTTAGTTTCAGTTCGAGTTTAAGAGAATGGTAATTGAATTGACTGAGGAATGAGTGTGGTGTTTTTCCACATATTGTACAAAATTTGTTGTATTTTCATCAGTGTAACTTTATTTAATTTCGCTTTATTAATTGCAGATCACAATGCATTTCAACACTTCCTGTGTCATCATCAGGTGGGTTGACAAGAATTTACTGGGTCATCATCATCAGATGGGATGATAACACAGGAAGTTCTTGTCAATATTATTGTCAGGTCACATGATACAGTAAGTGTTGAAATGCATTGTGATATGCAAAAAATAAAGAGGAACAAAACAAAGTGAGTGTATTAATTTTATATTACTTATTAATTTTATATTAAAAATGGACATTGTCCTCGATGAGTTAATAATAACAATCCCACACAGTGACGCCAGAGTTATTTAAAAAAGTAACATCTTCACTCACCTGCTGACATGACGGAACTGTGCATGAGATGAACACTTCTTATTGAGATTTTATATTACTTATGGAGTCCCACAAAGTGACGCCAGAGTTATTTAAGAAAGTAACATTTTCACTCACCTGCTGACATGACGGAACTGTGCATGAGATGAACACTTGTTATTGAGATTTTATATTACTTATGGAGTCCCACAAAGTGACGCCAGAGTTATTTAAGAAAGTAACATTTTCACTCACCTGCTGACATGACGGAACTGTGCATGAGATGAACACTTGTTATTAAGATTTTAATAATTGGTTTTATTTATAAATGATATGTTTTGTGTGAAGATCTTGATATTTTTTTCGTAAGTGTTCTTTTAAATAAATAAAGTTGTTTCGTATTTCTCGGATACATGTTCAGGTGGCTGTTGAGATTATGATGTGATTGGAATAGTGTGTATGATAACTTGGATAAAAAAATGTAAGGATGTAATTGCAGAGTATGAATGGGTCAGTTGAGCGTTTAATTATTAAGAAAAAATATATTAAATTTGGGATTAAAGAACTATGACCACTTTGTCACAGGTTGTGCCTAGTGAAGTAGTTTTCTTGAAATGGTGGGTTTTTGCATTTGTATGTACTTGTCTCCTATGGTTCACCTTTCTATTAAAAAAAATGAATTGTAAATTGTTTGCCTGTTGTAGATAATAAAAACAGAACTGAATTTTGTTTTCTTTACCTTTAAAATTATTTAAAAAAAAATTAATTCCATTCTAATACATTGTTTGGAAAGTGATTTCATATTTTTCGGATATATGTAATGGTTCATTACAAACGTGCTGAATGTATATTAATATGAAAAGTTAAATGATTTTTAAGACAATTGTTAACCCAAATTGCTTGATCGTTTTTTTTAATGAAATAGAGAGGTTAAGTTTCAGTGGTTATGGATATATGCAAAAGAAACCAGCATCTGTATTTTAGTTACAGATAATGAAAGTTTCTGAAACAAGAGGAAAATGTCGTTCAAAGAAGACATTGAAATATAGCATCGACCAAAACGTGAGTGATTTGAACCTGACTCCGGAGATGAAATTGTACAGAGTACGCTGGAGAGAGGTGACTCGTCACGCAGACCTATAATAAATAGGAAAATACGAAGATGAGTAAGTTTGCTCTTCACCAGAAATTTAATAAAATTTCAATATATTATAAAAGCTAAAAATAGACATTGTCCTCGATTAGTCAATAATAACAATCAGCTGTTTGTTGACTCCTGATGGTCGGTGTATGTACAAGGGCGTGGAGAGGGGCATATCAGTATGCGGGACTTATAAATGGTCGGTAACTAGCACTGCCGGTACATAAAATACATTGTTTATAAAGCGGTAACAATCAGGTGACCAGTTATTCAAAATAACGGTAAAATTTTAATAAAAATCCAAGTAGCACACAAAGCTTAGTTCTCTTTATCCTTCTCAATGATACTGCAGTATATCGAAAATGTTCGTTGAGATGAGGGTGCACTTATTCGAGGCGCTGCATGAACAGGTTCGTTGAGTAGGTCAATTCAGTTATATAGGTAGGTTTACTTCTTCAAAGGCATTGTCGAAAGTGACAGCGCACAGTTATAATCGTGGCAAATTTGTAGTTTTAACTGTTTTGTACCCTATCGTGTTTACATTTTAAGTATAATAAAAAAAATATTGTTTTGCGCATATATTGTCATGTGGCGATTTCTTCAAACCAACCACAAATATTTTTAAGAGGCTTTAAGCGAAAATTAGAAATGAACCCCTTTAAAAAAATCCGGTACCAGGATAAATCAAACCTGCAACCCCCAAATTGTAAGGCAGATTTTTTTAACAACTAGGCCATGGATGTCATTTTTTAAATTTTCCTTTCTTTAATTTTTATTCTGAACTCATACCGTGTATTCATTTATAAATTGTTGTTTTCATGATGTAGAATTTAAGTTTTAAGTCATAAAATATAAGAAAACAAATTGTGGCTACGTTTCCTTCTTTTAAAATATCATTTAATAACACGTTGTACACGCACCTCGACCGGCAACTGACGTGGAACACCCATTTGAATACCATCAGACAGAAGGGTCACAAGGGCATAGGGGCTATCAGTTCGACATTTCATCGACGCAGCTTCCTTTCACACAAAAATAAGCTCCTCCTCTATAAAACCCTAATCCGTCCTATCTTGACCTATGCTGCACCCGTTTGGGGTAGTGTGAGCAACACGGACCACCTGAAACTCCAGAGAGTGCAGAACAAGGCATTCAAGATATCTTTTAACATCCATCCCAGAACAAACCTTGACCGACTTTACGCCGAACAGCGCGAAAAAACCCTACAACACCACATCCTCGCTTGGACCGTGAAGTTCTATAAAAGCCAACAAAATCACAGCAATCCCTTATTCCCTGCCCTGGGGGCTTACGAGAGTAAATCCGACCTACCCTTCCGTTATAAGCACAAGCTCTCGAAGCATTATCTGTTGTCTGACTAGTCCACCTACAGTATTAGCTGGGACGACCAAGGTCTGAGTGAATGTGATGGAATACAAGTAGCCTGAACGAGTGGACTTGTTTTTGCTAAATAATTAGGGTAAGAATTGTTATCTAGTTATAAGTAATATGTAGGTGTTAATTATTTCTAAGAAATCATATATTAAGATTGAAAAAATAAAATAAAATGATATGTAGGAAAATAAGATTAAGTAAGTGCATAAATTATAACATATAATTAAGATTAGTTAAGTAATAAATTTGTACATGGGTATAGTCTTGACAAATGTTTGTACAATAATTTACTTTGTTTAATAAAAAAATAAATAAAAAAAAGTACACCGTGGTAGACTTATTGCCACGTGACAATCTCTCCCAACTAACCATAAAGGTGTTTAAGTGAAAACTAGATTATGCCCCATTTAACAAAATGGGTTCCAACGTGAATCGAACTAGAAATCCCCGGGCTCGAAGACGAGCGTCTTACTAACCTAGCCACGGAGTTCGTCTATGTACTTGATTCAACCATACTTTAATATCAATGACTAGATAAAATCATACATTCCTTGGTCTTCAATACATATAGCTTGTGAAATATCGTAATTAAAATTTCATTTAATTTCATTCAGGAAATAAAAATGTGCACTTTTTTTTCCTTCAGAAAATATGGCCAGTTTAAGAATAAAGCACCTACTCGTTTGTTATACACAATACACCGTGGTAGGCTAATTGACATTTGGCAATCTCTTGCAAACCAACCATAAAGGTGTTTAAGTGAAAACTAGATTAAAACCCATTTTAAAAAATGGGTTCCAACGTGAATTGAAACAGAAACCCCCGGGCTGCAAGATGAGCGTCTTACTAACCTAGCCACGGAGTTCGTCAATGTACTTGATTCAAATATACTTTAATATTAATGACTAGATAAAATCATACATTTCCTTGGCCTTTTAATATATGTAGCTTGTCAAATATCGTAATTAAAATTTCATTTAATTTCATTAAGGAAATAAAAATGTGTATTTTTTTGCCTTCAGAAAATATGGCCAGTTTAAGAATAAAGTACCTACTCGTTTATGGCTTGTAATATGTAATTCCATTCGAACTACGCGAACATATCGCGCGCTGACTGGAAGCGATCTGTCAAAAAGGTTTTTCGCGGGTCAGTGCGCGCGGTATTTGGGAGAAGTTTCATTTTTGAAGTCGTAAAAATCATTGTTTCCATTCACTTTTATTCTGGATGAATGTACTAAAGAGATAAATAAATTATTCTGTGTTGCGAAATTGCTGAATTCGACGTTCTCACTTTAATTCTGAAATAAAAAATGTGTCAGTAAAAAAAAATCCAGCACCATAAGCAATCAATTGCCCAATTTAGTTCACTTATTTATTTGAAAAATAAATTACAATATAAAATAAGGTAGACGTTTTGTTAAAAAAAAACACAAGAATATAGATTATTTCAGCAAATCTTTGAGTAAATCACCATAAATTTGAGCGATATCTAATAAATATATAAAACACAAATTCCATCACGCCGTTTCCCTGTCGGGGTACCAGGATCAAGATACCATGGTAGGTAAAGGAAGATCAATAAAAGTATGGTCGGGCATATCGACCATACTTTTCTTGGTCTTTCAATACCACGCCTTGAAAAGGAGGAAGTTTAGAAAACATTTTGATTTCTAGAAGCATGAAATGCTGACACCCACATATTAAATACGAGTAGTTTTAGTGCACTAGCTCTGACAAGTTAAGAATGCCACATGGTAATCTTTAACTGTTATTCTCCTAACCATAACTCTGTTCCACACTAAAAGTTGTGAAGATGAATGGAAAAGAAAAGTCAAAACTGTACAAAAGTCGTGTTAAGTTCATTAAACCTATTTCGATATGTTTGAAGAAACAAATTTATTTTGAGTATCCGATAAAGTATTGTTTTTGTTTCATATACAAGTTTACGACCAACTATAAAATTTATTATACATAATAGAATATTAAAGATTTGAGATATCCTTAATGGAAAGTAAAATCGAAGAAACAAGTACATAAAAGTACATCAACTCAATATTTTATAGATTCACATCACTAAGATTTGTGGCAAATTAGTATATTTACTTAATTACAAATTTCACATATTTTTAAAGCACGATAAGAATACGTCTTTCGCGTGATAGGTTCTGGTAATTTTAGTCACCATGAGTCACTTCACGGGGCAACAGCGCTCGTCTCATACTAAAAAAATAAGCTTAAACATATATAACATAGCATTGCAAATACTTACAAATCACACGATATCACATACACAATTCCGATAGCATCATAATCTCAACATCATATCCAATGATTCTTCATCACACGCGCTCCATTCACATAAGTCGTTTAAGAGAAATGTGTTCCTTTGCTTTTACTAATACTTTTAATTATGATATATTTTTATATAAAACATTCTAATAACAACCATGTGTAAGGGTAAACGACTGGAGAGGAACATCGGACTCCAAAGGGTGGATTTTGCAAGTGGAGGCATTACCACCTGACTTTGAACTGCCCTAGATGACAAGAAAATCTCTAAACAGGCTCCACACAGGAATTGAGAGAACCATGGACAACATGCCAAAATGATAATATTGCGAGCTGAAATGACTTTCTGTGTCTGCAGTGAGAAGCAGTCTTCACATGCTGCAGTACCCGAGAAGTTCAGCATCTTGAACCGACGATGACTCGATTAGTGGAACGTCAACTCCTATTAAGGTGGCAGAATTAGGTTGAAAATAATTAAGTGCCTTTGACACAAGAAAAAGATACGAGACTTTGATAAAAGTAAATTCTAGTATTTTTTAGACTTCGTATATTCTTCAAATGATATTTTATTATAAAATCGTTTTTATTAATTCAATAGGTACGTTGTATAAATAAAGAATGAAATTTCAAAACAATCTCCATTTATAGTAAAAACCAGAGTTCTTGGAGTTGCAATTTGATTTAAATAAATTCCTAGCATTTTATAGACATACTCGTATATTCTTAAATGACATTTCATTATGAAATCGTTTTTATGAATTAAAAAGGTATGTATCATAGTATAAATAAATAATAATATTTTAAAACCATCTCTATTCAAAGTTAAAACCAGAGAGTCGACTGGCAACGAGGATCAAAATACCAAGTTACAAAAACATAACGGTTTCAGTTGGGGAAGTTTTTTTTGCTAAGAAATGAATGTAATACACGGGGAATTAATAAGCGCCTGTCTCTCTCCCTCTCCTCTCTCTCTATCTGTAGAGACATTAATTAAAATTAAATCCTCGACGGTTGAAGTTATCTTTGAATACAAACAAGAAGCTCCACTTTTTACGATGACTTAATACCAGTAACTAAGCTGAAGAGAAACCTTGGAAATACTTCGTGGCTTCCTAAAAGGTCTTCGTTACCCAGAAGTTTGATAAAACAAATTACAAAAAATATAAATATACCTATATAAAATAACGTAAGTGTTTTTTTCACCCGTTTCACCTAGAACTTTCAATACCTTTATATCGGACGTCCCCAAAATATGATTGACATATTTTCTTGTGTTTAATATTTGGTTGCAATTCGATGTTAATGTGTATAGATATATTGATATGTAAATCTGGTAATAATTTGATATTCAAAATTTGCTTGCATTCTATGTTTGTTTGGGTCCGCGTGGCATCACGACTGCAGCGGTAATGTAGACTTATGGACGGTTGTCGAGACTATATCGCTGCCTGGTCGGCCTAAGCGTTGCGCAAAACTCTCGAAAATTGTTGAATTTTCGCGAGGTGTGAGCGCTTGCGATGACCGACTGACCGTTCATAAGAAGGGCCCCTTTCAATTTTAAATATATTACGACTACTACTCTCTACATACTGTGTTTTAATTGAGACCTGCTACAACCTGTCATAAGAGGAATCTCTTCACCATCTCTATCTTTTCAACGATCTACGCCTTTTGGAATTGTCCTGAATTCTTCGAGCATTGCGCAGCAGCTAGTACAGCCTACTTACAGTTCTTTGTACCGGTGCTGTACAACCTTAATGTGTCTCTCCGATCAATAAGTTTGGGATCCCCTGTCAGAGTATTAAAGTATACTCATACTATAATTTAAAAAAAAAATCATTGTGGATTGGATATTTCTTGGATACTTTCTGTACATCTTTGGGTTGAAAACTATTGAACCTTTCTACGTTTTATATTTATTCAATTCAATCATATAGGGTACTTGAAATATTTTATAAATAAAATGCTTCTTTCTATGATCATAGATTCATGTATAAATAAGCTTCTTTTATATTAGTAAAAAAATGTATGACCAAACTCAATGTCTTATTATAATTAAACTTTGAATTTCCAAAGGATTCCATTTAAATTGTACCATTTAGTTACGATTTGAAATAGTCAAAACCGAAATGAAGCCGGTAACCGTAGGTTAGGAGGAGGGTGTTACCTGGGTGGCTAGAAGGAGGCCACGGGAAAAAGAGAGATAGAAATACCAACCCTTAATTAAATGAATGTTGAAGCCAAACATGTTCATTCCACCGATAGTTCGGCTCTAATTGCGGTGTTTTTTTGTGAGCAGGTCCTGAACATAAATATTCGTGTAGTAAGTTTTTAAAAAGTATTCATGTTATAATATATTGAAAAATGTATTGTTCTGTGAGGGATTTGGATTTTCCATAAAAACCCATCTTCTGAGTTTAAATATTCACATTATTGTATGTATTAGCGTAGTCCTCAGAAATCAACAATCACAGTTCAGAATTCATACAGCATTGAAACAAAATGGAAATATTTTAATTAAAAAAGTATTCACGAACCGTGCTTTTTAAATAAAAAAAACCACTCATATTGTTAAATTTAAAAAAAAAAACAGAAAATAAGCGAAATTATTTTTTTTAGATTCAGTTGCCCCTTTGTGGAAATCCATAATTAGTGGAATCTAAAAAATAAAACACTTATTTTCACTTTTATTTTTCCTCTATATTTTAAGCATACAACTATGAGAATTTCAATAAGGTGTCTTTAGGTGAGAAAATTAAATTAGATACATGTTACACTATAATTCATACTGTACACATTATTGTCTATGGTATTGTGGGAAATGGAGTGAGAAGTGGAAAAAAAATGTGATTGAATATTTTAATTTAGATACATTTATTTTTGCATTATGACAATCGTATTGAAATGTTTTGTTGTGTAATATTATACATGTTGTATTTTTGTGTGTTTGTGGGTATAATAACATTATGTTTAAGTGCTTAGGGTTTATAATAGAGCTTTTACTAGTGCTGGTCTTGTGGGGCGTCAGAGTCAGCTTCTTAATTTTTGAGATATGGGTGGTGCGTGTAGCTTTAGGAAGCACTTCAAGACAACCATTTCTAGGAAGTTATATAAAAAATTATGATAGTATACGAACATTCACTTACAAAGGTTATTTTGTAGTTCGTCTTCTATAGGTTTTTGCCGTTTTCTTAACAAATATGTTTTTCGACAAATATACAGATGCGTGAAAGTACCTAATATTATGGCTACATCTACTACCTTCCTATCCTTAAACTCAATTCGTAATATTTTTATTATGTCAATAACAGCAGGTTCGAATCCTGAATTCGAGTTCCCGTGAGGAGAGTCTACTCTCTCTGTGGTGTTATATAAATTGTCAGTATATTATAATTATGTTAAGACAACCTCCATGGCCTAGTGAGTAAGAAGTGTGTTTCGCGACCGGGGTCGTGGGTTCAATTCCCGTTGGAAACCATTTTTTTCTGATAAAAATAACAATCTAGTTTTCACTCAAGGGATCTTTAACATCTTTCTGGTTGGTTGGAAGTTATTGCTACATGGTAATAACTCTAACTGGTTGTGTTGTTTATAATGAGAGTGTAAGATAATACAATATACTAAGAAGAAACTGCTATAAGTATACAAATCTACCAAACAGAATAGTTAACATAAGAAATGTATAAAAAATACAAGTATAATTGGTGGTTTGGTATAGAAAAACGAATATTACGTCAAGATATTTTTTTGAATTTATTTTGAATTTTTCTAAGTTGTCAAATGTTAGTTAAGTTGAGCCGACTGTTCCAGTTGGTTCAGGTGAGACTTGTTAGCTGGCAGAGTTCTGCTGGAGATAATGCGATCTGAGCCCGGGATGCCGGGAGCCGGGAAATTAATAACCTGCAAAGAAGGCCGGGATTAAGGCCCTCCCGAGCCGTGAGCTATTACACTGAGATATTGCTCCATCCTGACTATTAAGCACATCACTTGCGAGTTCCTACATACGCCTTTTCATATAACATCATCCAGTCTTACTAAAAAAGAGAGCGTTTTTGGAGTTTTTAGTTATCTAGTCAATAATATATATTATTCAATGATAAATATAAAAAAGTTGTTTTATTTATTTGCCACTTAATTGCACGAATCGTGGGTTTATTGTCATACAGCAATCTCTTTCAATAAAACGAATAGGAATTATTTGTTGTAAGGATTATCGGTTGACATATTACAAAGGTTAAACTTTACATAAAATAAAGTATTTGAACAGTAATTATTTTATTAATGTCACCAATGACTTGGAGAGGGGAGAAATAAAGAAATGTAAATAGATTGTGGAAAAGGAAATGACACGCTATGCTATTAAAGAGATATATACGAGTACTCGAATTGATTTTGAAGTCAGTTTTTGAAGCAAGCTATTCCATTCCAGTTGTTAGTCTTACAACACCTGGTAGCTGTGTCTAAAGTCTAACGGTATGGACAGTAAAGCACGATGTGAAGATGGGAGGCTGATAAATAAAAAAAACAAGGTTCAAACTCTGCTTGAGTGAAAGTCCTCATGAAGACCGAATATACATAACTAAAAATTTGTCCTAGGTACGACTACTTGTAATATATAGTATGCCGGTGAAAATGAACGTCCATGTTTTTATGCCCAATCTCTGCTTGAGCGGAGCGCAACTCCATGATCGGTATTAAGGTTCTCAAGAAGACCGAATATCCATAACTATAAATTCATCCTAGGTACGACTACTTGTAATATATAGTATGCCGATGAAAATGAACGTCCATGTTTTTATGCCCAATCTCTGCTTGAGCGGAGCGCAACTCCATGATCGGTATTAAGGTTCTCAAGAAGACCGAATATCCATAACTATAAATTCATCCTAGGTACGACTACTTGTAATATATAGTATGCCGATGAAAATGAACGTCCATGTTTTTATGCCCAATCTCTGCTTGAGCGGAGCGCAACTCCATGATCGGTATTAAGGTTCTCAAGAAGACCGAATATCCATAACTATAAATTCATCCTAGGTACGACTACTTGTAATATATAGTATGCCGATGAAAATGAACGTCCATGTTTTTATGCCCAATCTCTGCTTGAGCGGAGCGCAACTCCATGATCGGTATTAAGGTTCTCAAGAAGACCGAATATCCATAACTATAAATTCATCCTAGGTACGACTACTTGTAATATATAGTATGCCGATGAAAATGAACGTCCATGTTTTTATGCCCAATCTCTGCTTGAGCGGAGCGCAACTCCATGATCGGTATTAAAGTCCTCAAGAAGACCGAATATACATAACTAAAAATTTGTCCTAGGTACGACTACTTGTAATATATAGTATGCCGGTGAAAATGAACGTCCATGTTTTTATGCCCAATCTCTGCTTGAGCGGAGCGCAACTCCATGATCGGTATTAAGGTTCTCAAGAAGACCGAATATCCATAACTATAAATTCATCCTAGGTACGACTACTTGTAATATATAGTATGCCGATGAAAATGAACGTCCATGTTTTTATGCCCAATCTCTGCTTGAGCGGAGCGCAACTCCATGATCGGTATTAAGGTTCTCAAGAAGACCGAATATCCATAACTAAAAATTCATCCTAGGTACGACTACTTGTAATATATAATATGCCGGTGAAAATGAACGTCCATGTTTTTATGCCCAATCTCTGCTTGAGCGGAGCGCAACTCCATGATCGGTATTAAGGTTCTCAAGAAGATCGAATATACATAACTATAAATTCATCCTAGGTACGACTACTTGTAATATATAGTATGCCGGTGAAAATGAACGTCCATGTTTTTATGCCAAATCTCTGCTTGAGCGGAGCGCAACTCCATGATCGGTATTAAGGTTCTCAAGAAGACCGAATATACCTAACTATAAATTCATCCTAGGTACGACTACTTGTAATATATAGTATGCCGATAAAAATGAACGTCCATGTTTTTATGCCTAATCTCTGCTTGAGCGGAGCGCAACTCCATGATCGGTATTAAGGTCATCAAGAAGACCGAATATATGAGTACATAACTATAAATTCATCCTAAGTACGACTACTTGTAATATATAGTATGCCGATGAAAATGAATGTCCATGTTTTTAAGCTCAATCTCTGCTTGAGCGGAGCGCAACTCCATGATCGGTATTAAGGTCCTCAAGAAAACCGAATATACTCGTACATACCTAAAAAATCATCCTAGGTATTAAGGCCCTCAAGAAGATCGAATGTACATAACTAAAAGTTCGTCCTAGGTACGACTACTTGTAATATATAGTATGCCGGTGAAAATGAACGTCCATGCCCAATTTCTCCTTGAGCGGAGCGCAACTCCATGATTGGTATTAAGGCCCTAAAGAAGATCGAATGTACATAACTAAAAGTTTGTCCTAGGTACGACTACTTGTAATATATAGTATGCCGGTGAAAATGAACGTCCATGCCCAATTTCTCCTTGAGCGGAGCGCAACTCCATGATCGGTATTAAGGTCCTCAAGAAGACCTAAAGCTAAAAGTTCGTCCTAGGTACGACTACTTGTAATATATAACATAGTATGTCGGTGAAAATGAACGTCCATGTTTTTATACCTTACTTTCAATCTCTATCCCATCCCAATTTGCTTAGTGGCGCCAATAAATTCAGTAACAAAGTATTCTTGAAGAAAAAAATTCCATGAACGTCCCATTTATACCATATGTCCAATAATAAGAGATTATTGACCTGGAGCGTTTTTTTTCACACAGTGATGAATTTTACTACCAACGCAGATGAGAGAATTAGTTTTAATGAGGTCAGGTGGTTGGGATGGTAAGTGATACATATTCAAGTGATTCTTGAATAAGCTTTCCTTATCGGAGCACTCGAGCCCGACCCTTGAACTTGGACATGGCAATTCCACGAAGCGGCCACTCTATAATACTGAGACGTCCTGCCTCCACCTCTTGCGCCGTCCCTCCCCTGGCAGCTCTTGAGAGGATAAGCTTCACATATACAGAGTGACTTTATTCAAATTTAAAAATTACCATGAAAAAATCCTATCAACAAATAGTCGAACATATGATTTTTTACCCGGTTTCAGACTTCAGCTGTAAAAAAACAAATGAACGAGAAATAAAAGAAATTCGAAATATAAAGCTTTGTCTTTGACGTTGACTTTGGAGGAAATGGAACAATTACAAGACATATAACCTTAATTGTAGCTAGATATACTTGAAACTGTTGAACAGAGAAAGAACAACGAAGAGAGAATGATAAACCTAGGATACCTATCAAAAATTGAAACTTAGATAGCTTGATGACCTTATGAGGGTTGTGAAAACTTTGAGTATCATCGAGCGCGAGATTATATAAGCCTAAAGATGGTGGTTCTTTAGGTTAAAACACTTCAAGACCTACGATGTCAGGAACAATGATGATGGTCACAGAGGCAAAGGAATAATTGATATATTTGGCAGGAAGATTGTAATAATCAAACATCTTTGCTTACCCAGCAATGTATATGGTACGATCATATGTATTGATCCCTTGACTAAGTTAGCAAGACGTCTATCTTCTGACAAAGGTATTGCGGGTAAATTTTTTGCTGGTGCCCTATTTTTTTAAGAGTATCACTTACCGGCTTATCGGCTTCTTTATTCTTGGTTAGTTTAAAAATATTGTCATATGGCAATAAACCCCGCAAGGTTGAGCTGTATACAACAATGGTGTAATGTTCTTCAACGTTTATTCGTAGGGTTTTTCAACGTTTTGCATTTAATAACACACCCTGTAGATGTGAGAGAGACAAGAGCTCTTCAAGAATGTTATTTTAGTAATGAATTAATAACGTTTTCAGGTACGAGTATTTTCAAATATTTGATTCTCGTTCGTTCTTCTCTCTGACTAACCGAGTGAGGAATCGTTAGGTGGAATTAAGTCATAAATCTATCTTGATTCTTACTTCTCTACAGAGTCATGACACTTTGCAGCGCGATATTCTTGTCTCAATTTATTTTGGTCTCTTAAAATATTCAGTTTTAATGATGAAATAAATTTTACTTTTTTAATAAATCGATAATGTTACTAAATTGATCTATAGAGTTGAAACATGGTCGCTGAAAAAAAATTAAGAAGTATGCTGGATGTTTTCAAATATTGTATTGGAGACGAATGTTTCGCATCTTATGGCCTGCAATATGCACCAATAAGCCCCTTTTTCATCTTTTACAGGTCAAGAAAAGACAGTTAAAGAACGATTGTCCAGAACTTATTTGGGTTAACTCATAACCAACCTCTATCTTTCAGGATATAGAGGTCAAGAAATGAATGTCCACGACATGTAGGGAAATAATACTGTTGTACTTCAAAAATGTCCCTAGAGAAGATGAAGACAGTCTAGAGAGACACTGGTAAGGACATGAAATGTAAAAGAGAGGCGCGCAAGAAGACGGTATACAGCATACGGTATCTAAGTAGATAGAACAAATCAGAGATGACTAGTGCTTCATTGAGTGCTGCATTCGTCATGGCTCAGGACCAGGAATGAAGACGAATCCTCCGCTTAGGTTCAGATTCAAGAGGGAACCACGACGCTAAGCAATGAGAAATAGGACTTAGAAGAAGTTTCAAACAAAAACTGTGAGCGTTTGTATATATTGTATAGTGTTTGCATATATATTTCTTTTAAAGAATAAATATATCTAAGTCATATGTATACATTTACGTCCTAGTTGTGGCTGACTTAACTACTAATTATTTTATAAGGAACATTTTTCTATAATTATATGCTCATAAGGTATATCATATATAATGGATCTTCCTCGAATAACAACCAGAGGAAGGCCAAAGAATTTATGGGTGGTGCAAAAAGATAACCTGATGCAGAGGCACGGCCTGGGGGACGTAGTCCGGGACAGAAGAGCATGCAACCTGCGGACGAGGAGAGCTGACCCCAACAGTCTTCGCAGACAATGAGTTGGGATGGAGCCAGGGAGAAGAAGGTTTATCATATATAAAATATATAAAATCGGTGGTACTTACATCCATGTGTAAGAATAGGTGTTGTAACAGCTATAGCTTAAGAGTTATTATTTATATAAATGTTATAGTTAGAACGTATAATAAAACTATGGAAATGGTAAACATTGTAAAATAAAATAAATATATGGAGGTAGGCTTCACCCCTGCTGCTGTTGGGGTTCGACGTATTGCAACTTGATTGAATTGTTAATTAGATGTTATTCAGTGATATTCGTGTGGAAGTCTCCCCTGCAGGATGCGCCAAACCTTATAAGTG
The DNA here is from genome assembly GCA_949825065.1 of Odontocerum albicorne. NCBI lineage: Eukaryota > Metazoa > Arthropoda > Insecta > Trichoptera > Odontoceridae > Odontocerum > Odontocerum albicorne. Next base: position 34,125,578 of record OX463852.1, on the reverse strand, counting down.
TCCAGTCATAATTAGCCACCCTCGGCTTTTACTCCCACCGGCCCTACCTACGCACATATCACCCTCCTAATGATAATAATGATTTGTGTATACAATTGCTTGGTTTTAATAAAATATCAACTAAACAGCGCTTCCCTTTTATTTATTAAAAGTACCTCATATGCGCCACTGTATTAATTCAGGTGGAAGCACACTTTGATATAGCCTGATATGGTTGATAATATTTGCGTTATATGAGATCTGAGAGTTATTTTTGACTATGGCTTATCATTATCAAACCGTGTTGAAAAAAATATCGTTAATTATTTGAGGGTTTTGGGTTTCATAATGAGATACTGGAAGGACTTGGAGGGAATATATGTCTACAATTAAAATTTTCAACAACAACAAAAATTGCAACTCACCAACTTTCAAAGATATCCAAAAATATTTAAAAATTTCGATGTGTTTTTCATATGCATATTGTTGAATTATAAAAATACACTTTTTTTTTCGAATCCAATAACACGGATCTAAAGCTCCGGAAGCAATTGGTCCAAACCCATGTGTGTAGTATTTTGATGTATGGCTGCGAAACATGGTGCATAGGCGAAAGAGTGCATAGGCGAAAGAGAGATCGAAAAAGATTGGATGCCTTCGAGATGTAGACCTATAGACGAATCCTAAGGATTTCCTGGAGAGACCACATTACAAATGACGAGGTTTTCAGCAGGATCGAAGAAACTAGGCACCTGTCAAACACTATATCGGAAAGGCGTGCAGAATGGATGGGTCATAAGCTGCGACATGGAAATCTCCTGCATAATATACTGGAGGGAATGATTGAGGGATCGATTGGCAGAGGGCGTCCTCGCCGAGAGTAATTGGAGCAAATGTGCCACGATATGGACTGCACCTCCTATACAGAGCTCAAGAGGATCGTTGAAGAAGGAGCGGAGTATAGGAGGAGATGCAGAGCTTTGCTGCTAACCAATCCCCAGGATTGAAACTGAAGAAGAAGACTTATTTTTTAGTTTTTCTATTTTTTTTTGCATGTGACTTAACTGGGCCTTCTGAGCCCTGGCCTGATGTGTGTATGTATAGTAGGTAGTATGCAAGTACGCACTTCTATCTGATATGTTTTGTGTATAAGTCAGTCATGTCAATATTTATATTTTATGTAACAAGTTGATTTTTTATTCGTTTGTATTCTAATTTGAATTTAATGACTATAACTATTTTTAATGATCGATAAAGACCACATATTGTACTAAATAAAAAAAACAAATGATGAATTGGAACAAACAAAGGAAGGTCGCTGGTTCGAAGCCTGCACTGTGTTATACCCCTCTCGAATGACACAAGCATTTTTCCGTCTAGTATTCGGAGGTACAACAATACCTATAACTTTGGTCATATCTATTCTTTAAAAAAAAAAGTCAAATAGTATACTTTTATTATATTAGTGAGATGTCATTTGATAAATAGAAAAATAAAACAGCAATTCTTTAAGACTGATCGACCACTATACAAATGAAAATCAAGAAGAACGTCCTAACATGACTGACATATAAGTGTAGAAAAAACTCAGCAGAATTATTTAAAACTTTATTTGTTTATTTAATACTTGTAAAAAAATTGACGGGCTTATTATCTCGTGTAAAGTTTAACTTAAATAAAATAACACATATTTTTTAACGTTGAAAAAAATTTGGAATAACACTTTCGAGTTACTTTGTACAAAAATGAACGGGTATTATAAAATTTTAAATGGTATGTTAAGTAAATGTTTACATATTATAATATAAAAATTCCACTTGAGGGTAAAGTCTCGCTACTTTGTATTCATTAGGCGTCTTCATGAGGAGATCATGCAGAAAGCGCAAAGCAGAGAGCAGAAGAGGAAATCTTCTATCGGGATACGCATTTTATGGAAATTAAATTTAGTTTCCAAGCTCCCAGGAAAACGTTATAACAATTGTAAAACGACAATCTACCCCGAACTTGGGGCAAATACTATATTAAAATATTTGGAAAGAATAAATATTCATTTAAATTTTTCGGCGTAATTCTTTTTCTACTTGTTTGAGGCACAGAACTCAAAATTATATAACAACATCAAATTGTATTTCAATTTAACTGTATACAGTATAACCTGGCTGATTAATTACCACTAGTTGCAACCCGTGAAATATTCACGGAAGTAAAACAAATTCTACTTTTGATAACTTGTGGACCACGTTTTTGTAAGAATCGAAGTATTCCTCTCTCGCTCTCTTGTATTCAAAATTCAATTCTCGTATTCTTTCTTTGCCGACAACCGTCGTACGGGTTTTTGCCTATTTATATTATGATGGTGTGGTAATCTATTTCAATGCACCAGGAGGGTGTTTAAACAAGCCTTAGAAGAAAACCGGATTGGTAGCTTTAAAAAATCTGGGTACCGACGGGAAACTAACACACAATCACGAGTCGGAAGGCAAGCTTCTTAAAAACTAGGCTAAGGGGTCATACATTTGTTTGACTCCTTTAAGCTGTTAGGCCCGAATAGTCCTTAGCAGTAAACACTAAAATCTGAAATATTTTCTGAATTGAAAAAAAAATAATGTAATTTCGTTTACATTTATCGTGGTTGCATTACCTCATCTTAAATTTAGGAGCGTTATAAAGTCTGATTGAATACAAATCATGAATTTTTAAGGCTAGAAATTAGTATTTAGCATTTTGACTAGACTATGAATTCGGGCCTTAGAGTCCTCACGAGTTTGTTTCTGAATCCCAAGACTCGAAGATCTTGTATTCCATTCATACAAACTTTTTCATTGGACTTTTTTATCTTTTATTTCTTCAAACACCCTCCCTTCACAAGGTTTCACACTTCTCTAAGGGTATAAGACTTTGATTTCCTATAGAAAGCACATTCGAAGCATTATGTTCCATCAGCGTTTTCTTCGTTGCTTTCTTGGGATTCACTGGAGTGATCATGTCACAAATGTCTCGGTCGTCCAACGCTCAAATTGTTTAACTGTCAAGGATATGGTTGTAAAGGCGAAATTTAGGTGGACCGGACATGTGATACGCATGAACAATCATAGGTTCCTAAAACGCATCTTAAACGGGAATGTGATGGGAAGTGTTGGTGGGCAAAAAAAGCTCTATAAGGAGAGTGCGAAAGTCGATGACTCTGTGTGGTGCACCTAAAGACTGTGACTGGGAGCAAGTGGCTCAGGATCGTGGAAATCCATCTGTTTTCAGGCTGATAGCGTGCTTAGAACATGCGTCAGCATTATGAGGTGACTCAGTAGGATCCACATATCGTTGATATCTCCAGGAGAGAATGCGCATCTAGGAGAGGTCTGTTTTCTTATGGAAGATCATATGATCGACGTAAAAGAGCAGCTCGAGACTGACATTGGAGTGGCGAAGAGATTCTAGACAACGAAGCCCAGCAACAACGATGACGACTGGGTTCTATAAGCAAGTTCTTCGTGTCTTCTTTTAATGTGTCTGCACAACTATATTCTTCTATGCTTTAACTTATTGTTGTTAAGTGCGACTTTTAAGCTTCCTCGTTACAGAAATTAAAATTATTAACATAAAATGAATTAACACGTCGCACCCCTTGTGAGATATATCTAGTAAAAATATTTCTTTAATCAGATGTTCATAATGCACGATTGCAAGGAAAATATTGAAAGAAAAAAAAAAACATAATAAATTTGTAACTTACCAGTTTCTTAAAACAATTGCAGTTAAAAAACCTCACCACGTTGAAAAAGTAAACGATCACATTACCTGAAAAAAAAAAGAAAATCATAAAATATTCGCAAAAACTGAAATAGTCTTAAAAGATTCATTAACCATTAAAAAAATCCCGAAACAAGAAGAAAGAGAGTTTTAATGGTTTGCCTTTTCTTTCTGTCATTAAAAAAAAAACATTTGAAACATTAAAAAAAAATTTTGGTTGCTTGTTTCAAGACACAAACAATTAAAAAAATCTTCGAAATAAAGCTGTTCATTTTTATTTTTTACTCGTCTCAAAACTAGGATTATGTTACAAAGAAAAACCGCACGAAAAAAAGTTTGTTTACAATAAAGTATTAAGGAAAAGCGTTTATTTATATTTATTCGATTTTTAACGGTCAAATTATCTCTGAAATCAAAATTCAAATTCTAATTACTTTTGTAACCTTTCTTATTTGACGAATAAACATTTCGAAATCAGGATAATCGAAGTCATTGAGGTTCAAACGATGAATTAAGTGGTATGGTGTGGTTAATAAACAAACGACAAAGCAAATCACAGCAAATAGAACCGAAAAGTAGATGAAACCTCGACAAATGGTGTCAGTTTATCGTAAAGAAGGCCCTGATGAGGGCTGCTAATGTAGAGATGTCGTGACGCGGGGTCGTATTTCGGCTACGCCCCTTCGACCTCTTACGGGACTCAGAAACGGTTCTAGGATGATACAAAAATGAAAACAAGTCAAGAAATCAAACGTTTTTTTATAATTTATTATTTTACATTCCAATATTCAGTTCTCGTTATAACAATATCCTACTCCGAAGACAAAACTCTATAAAAACCACTGTAGTCTATCATATGCATTTGATCCCATTAACTGAGTTGGACTAATGTTAAAAATGATGTGGTTTACAGCCTTGTCAAATAGAAGAAAGATGTTTGACTTTGCAATATCGTTTGAAGAAATATATTTGACCTCACAACATTGTTTGAAGAAATATGTTTGACCTCACAATATTATTTGAAAAAAGATGTTTGAACTCACAATATTATTTGAAAAAAGATGTTTGACCTCACAATATTATTTGAAAAAAGATGTTTGACCTCACAACACTGTCAGCTCGTATTTCTACAGTCCGGAACTAACCCAGCTTGTCATGTTACATGTTCCTTATAGGTCCAATCGGCAAAATGTTTTGTTCCATAGTGAAGTGGTGGCAACTTATTATTTATACAACTCTTGCATAATAAGATTACACAGATTGGGTAATCAATATGGGCATTGTATGGAATTTCATATGGTTTTGAATTAAAGGAGTAAAGTGAAGGAGTGGTTCTTGCTGGGATGAATCGACTGAATTGAATGGATTTACTTTGTTGTATTGTTGGACTTGTACTGCTTTTTTTCTTCTTATTGTATAATACTGCTTACATGCCATTGTTAAATTATATATTTGCTTTTTTTTAAATATTTGTATCAAAACGATAATTTGACCATTGAAATATATAAACAAATACGAAAGCTTTTGTCAATATTATTATTATTATTACACATGACAAGAAATATACATAATTTGCGAAAAAACAACAGGTAATTTAATTTGGATATATATTAATTTAATGGATCTGGGTTTGTCGCCTTTCATTTGTCGTATCCCCAAAACAAAACCCCGTTGCACGTTCTCATCAACCTGACAAACAGTGACACTCAATTACAACTGGAAACATCATGCGAAATCAAACTCTTCACACATCATCACTCCAGAATGACCAAAAATGTTCATCCCATAATATACCGCACACAATCATAAGAATAAAAATAAAAACATACAGAAACACAAATACAAAACAACAAGAAGAAACCCACACTCAAGACCCCACACAAATCTTTTCCACACGTCATTCATCCTGAAAGCCCAAGTACTCAAAATCCTGTCGCAATAACAACAACGCTCCGATCGACTGTCTAAATGGTTTTCCTCCCTTTATCTTTATTGAATTCGGCACGCCATTGTATGTCATGGGAGCCAAATGAGCATATTGCCTTTGGGCAAAAGAGGTTTTAACTCTAGGGATGGTGAACATTTCATTAGTTGCCATGCGTGTCATGTGTCTCTGCTGAGTCTGCATCTTCCCTTCCTCTCGATGGTAGTGCCAGATAATGGATTTTAGATGCAAATTGGCTATGTTCAGGACCCGATACTCTCTTAAAAGCTCCGACGTGGGATATTGGGCAGGAAGTTTATTCATTATTTTCATAATCAATTTTTAGGGAAACCTGCAATATGTGTTTTTGTGTTAAGGTGCATCCCCCCAAACTGATATACCGTAGGAAAGTGCTATACTTGTTGAATACTCTTCCTTTTCCACGAACTTGTTGATGTTGTTTGTTCGATTCTTCTATTTTCGTTTAATTCTACTTTAATAGATCATATCAAGTAAATTATACTTTGAAAGAAGGAAACGTAAAAAATCAGAGAAATCGTAAAAATTATATGAGAAGGTGGATAAATGTAGAAGAGGCGAAGGATGTGTGCTGAAATAGAAGTCAAGCGTTCTATGCATACCCTGATAAGGAAATGTCACATTAGTATGTATGTTTGAAAGATTTATTTGATGTATTTATTGATTTGATTTGTTTTCTGTGTTACTTCTATGAAAAAATAATGACCATGTGCATCTAAAACATGTTTTGATGGGCGTTAAAAGTGGGTAACCTGTCCTGGAGCAGCGAACATTTTTTCAAGTACACTTTGTTATTAGTTTATTTTGATGATAGCCATAAAAGAGCGTTCTGTAGTCGCCAAAATGCCCAAATATTAAGGAGAGGGGAGCGAGAAGCAGCCTTCGGGAGCTGAAGATTGTCCTTTTATCGCTGTTTTATGGGAAACTGCAGGGACTGGGTTTTCAGGTGCTTCGAAGGACACGAATGGACTGAGGAATGCTATTTCCCGGTAGCGCACCTAAATAAAAAGTATTTATTTTAGCATTAAGTTGTTGAATACGTTTTCAAAAGTTATAAAGCCTGACTGATACTTATACATACATACCATCACATTATTTTCCAGTTAGGATAAGCAGATAGAAAAGCGTGCCATACTTTTCCATCTCTACACATCCTAAGCCTGTTCTACATCCATACATCTTCTCAAACAAATCTTACGATTTCTCTGACTTCCCTACGTTTTCGTCTTTCTCACAAGCATACTTAATATTTTGTATATTAGACTTTCTTCATGTGTTTGTTCTACATGCCCAAACCATGAAAGAATAGAACTCTATAAATAGTTGAACTTTTTGACATTTTAATCTTTCAATTAAAACTAAATCTCACACATCAATTATCAAATAATATTGAAAATAATATATAGTAAACCCACTGAAATTTTAAATTAGTATTAATTGACCTACAAGTAAATGCATAGCGACATAAATGCATAGGGCTTCCGAAACAGAATAAGTTGAAAAAGATGTACAACATAGTTGTTTAAAGAAATCTGGTGTCACTTTGTGGAACTTCATAATAAATATAAAATTAAAACACGGTAACTTGGTTCCATTCCACTTTATTTATTGCAAATCACAATGCATTTAAACACTTGCTGTGTCATAATCAGGAGAATGGTCAAGAACTTAAGTATACATTATATTAATTACATCATTATGTGTTGTTTATGGCAAAATAGAGTACAAGTGTCCGTACTATTTGTTGTTTGTGGTACTAAGGGGGCAAATAAAGTGTTGAAATACATTATGATTTGCAATAAATGAAGTAGAATAAAACAAATTTACCGTGTTTAAATTTTATATTACGATAAATAAGAAGGCATTGAACTGGTTAAATGTTAGAAATATACGCCAAATTCACATACTGTCTCTATTGTATGATATAATATCCTTAACTGTCCCATCTTATCTCGCCGAAAATTTTCAGCGTCTTTCCAATCATGGATTAGCGCTACGCTCAAACAGAGATTGTTTATTAGCCTTTCCAGTTCACTGCCCCTCTTTTTTTCCGTCGTCCTTGAAAGTCCATGCAGTGAGACTGACTGGAATCAGTTACAAACCAATATAAGACTTACTCCGTCCTTGGCATGCTTTAAGGAGCGACTGAAAAAACTCTTAATTTCTAGTCAGTAAAATAACGTTTTTCATTCCTGATTTTTCTTTGCCTTTTCTCTCCACCATCCCTTCCTTTTCTTTTGATTGATGCTATCTTACTTTACGTGAAAAAAAATGTTCGGGTGATAGTCCGTATTTGTGGGTATATGCTCACGTATGTGTCCATGGATTTCGTGGGGATGTATAGTAATTTGAATAATTTATGCGACCATGTAACTTGCTTCTTATACTTTTGTCTGGTTGTTTGGAAGAGATTGCTGCCTGGCAATAAGCCTGCAAGATTGTATTTGCAATAAAAGTGTTAAATAAATAAAATAAAAATATAACATTTCAGCGATTTCACATGTACTCAAGAAAAATACTCCACAAATTACACAAGTTTAGGTGAAAAATATCCAGAATCATTATACGAGTATATTAATTTCCTAGTCGATGATTTCTGTAGATCGCACAGCTTTGAAAAATAAATTCAACGAAATTTTAATTTATATCAATGCCATTGAATGCGTCAGTTACCTCCTGATTGATATAGTCGAGCAGACTATTTTAAAGCATTTGATACAAGCCACAGGACTCTATTATTAGTCCGCAGTACAAACTAACTAACAATGGCAGGACACAAATAACCATGAAAAGGTATTTTCAAAGCCCGAGTTACAAAGTACTCTCTGGAACGAATCTACAGTTGTTTCCAACCACTGGTCAGCGTTATCACATTGCTGTGGTTATTTTGAAAGATAAAACGACTGTGTTTCATAAATAAACTTGGGTATAGAGCCAGAATTAGGAGCTTTATTTTGGGAAATACATGTGATAAATTACGAATATTGTAAAATGGTTGAGAAATCTGTCGCCTCAGAAAAACGTCTGTTTTCCAAAACGGAGATTGAGAGTTCGGCTCTCGTTGGCATCTACCCATTTTTAAAAGTTTTCACAAAACGTTCGTTAACATTTTTATGGTTGGTTGAAAGAGATTTTCACTTAGCAATATACCCACCAGGTTATACTGTATTCAACGAAAGTATTAAGTGTTAACATAAGTTGTGTCCGTTTTTTTTTTTAAATTTAAAAATGAGTACCAAAAATAAAACAAAATGGTAAAGATTATACGTCATTCGAAAGAAAATTTTCTGCTCTACAAGATATTGTGTTTGCTTTTACGTTACATATATTATTTTATTTGATTATAAGCCTTCAAAATGGAATGTCTAGTAGGCGAAAGTGAGCATTTTTGACACCTTCTGTTCGCGTTCAATCGAGGGAATAAAGCTTCCAAAGCTGCTCGAAATATTTGCGAAGTGTACGGTGCAGATGCTATGAATGAAAGGACAGCTCGTCATCGTGAGTGAAAACATGTGGAACCCAAGCGCCGAACTTCTGGACTTTTCCCATTGATTTAAGATGGCGGTATACAGTCATGTGACTACAATTCATCTGCTCAGCCAATTCTACGGTACTTTGAAAGGGATCTTCATGAATAATATGGTTTAAGCGGTCCTCATCGAAGTCCACTGGTCGTCCGGAACGCTCCATGTCTTTCAGGTCGAAATTACCGTATTTGAAACGCAAAAACCATCGTATATGATGTAAGATATTGAATTTTGGAATATTACAAAATATTCGATAAGAGGGGATTCTTTTAAGATAATTCAGGCACATATGATGTAAGATATTGAATTTCAGTATAACATATTACAAAATATTCGATTAGAGGGGATTATTTTAATACAATTCTAATCGGGATTCTTGTTTAACACTTGCCACCCTGTGATGGATAGCGAGTGACCAGGACTTACATTTTATTTGATTATTCGACGTTTTAATACATAATAAAATTATTTTTATAGATAATTATAAAAAATAACCTAGCAGACTTTGCATAATTTTAATGTAAAACACATTTTTTTCACTGAACGCTTAGCGTCCAGCACCGTGGCTGGCGGAATTTTTTAGCACAGTAAGGCAAGTGTTAACTTGAGATTGATAGTATCGAAATGGCCGATTTTCTTGATAACCATTGTTCATAAGGTGTTAGAATGTATAAGAGACAAAATATGTTAAATATCACTGAGACGAATATATAGGATGACAATGTATGAACGAACACGAAATTAAATGACAGGGGATAAATCTGAACTTAAGACTGATGTGTAGAGTAAGTTAAAGAATTTCGTTATGTAGAACGAATGAATGAAGAAAGATTATTAAAACAAACATATAGTACAAATATGAGTGGGTGGTATGAGAGAGGAAGAGCAAGGAAATAATGGTTGGATCGAATGAATGCTTTTTGAAAGGAGGAAACGTAGAAATTCAGAGATATCGTAAAAGTTGTATGTACGAGGCATATCCAGAAAGTAAGTGTACTGAATTTTTGTAGGTTACAATTTTTTTTATTTAAACAAAAAAATTACGTGGTTACCGTAGTACATATGTAAACTATTTTTCGACATAGTCGCCATTCCTCTCAATGCAGGTGGTGAAGCGGGGTATCAACTTTTTAATGCCTTCCTCGAAGTAGTTTCACGCGAACCCCTCCGCCGACTTCTCCACCTCCTCCTTTACCTCCTCGTCGGTTGAAAACCTTTTTCCACCCATGTGCAGCTTCAGGGAGGTAAAGAGATAGTAATCTGAAGGTGCTAGGTCATGGGAATGCGCGGGATGGTTCAGGACATCCCATTTAAACGAGGCGAGCAGTTCCTTCGTGGCGTTGGCCATGTGTGGTCTGGCATTGTCGTGCAGCAGGCAGACTCCCTTTGTCAGCATGCCTCTCCTCTTGTTCTGAATCGCCCTCCGCAATTTTTTAGGGTTTCATAGTATCTTGCAGAGTTGATGGTATCCCCTTGAGGCATATATTCAATTAAAATTATGCCTTGACAGTCCCAAAACACGGATGCCATGATTTTCTTGGCTGAAATTGTGGTTTTGAACTTTTTGGCGGAGGGTGAAGAGGTGTGACGTGACCGTTTTTAAACTCGCGACACCACTTGTACACACTCGTACGATTCATAGCTTTATCACCATATGCAGTTTTCACCTCATTATAAACCTCAACCGGAGATTTTACCTTCCAAACGAGATAACGGATGACGCCGCGTATTTCGCACTTGGCGGGAGATCGAATTGACATTTTTCACGAAACGTGTTGTCGCGTCGACACTTCTCAACGTACTGACCTCGAACCGGTCTCGTTGCGGAGGGGAAGGGTCAGGCTACACGGAAGTGTAGCCAATATGTCGAAAATAAAATCCATCCGGTCGTGAGAGCCTCAGTACACTTACTTTCTGGATACGCATAGTATATGAAGGTGTGTCGAGATAGATCGCGAGTCTGGCATTCTGCTCTTTCTGCCTATCTCAACATGTAAATGAACTTATGGTAAGTATAGAAATGTAGCAAATATGAAATGAAGCCGAATGAATAATGTAGAAAATAATGAAGAAAATTGCATTTCTTCCCAAGCAGCTGTAGCAATTCGTACAAAGGTGCAATTTAAAATGACATTTTACTCTTCCGGGAAGTAATATCAGCGATGGAATGAATCTATTCTAATACTGCAAAAATGAGATTTCTTTTCCTCCGACAAATAAGCGGGTCTGTGCATGTTAAGTAGGAAGCTTCGTTTAGACACCTCAGCGATTCAGGCCATGGGAGAAGATTGAGGGAGATGCGGGAGGGAAAACAATTAAGTCCACAAGCAGTAGCGACTTTTCAGCGGATTTTTCCAATAATAGCTGTGGAGATAGAGCACGCCCCTGCCCCACACCCGCTTTCTTTCACCTTTTGTATTTGTTATGGAAGCCATTATTATATTCTTTCCTTTTTGATAAAAATATCCCCACGATCCGATAATTATTACTGCAGTATATCTTTGATGTTACGAAAGGTGTAATTTCTTTTTTCATTAATTTTTTTTTGTGTACTTTTGGCACGTTGCGATAAACGGGAAAATACAAATTCTCTTTTGATCATTTTGAAAGTAACTCACAGATTATTTTTCACTTGTACGATTTTTTAATACATTTATGTGCAATTAAAAAAAAACCCTTTCCAACACTGACCACAATAATCACATAGATGTTGTCTGAGTGTGAAAGTAAAGAATTTTTCGCATTTTATGGGTACCCTGTAGATACTCAACTCTTTCTATCGAACACATTGAACCATTATTTTGTCAACATTTCATTTTACACTTGTTATAAATAAAAACATAGATGCAATTTTAAACGGAGGGTAGTTTCAGAGTCTTCTGGTTATAATTGAAGAAAGTACATCGAAATTTTCCGGAAGTTGCGACATGAGACCTTCTGCAATAGGTTGTATTTCTATCGAAATCTGTGATATAACGTTATTTTTTTTATATTATTTTATTATGAACATTTAAAATCCAAAATGGTAATTGAAAAGGGTAAAAGTAAATGCGATATTTGACTGAAAAATGTAAGATTTGAACAAACATTAAAATTCCACTATTTGGAAAGTAAATAAATAAATAAATAAATATTAGGTTTATTGACAGCAACATAGTATGTACAAGATCACACCTGAATAACACTTTTAAAACACATAAATTCCAAACAATACATCAAACACAGAAGCTATCAAAAGGTCTGGGCTCATCTAATAGCATCCCCTCGGCCAAAATACACCCCACCAATATAGGGCGAATCCAGCCACGGGGACACCAGATGTTTTTCAGCCCACACCCTTAGACACGTAGAAACAGGAATATATACAAAAAAATAAACACAGAAAATAAATATAGTAGATGACAAAAATAAATAAAAAATAAAAAAATACATTCAAGAGAGAATACACCAAAAGGTCCGGGCTCATCCCACAAACATTCCCACGGCCGAGATACACCCCACTAATGTAGGGCGAGCCCGACCGCAAGGGCATCAGGGGGCTTCCATCCCACACCCTCGCATATCTAGATTAAAGAATAAATATAATAAAAAAGAAAAAAGAAAAACAAAAACGTATGGCAGAAAACAAAATAACAAGTAAACCCACATATACCACCTCAGGTTAACTGTCAGCAAGAACGAGAAAAAAAAAAGAAGAGAAAAGCCTCAAAGGAGTCCAAATTTTACATAATGACAAATGGGAAGTAAGATAGTTGAGACAACATTGAAATAGTTAGGCAGTAATACATTGAAATAGATAAGCAGTTTTAAAAGAATTAATGAGGAAATGACGCACAAACCACGTATGCACAATCCTCGATTCACCACCAGCGAAAAGAGAGAAAAGAAAGAAAATAAGAAAATAAAAGCAAATAAGAGACCCCTTAACCACTGAGAAACCCATTAACCACTGAGAAACCCATTAACCCCCCAGAAGATAACGCTTTAGAGCATCTCTGAAGGTACAACTATTCACCAGCTCCTTCAAGGCCTGGGGCAACTCATTCCAGCATTTGCTGGCTGAGTATGAGAAGGATCCCCTGAACAGTGTTAGGTTATGGTTTGGGATAAGTAAAAGAGTCTCTCTGCCTCTAGTCTCGTAGCCGTGAAAGTACGAGTATGTTCTCAGATAACGGAAGGTGGAAATAGATATTAAACGGCATAATGGTTCGTTTGTGTGTAATTTTGCGTATTTTGTGTGATACTCTTCTAAAAATATATATTCGTTCATTTAAATTAGCTTGTATATTTATATGTTCATTAATTCTAATGTTTAAATAGTTATACACTAGATAAACCGCCTTTATCAGTCGTCTTATAAGGTTCAATGCCTGTCATGAGACAGCTGACTTACGTCCACGAAATGTACACGTTAACAATTTTACTAAACTAACTACCGGTTCGTGAGATTTGCCAGCTCTTAAAAAAAATATATATCAGTGTAATTTCATGGAAATGCCCAAAAAAATATATATCAGTGTAATTTCATGGAAATGCCCAAAAAAATATATATCAGTGTAATTTCATGGAAATGCCCAAAAATATATATATCAGTGTAATTTCATGGAAATGCCCAAAAAAATATATATCAGTGTAATTTCATGGAAATGCCCAAAAAAATCTCGTTATATTTACACCAAACTTAATCTATCAAAATATTATAAAAATATCAGTGTGATTATCCCTGTGCCTCGATCCGATAAATAAAATATAGAGTGGAAAAACTGTATGGCTGTATAAAAAAAATAATGTGAATTTTTTGACAAAAGTGAACTAAATATGAACTAAACGTTTAAAAATAATTACATAAAAGTTGAATTGTGACATTGTATTCAATAGTATTACACTTTCGTTTTGCACAGAAAATCCTGTCAAAATTGTTTCCAAATCACGCTCTTTAATGTGTCCGAAACAACAATTCTGATACATTTGTGGCGTTCGTCGCGGAATATTGTCGCATACATACGGTCAATGACCGATGAGATTCGGATACCTCGACAAATTATAGTAAACAGTCCAAAGGTCACATGCCCGACATGAGGCCGGCCGAGCATCGCGCCGCATTCCATACTAGAGAGAGAACGCACCACGCTGTCTCGCCGGTTCCGTAAATAGATTGTTACCTACAATACTACAATTGACCATTTCTGCATTCACAGGAGCGAGGTAGAATCATATCGCGAGCGCACTCCCGCGCCCATTCTGAAATGTTATAAATACCTACGTACTATCAAATAAAGCATTCACTCTCTCTTTCCGCATTGCGATCTAACGTATTTTATTTATTTATCAACAATCATAATCATCATATACATTTAAGGGACATGCCCCTAAACATTGAAGGGTTACTTTAGGAATAAAATGAAAAATACATCTACAAAACTTCGGCTCTAATTTAAGAAAATAAACCACAAAGGAATCAAGAGATACCTTTAAAATGTCAGTTAATTGGATAGAAAATAACTTTGTGGATATTTCGTATTGGCATAGGAATGAAGTTTCAACTAGAAATTGGTTTGACGCGCCTAATCAGCCGAGAAATAGTTCGTTTATAATCCCAATTTTCTCCGGCCCTCTTGTATAATTTATATTACAGCCACCTCGCCGCCTATCGAAGAGCGGTATTAGGGGACAGGAGACAGGGGACTTTCCCTTCATGTGGCAGAATTAAGGTAAGTTGAGTGTAATCTCTGGTCTTCTTTTTACCGTCAAAAATAATTATAGTAAAAGGACGAATTCTACAGGATCGTATCGAGAGTATACGCTACTTGATGGCGCTTAACATGTAGCGTTGGGTCGATTTCAGATAACTTATGTGACCATCATCATGGCATAGTTGGTAACAATCCTGTCTCCTAGCCCAGGAGTTTTTATCAAAAGTCGGGGTTTCACTTAAGGCCTCCTTAACGGTTTTCTTATTGGTTGGAAGAGATTTCTACATGCCAATAAACTAACCAGGTTGTACTGTATACAACGAAATTATAATACAATACAATATATTTTAACATACATACCATCATTCCATTTCTCTATTGGGGAAGGCTGAGAGGGTAGAGCTCACAACTTTTCTGTTTCTACTTACTGCCTTCGTGTTCTTAATGTTCATACATATTATTTTTCTCATATTCCTTAACTTTTTTCTATCAAAATAAAACTCACTTGGTCCCACGCACGAACCAGGTGAAGTTTAAAGTGAAAATTTAGACATTAGAAAAAAATATAATTTTATTATTTCACTTCTTCTTCTTCTTCTTCTTCTAAGTGCCCTGTCGGGTCCCCCCAACGTTGGCGATCACTTCGGCGAATCCGTCTCGGTCCTGAGCCGCCCGGAACAGTTCCTCTGCACTCCGGATGCCGGTCCACTCCCTCACATTCCGCAGCCAGGACATCTGTCTTCTTCCGGGCCCCCGGTGTCCCTCGACTTTCCCCTTCAATATAAGCTGGAGCAAGTGGTACTTCTCTCCACGCAGCACGTGACCCAGATATGAAATCTTTCTAACTTTTATAGTGGACAACAACTCCTTGTCAGCTCTAGCTCGCCTCAGGACTTCGGTATTTGTCACCATGTCTGTCCAGGGAATTTTGAGCATTCGACGATGCAACCACATTTCAAATGCTTCCAGTCTGTTCATTGCCTGGACTTTCAAGGTCCATGTTTCACAACCGTACAATAAAACAGACCACACATAGCATCTAATCATCCTCTGACGGAGTTTCAAATTTAAGTTGTCATCACAGAAGAGCGACTTCATTATTTCACTAATTACGTTTATCCCCGCGACACGTGTTTCTTCCTCCTATATTTCAGCACTTTTAAGGCGGACGAGAGCTTCAAGATAGGATGTAGAGAGACATGTCGGGGGGATTAATATAATTAGCGAATGGATATGTGACAAAAGACTGACTCATCAAAATAAATACAAAAGTTAGTGGGAGTCGTGATACAGGACGACCGAGAAAAATATGGTTGGACCAAGTTAATGCTATTTTGAAAGAAACGGAGTAAGATAAAGTGAAGAGTTGTAGTATAATATTTATGAAGAGGCAAATAAAGTATGTCGTGATAGGAAACTTTAGCATTCTATCCTCTGTCTATCCCAACAGGGAAATGGCGTGATGGTTTGTATTAAATATTTGTCTCTACATCCATACACCCCCTTCTCTTGCAGCTTATTTGATGTTTAAAAAACAAAGAAATATAAGAAGTCTATTAAGACGTTTATTGGTTATAAAGACCTACCTAAATTTGTTTTTTTCATCAAAAGCCGAAGCGCAAAAATAACGCAAAAAACACCTTAAAAATAAGAAACGAAGGGAAATAAAACGAGGGAAGATTTTATGAGTTGCCCGCACTCTTAAACAGGAGGACATTAAAGGCAAAAACACCATTACAAGGATTTTTTTATATTGGATTCAAAATATTTTTAATTTCGTAACGAAGAAAAAGAAAATGTAAATAAATTTCTACAGCTTCATTTAGATGCTGAGATTAGTCCGAGAGCGCATCTTTCATCGTGTAGCATTTCTCAAAATATGTTGACTAAAGATGTGCTCGGGGTTTAGTCAGAAAATATTTTCACTTTCCAAGAAAAGTATTTTAAAATTTGGTATCACGGTATTGTGGCTTAAGAACTAACTTTATATTAAGGCATCCCGAGTTCGATTCATGCTGAGATAGATACTGTTTTGTATTTTCGTCTTACAGAAATAGATAGAGAAGCAATCCCTCGTGATCGAGTAAGATTAGCAGCCATCCTGCGGATGGACGACGCATGTGCGTGTATTGGTTGATTGCGTCCAAGCTATTGTACTTCAGTAAGTACACACAATATTGACAGACCAAATTCAAAGTTCTGATGGCAAGAAAATCAAAATTCTATGACGATTGGAAGGTTTAACCTGCTGCAGTCTTTCATAAGGACAATTTTTGAGTTGCTTGCTAGCGTTATAAAAAAATATAATAATCAGCATATAAGCAACAGCAAAACATAAACTCAGATGTAAAACGAACTAAGAATAAAGTCTGAAGGAATTCGCCAGGAATCGAACCTAGGGCGCCCGTTTGCTTAGCGTGAATGCTAACCATTAGACCACAGTTGCCGACTATTACGTTCGCGTTGCATACATTGTAACATGGTGGGTTTATTGCCATTTGGCAATCTCTTCATATCAATTAGAAATATGTTAAAGTAGTCCTAAGTGAAAACCAGACTGGAAGAAGACTGAACAATCAGCTTCATTAATTATGTTCAGGGATTAAAAATATAGTGTTGTGTTTTCAAATAGAGCAATTCCAAGCGGGAGACACGAAACACGTTCATGCTGTAGCACTTGTCCTAAGAAGCCTGGGATGCACATCAAAGGCTGTTTTCTCAAATATAATACATTTAAAAAGTATAAGAAATGATTTTATTTTCTTATAAATATTTGTATATTTTTATTCTTAAAGATTGACATGTCAAAAATGAAAAATATGGATTTAATTCTTATCCTTCACCAAATTTCTAATTAATACAATATCCATAAAACCAATAAATACAGTTTCCATAAAAAAAAACACTTGTTTTTCTTTAAATTATCTATACTTTTTTTAATACGCAATCTACCTAAATTGGGATGATTTTTTGCTACCAAAATAGTCATATGCAATTATATGAGTCAATTTAATAAAACAAATTTTAAAAAATGCCAATTCTAGACAGTTTCAACTGATTAAGCTTAAAAAAATTAATAATCGATCTATAAGTGGAAAAGTTCCTTGAAGAAAGAAGAAACGCAACATTTATTGGACGGGTTAAAGATATGGCGTTTAGTAATTCAAATATTTCTTGCAAAGGACAATCGAAAAATACATAGTCTATAGTTTCATCATCCAGACCACACTGGCAGTCGGGATTTTCCACAATACTTATTCTGTAAAGGCGTCTCACTAACATGCAGTGTCCCGTCTGCAAACGACACATGACAGACATTTCCATATTTTTTATTATATTAAACCATGGTTTCAAAGGGATAGATTGTTGGATTGATTTATATCTAGACCCCTTATTTACACCAGTTATATCTCAATTCAAGGCCCATCGGTACCAAGTATGATGTATAATTTTATTTAAAAGAACAGTTATTGGCTGTGAAAAATCAGATCGAGGATAACCGTATCATCTATAGTTATCAGAAAAAAGTGTGTCGAGTACAAATCGGCAGGATTATACAGACTGGGCTTCATTCTGAGATTTACTTATGACTTTCTAAGCTGGAAACATTTTAAATGTAAGGACAATTTTGGATTACAATTCAGTAATATAGTCACCGGTATTGGTTGAAAAATAAAACCCATAGAGTAGAAGTTTTGACGTCTTATAAACTTCAAACTGCAAATTCCAAGGTCTTAGTTGCACCATAGTCTGTTGTAAGAAGTTATGAGTCATACAACCTTATTGGATAGAAGAAAAACAATTCGATCTCACAATATTACTTAAGATTGTCAGCTCATATTTGAACAATCTGGAACTAATTCATCTTTTCATGTTAAATGTTCCTTACCTGACAAAAAATATGTTGCTAAAAAAAAATTGTATAACTCTTGCATAGTAAAACTATACAGTTTGGTTTATCAGTATAGGCATTGCATGAACTTTATGTCTTTGAAAATTAAACAAGTTGTTTTACTATGAGAAGCATTAATTTAATTATTATACTTGGATTTTTTACATTATATTTTTCTTTTTATGTTACAATTTTTGTCAATGTTGATTTTTAGTAATTTTTGTCAATGTTGATTTTTAGTAAGATTTGTCTTATATGTTACAATTTTTGTCAATGTTGATTTTAGTAAGATTTGTCTTATATGTTACAATTTTTGTCAATGTTGATTTTTAGTAAGATTTGTCTTATATGTTACAATTTTTGTCAATGTTGATTTTTAGTAAGATTTGTCTTATATGTTACAATTTTTGTCAATGTTGATTTTTAGTAAGATTTGTCTTATATGTTACAATTTTTGTCAATGTTGATTTTTAGTAAGATTTGTCTTATATGTTACATTTTTTGTCAATGTTGATTTTAATTAATCTTTTGTATCAAAAACGTCATTTGAACGTTGAAGTAAAGTTTATAAATTAAATTAAATTATAATAATAATAAAATGATCCATGTTCATGTCTCATTAATATTCTGGAAGCGTTCTTGGTGTAAACAGTTTCATTTAACAGTGTTCATGGTTTAAAAGAAATACGAAGAAGTTTTAACTGAAACAATAACCACATTGAACCAATAAAACACGGAAAGCTAAGTAGGGATGAAAAAAATTTATAATGAAAATATGAAATATTTCATTGAAAAGAAAAAGCGGCTTTGAAATTTATAATTACATACTTTTTAAAAAACTTTTCAGAATTTATTTGTTTTGCACTGAATCCTTAAAAGTTGAAAGGAATAAATCCTTGAGGAGTTTAATATGATTCAAAAGATGAAAAGTTAAAATTAATTTGGAACAAATTGATAATACTTCATAATTATTTACTAGGTATTTAAGAAAGCCAATGGTTTGAAATTGATCAAGATAATATTGAATAAAGGCTCACATGTAGTAAAAAAAACTTTATTTAAACATACATATACTATCTTGTCATTTTCCTGATGAGCTTTGTATCCTAAATGGTAAGATGTTTGTCTTGCACTCAGCGGTTGCGGTTTTGATTCCCGATAAAGCCAAAAAAGGGTTCTAGTCTGGTTCAAGATGTTGTCTAGTAACAATACTCAAACAATTTAGATGTGTGTAAGTGTTGTTGCATGTCCTTGCGTAATAATAATAATAAAAGTAAAATTTATATAGCGCCGATAAGAGAGCAGACTCTTCTATAGTGCGTAGAAGTATTCAACGTACTATAAGTTACGTGACTACTCTAAAGGCTCTTAGCTCGAAGCCTTGATTATTTGGACCAAAGTAAAATGTCTCCCGGCCACACTTGTCAATATGTACGTATAACGAATTCCGATAGGTCGAGGGATATTATAAAAGCTTTTTCTGTCACAGTAGGCCGAGAGGACAGATCGCTAAAACTTGTCTCATGACATATTTTTTTCATCTACAAAGATCTTCATCTACAAAGATTTCTTCATCTTCATCCACATTCTTCATCTTCAATACTTTATCTACAAATTACTACAAAGATTAGCGTTAAATGTTCTTAACAATTACACTAGACTATGCCGGCAAGAACTGTTCTCAATAACATAAGCAAGAACGGGTCTTCCAGCAGCTTTGCCCGTTTGAATGGCATTAACTCTTTTGAAGCGGATTGCTTCGAATATTGACATATTTCATATCACATTACCAAAAGCAAAAGAAAATTTTCTTCTAAGATTGAGCGCGTTAGAAAGTACTCATCAACGTATTTAAGTGACTTTGAATATGCATTGTTAGCAAATGCGGCACCCATTGTGCACACAGTTTTTTGAAACCCAAAACTTCAGCCAAAATATGCCATGTTGTTCCATGTGAGATGCCTATGGTGTCAGCTATCACATCCACAGTCGATCGATGATCTTCCAAAACCATATCCTGTATTTTCGCTATGATTTCTGGTGTTGATGCACTTTTTGGACGTCCTGAGCGTGGATCGTCTTCAACGCTTGTACGGCCACGCTTAAACTCCAAAACCCATCGGTGAACGGTTGGAAATGAAGGAGAAGACTCCTTTAATACTTTCACCATCTTTGCATGGATCTCAGTAGCCAATAAACCTTCCAAAACAAAGAATTTAATCACTGCACGATATTCGGATTTTTCCATTGTTAATAAATACACTGACATGTCAACTTCAAATGGCTTGTAAACAAAGGATGAATTCACAGATCGAATTGAAATTTTGACTACGTTCTTATGAAAGATGAAATATTAAAATGGCGTAGAAATTTTGGTTTTCTACTGCTCCATAGATGTCGCTTTCAAAACTTTTTGACTAACCTAGATGTGTATGTTTGTGTATATCATACACATATGTTATTTTTTTTTCAATTTTATATAAAAAATTTTAATGTTAACATTTTATGTATTTTTCAATGTAATTGAGCTAAGCCTGTATTGAGAAAATAAATAAATAAACCTCCTTTTCAACTCCTCATTTAGTTTCTTCAAGTTTTATTTACTCTTATCGTTAATTTGGATTAGTTTTATTATTTTCGTAAAGCGAAACATGCATGTAACAAAAAATGTGTTTGTCGAGTACAATTTTTTTCGTTAGTCATTTTTATATAATTATAAAAAAAAACATAATTTACGTCCCAGTTATATTTCGCCCTCTGTAATTCTTTTTTAAAAGCAAGGTTAAACACAATTTTAGAATTCACGTTTAATTTTTCAAAACTTTCACATTTTCTAACAGTAAACTGAGCCAAGGAGAAACAAATAAAATGTAACGTATTGTGTACAAATATGTTTGTATACTTTTTTGAAGTTATTCTTTGAACTAACTCTGCATAATTAATTCTTAGATTTTAAAAATTATTTAATACTTCAAACGATTTCATCTGGCAGATTTATAACCTTAAAGCTTATCCTTCCAATCAGAAAATATTCCAGCCTTGTATTAATTTAAAGCATCTTTACCGCTTTTCTGATTGGTTGGAAGATATTACTGCATGACAATAAACTCGCAAAGTTTTACGGTATAAAACGAAAGTAAAATCAATGTACAGTAAAGTTTAATGAAATACGTTTTTTTCATCACTTCTTCTCTTAATTTTATTTTATTCTAATATGTAATTCTTGATAGATTCGGAACAATCTTTCTGGTTCAATCAGATGTACTGCATCCTTATCGATATTTAAGAATAAACTTAAGAATTACAATTTATCTCAAAATATTTTTCTTCCTTTACTCCCGTCATCCTAATCCCTGTTTTAATTGAGGTTTTTTCCAAATTTTCAAGATACAGTTATAGATATCAGTAATAGTGTATGGTCGCGTGGTAACGTCCTGGACTTACGTGTGGAAGGTTGTTGGTTCGAACCCCACGCTGTGCTTCTTCCTTCGAATAACACTGACACTTTTCCACCTGGTATTCGGGGGTATAAGGATACGTTTAACTTCGGTTATATCCATTTTTTTCAATAAAAAGAAGAAAAACCATGCCAGTGTGCTCCGATCGTTTGATTTCAGTGTACCATCAGATTGAGTATAGCGGTGTTGCCAGTGAGTTTGCTGGTTTGCACCGGCTCACTCGATTAAAGAAAAGAAAATAAGAAAAAAAACAAAACTCCACGGCACAGCTTCGCTTTTCAACTGAATCGACGTTAGAATGGCGAGGGGATCCTCGACTACGAGGCCCAGCAACGACGCCCAAAAAAGGAATTTTAAAACAATAATCAATCTGTGAATGAGCAACGTGGGGTGGAAAAGTATTTTACAGCTGTAGTGGCGAAATTTTACATCCCTTTACAGGGGCTAGATTTGTTTGTAATCTGAAACAAAGGGTGGAGTTTTACCAGGAAAGAACGTTAACAGAATCGCTAAAAAGAGGCACTCGAAATTCGTGGTGCAAACGAACTAGGCAAATGGGAGGATTGGTCGGGTTCTTTTACCATAAATAATAAAATATACATTAATGAAGAACAGTGGCGGTTGCAACTGTTATTCATTTGGGCGCATAATACAGAAATGTGGCTTTACGAAAAGTGATATATTTGTTTAATTATTGAAAATATATGTTACACTTAAGTGTTCTTCATAAACTATATCAAAATTTGCAGTAGCTTTATTCATCTCCTATCGCAGTTCTATTTATTACCAATTTATTGACATTACTTTCAGATAACTTCTCTCAAAATACACTTCACTACAGACCGATACTAGCAAATTCCTTAAAATGTTTTCCAAGTTTCAGCACGAATCTGTTGGAACTTGGAAAACAATCGAATCTTCTCTGTCACATTACCCAGCTATCTCAGCTTTGGTCTTCTCACTCTCCTGCGTCCGTGGGATCGTTGAACAAAGTTTTCCTTACAGAGTCAGTGTCCTGCTGGCGGTTTAAGTGCATAATCCCACCTATCTCTTCTAGCAGCATTCCATCGCCAATTGGTTATACCCAGTGTCTGGCAGATCTCTGTCACACTGCCCAGCTATCTCAGCTTTGAATGAGAGATCGTTGAACAAAGTTTTCCTTACAGGCAGTATCTTGCTGGCGGTTTTCAGTGCATAATCTCACCTATCTCTTCCAGCAGCATTCCATCGTCAATCTCTGTCATACTACCCTGCTATCTCAGCTTTGGTTTTCCCACTCTCCTGCGCCCCAGGGGATCGTTTAACAAAGCTTTTCTTACAGAGTCAGTGTCTTGCTTGCGGTATCAGTGCCTAATCCCACCTATTCCACTCTCCCAGCAGCATTCCTTAGCCAATTGGTTATACCCAGATGCGACAGATCTCTGTCACACTATCTCAGTTTTGGTTTTCCCACTTTCCTGAGTTACATAGCATCGTTGATCAAAGCTTTCCTTACAGTGTGTATCATCGTTGATCAAAGCTTTCCTTACAGTTCTGCATGCGGTATAAGTGCCTAAGACAGCCCATTCTACTATTTTTTGCTGCGCTAGCTTTGCCATACAGTGTCGAGTTCTTTGTTAATCATTTGTCTACACTCGCCATTGTTATAAATTGCACCATATATTTTGCAGAGAATCTTTATCTCAAAGGTATCGAGAACTCTTTCATCCCATATACCAAATAAAAGAAAGAATTTGATATGTAATTTATTTTGTCAATAAATATTTAAAGGTATGACGAAATCGTGCACATTAAGTCCTTGGTATAAATCAATCCAACAATCTATCCCTTTGAAACCATGGTTTAATATTATAAGAATGAATAAGATAGAAGTGTCTGTCATGTGTCGTTTGCGGTCCACTGCGTGGTGGCTAGTCATCTTTACAGAATGAGTATTGTGAAGAATCCCGGCTGCGAGTGTGGTTTGGATGATGAAACTATGTATCATGTATTTTTGGTTGTCCTTTGCGAGACAGATTTGATTTACCAAAAACCAAATCTTTATTGCGTCCAATGATTGTTGCGTTTTTTCCTTCTTCGCGGACCTTTTCCATTTATTTATCGATTATTTATTAAATTTTTGAAGCTTAATCAGTTGCAACTTTGAATTAGCAAGAATTGTCGTTTAAAAAACTTGGTTTTATGATATGGGAATACATATTTGAGCATTAAAGCTTTACCAGGAACTGAATAGTTTGAGAAACACATTTTAAAAGTTGTTTTTCGCTAAGCTTGCAATATTAAATCAATCCAGAAAGTGAAAAACGTAGTATGAAAGGCCTAGCTATACTAGAAACCTAATACTTTGAGAAACACATTCTAAACATTGATTTATGTTTTTTGTTAAGTTTGTAATATTAAATCAATCCAGAAAGTGAAAAACGAAGTTTGTAAGGTAATTGCAACCACCCCTGGGGCCTGTAGGGTGCAACAGAAGCGGTAATTAATATGCAATTAGAGCCGAGGTTGTTTCTCCTCCAAGCTGCTCTAACGATCCTCAACCCTTATTGCCAATTAGGCATTGTGTGCAAACAAGAAAATGTCTTAATTCCATATTTTAATAACGTGAAGCGAAACAACGTGGACGAACGTAAGCCCCCTTTTTTCTATAAAATGTTAGAAGTTACTACCAAATTTGAGAATTAACAGATACCTAAGAAAGTTAATTTACCGAAAAAAGGAGAATTTTACCAGATATTAAAAAAGAAGTTCTACGAGTATTTTAAGGTATTTTTTTACCAACTGCATCCGTTAATTTAAACCATGCTTTAATTAAATAATTTTGGAAAGAAAAAAAAAACATCCAAACTGTTACGTCATTTCCTTGTTGGGGTTAGCAGACAAGACAAAACGAAAAAAAATCTTATTACGATACAGTTTTTTCACTTTCTACACATTCACAAATCATGTCACACAGTTTTTTCTGTTTTTTTTTACTCTTTCCTTGTTTGAAATTTTTTATTCACTTGGTGCAAGCATACTTTTTTCGGTCATCCTCAACTACGACTCATGCTTGTTTTGTTAATTTGTTTAGTTAGTCTTTCGTAACTCATCAGTTCAACATGTCCCAACCACCTTAACATGTCGGAGTTGATGCTGGACCTCATAGTCGAGGGTCCTCTCTCTATTCCAATCTCTATTCAGCTGGAAAGTGAAGTTGTGCTGTGAAATTTTGTTTCTTTCATCTTTTCTCTTCTTTAAATGAGTAAGTCGTTGCACAAACTCACCGACAACATCACTGTGCAGTACCCAGCGGTAAGTAATACATATCGTTTGTAGAGCACCGTCTCTGTCGCACGATGCGCTAACAGTCCAGTATCGTAGTCAGGATGCGGTTAGAGAATCGTTCAACAGAGACGATGCTCTACAAACAATATGTATTACTTACCGCCGGGTACTGTACTAGATACAATGCAAATCATTACACGTATTTTCCCCCTTACTGGAAATAACAAGTATCAAAAAGGGATTTTATTCAAGTTTCCAATTTCTGGTTGATTGGAAGATATTCCAATTACAATTAATCCGCTAGCCAGTACTGTATATTACAAAAGCGTATTATAAAAAAAATAAAAATAAAGTTTTAAATAAGTTTTTGATGAATTAAAAAAATATAATGTACTACGACTTAAAAAAAGAAATAAAATCAGTAAAGAGGGCAAAATGTCATCACCAAGATAGGAAATAAAGTTCCCTTTAAGTTTCACTGAATGGGACAGATACGAAGGGAAAATTCATAAAAATGATTAATTTGAAGATTCTTTAATAAAATGACTTTTTCACGGGGCGTTATGCAGCGCTATTCATCCTGCAGTCAGTATGCAGGGCCGGAGCTTCCTAAATCTTTAACTGTACGATGCACGAAAGTTACTTATCTGAGAGATGGCGTATAGTAATACCGTTTGACATATCTAAATTTCTAATTTAGACATACTGAAGATCGTGCTGAGGAGGCTGTATTATCTTAGAACCCAGTGATGCAGAAAAGTTTGCATGTAAAGTTATGTTTGTGGGATAATATTGATTTATTTCTTGGTTTATTTATTAAAAAAATAAACGTAATTACGTGTATAGCAGAAACATTTTTAAAGCAAAGGATAACGTATCAACATCCTGAAAAAAACTAACAATTCAGGATACGTATATTATATTTGTATTACACTTTCGTTGTATATAATACAACATGGTGTGTGGAAATCTCTTTCAACCAACCAGAAATATGTTAAAGAGGCCTTAAGTGAAAACCAGATAGAAATCCTTTTTTTTTAAATCTGGGTCCCGGTGGGTTTCAAACCCGCAAACTCCGGATTGGGAGACATACATATTGCTAACAGGGCCACGGATGTCGTTATATACTTTTATAGTATGAAGCATAAAAACACCATTGTATAATACAACATGAAATGTAAAAAAATGATCAAATATTACAAATAATATAAAGACAAAATTAAATAACCTAGTCTCCTAGTTAAATTTTTTATCTGTCGTTATAACCTCTATTTGAGAAGCCAATAAGATGCTCTTGAGATTGATCATCTGTACGAGAGTCAGAAACCCTTGCAACGGCCCAGAAGATACAGGAGCTGTGTAGATGCTGGATACGGCCAGACTGCATATAAAGTGACACCGATCTCGAAGGATTCAATTTAAAGTGGCTATTTGGCAGGGGTGGGCAGGAGCGCCGCGCGGGCCATATTTCATTGTAGGAATTAATTAAAAGCCAATTCCTCGCTTCCGTGCATACGGACCTTCTACCCCTGGCAGAGCTTCTATCTTCCACCACCCTAGGGTTCCGGGATATTGAACGATTTTTCGTCGAGGGCAGGAGGCACTCCAATACAAGTCTCTTAGAAGGACCCATTTACTTTTAATTATTCCGCTTTCAGGCCTCGAGAGCGTTAAGGTACGCATTATCTGAGGGGCTGAGACTTGTAAGGAACTAATAGCTTTTAAGTTTATCATGACAAAATCCTATTAAGAAGTGCACAAGTACTTTTTATAGATTACCATTAAAGCCTTGGGGCATTTGAGATAATGAAGTGTACACATTAACGCTTTTTGTTTAAACATATATACATACCATCACGTCATTTCTTTGTCGGGGTAAGTAGAAAGAGCAGAGCATTAGAATTTCCTATCTCAAAACACATCAATCGCCTCTTCTACATTCATACACTATCTCATACAACTCCGACAATGTTTCTACCTTTTTACGTTGCCTTTTAAATACTCGAATATAATACAAATTCATAAATATTATATTTCGCAAAGTCTTGCGCCTTTTTTGTTAGGTCGAAAATTCCGATTATTCTTAAGTCAGGTCAGTGCAAAGCCTGACACTCCTCCAGGATCAATCTAAGAACTACGATCCGTTTATCATAACATCGGTGAATAGTGTAAGATTGGCGTCTGATTTGTCGTGTGCCTAGTGGGTAATTATTAGCCTGCTGCCAAGCGACGATCTTCATACTTAATTCAAACACCTTCAGCTTTTCATTGTGGTTGAAAACTGCTGACGATGTTAAGAAAAACCTCCTTGTTTGTCACATGATCGTGCCACTTGACATCCATCATTCTACTAAGTTTTTCAAAAGTAAGGATTATTTCTTTCAGGCCTTTGTAAAACACCAAGATTTAGAGTTAAATAGCAATAAAAACTTTGATAAAAAAGTAGCTAAGTGTAAAATATAAAACTGTAAAAAAATATTGAAGGGTTATGTTTTTTTCATCATCAGTTGTTTATGAACAGATACTTGAAAAACAAATTATTAAAATAATATTAATGCTGTAGCTTAGACTGTAATCAGCACTAATGCGACCGAGATTCTAATCCCGGTAGGAACTGAACTGTTTTCACTACTGCTTTACATCTAATAGCGGAACAGACGCTAAGCTGTTGTCTCCAATCTTGAAATGTTTTTGAGGAGACAGATATAACGAAATTGTATCATCTAAGAAGTTTTTTGCAGCTAAGAAAATAAAATAAAAAAATTCTGCAGTAAAACAAAAAAATATATATAATATAGCAATACACAAAATAGAATTAAAATGTGATAAGAAAGAAGAATTAGGAATGCAGTTAGACTTATGTATGTAATAATGAATAGGAAAAAGATGTGAATGCTGAGTGCCAATATTTGTAATTAAGGAATGAGACCACTTGGATACAGGTTTTGCCTAATGAAGTGATTATCTATCTATACACAAAATAGTGTTTTTTTTTTTGTATAGTAATATACTTGAATATGACCCGCCTGTCTATTAAAATGATTTTAATTGTAAGTAATATAAAATAAAAAAAAATTCATAAAGGCGTTTTGAAAAAAATAAAAAATTTTTAGAACCTTTAAAATTTGTCGTGACAAAAACGTCGTGTGAAACTTCGTGAATAACTCTTCTCCATTTTTCATGGCATTCTGCTGAGTGAAGGGTATTCGGCAATGACCGATATATGGCAATTTCCACTTTAGCCATCCATTAGATAGGAGATTTTCAATTACCCTTTAAACGTTCAATATTATCTTTCTCTCCAGGTTTCGCCATCTTATCGTCCATTATGATCAATAATGGGAGAATCCATCTTAAACAAATTGTTGACAGCCGTTTTATAAATAAATAAATAAACCAGGAAGTGATATTTAATTCAAATTCAAAACAATAGAAACGATTCCTAAATCCGAAGTTTTCTATTCAAAGTATATGTATTATATAACAAAATATGATCTGTTCATATAAGAAGATGTTATTCAAATCCGTTTAGGAGTTTTCCAAACATTTATAATTATCAAAGTTATTTACTTCTTAACGTGATTCAACGGCTCCTGTACCAACGGTGGTGTCAGCGTGGAAAGTTAATTCCTTCTGACACTGACAAACACAAATGGAATGATACATGCAAAAGACATCCAAACCACAAAACACAGTTTTTAGTTAATTTTAAATATTGAAAAAGCATATCTCAATTCCTTTAAACCATCAAATGATACGTATACAATAGGCAGAGAGAAATAAGCTTTATGTATTTTTAACATATTCCAGAATATAACTTTCGCCGCCTCCATATTCAAATATATCGTCACGAAAAATCTTCTATTATTCATATTTCAGATTTTAGCTTCTTTCAAAATCTGGTTCATTTGATCGAGTCCCATTTTTTTAGGTTTACCTTCTCCACGAACATTTTTGTGCTTCTGATTTGCATATTCACTTAGTCATTCATTATCTCCACGTGTTCAAACTGTTCGATTGATTTGCTGCTTCAAAATGTAGCTTAGCCAAAAAAATATTTTGGTTTGAATAAATATATGATAGGTGACATAGAAGGCCGAAGAGGTGTTGGCAGGAGGCAAATCTCCTGGCTCCACAATATACGTGATTGGACTGGCATAAGGGGCGTTGGAGATCTTTTTCGGGCTGCCGAGAACAAAGATATCTACTCTCAAGTGATATTCAACGTTGGGGGGACCTGACATGACACTGAGAAGAAGAAGAAGAAACAAATTATAGAAATCATATTCATTAATTTGTGTCCAAACCATTATTCATAAATTATGCCACGTGTTTGCAATAGGAGGCCACTGAGATTATAAATGATAGAAATTCTATTAATTAATTTGTATTCGAACCATTATTTATCAATTATGCCACGTTTTTCCAGAAGGAGGCAACTATGATTATATCCTATCATTCGCGACAATAAGATCCTGCCCAGAGCATGTAGTCCCGATATTCGGACAGACGAGCATGTGTTGTGAGTCCTGTATATTCCCACAATTACAATCAATGGTACTATTGTTCAAGATATTTGCATGTTCACTTTGCATATAATCCCCCCTACTCGTAGTCTATTCATATTCTATTGATGCTGTCGATTTCAAATCAATAGAACTACATTTTTAATAAGCAAAATAAAAATTAAACGATTTTTTTTATTATACCATACATATGACAAGAAATATACATAATTTGCGAAAAAACAACTGGTTATTTAATTTGGACACACAATTTTAATGGATCTGGGTTTGTTGCCTTTCATTTGTCGTGTTTCTAGTAAACTAAGCTTTTGCCTGTATTTCACTGAGGATAAATACATGGATGAAATTGATTTTGTAAATAAGAAGAAAACATGAGATTTAAAATAGTTTGGACATGTGGAATTAATGAACGACTAAGAGAGTATATAAACCATATATGCTGTATGAGGACATATAGCATAAAAAAAATTATACTTCTTTTCGATTTTTGATTTTATAAAGCCCCGTTGCACATTCTCATCAACCTGACAAACAGTGACACTCAATTACATGTGTATAACATACATCAAGCGAAATCAAACTCCTCACACTTTATCACTCCAGACAGACCAAAAACATTCATCCCACAATATACCGCACATTATCATAAAAATTAATATATTTAAAAACATAAATATAAAACAACAAAAAACACCACACTCAAGAGTTCACATAAACCTTTTCCACAAGTCATTCCTCTTGCTAGCCCAAGTACTCAATTTTTTGTCGCAATAACAACCACGCTCCTATCGACTTTGATAGTTAAATATTTTCTTATTTATGAATTAATGAATAAAACATTTCAATTCCGACTTTGATGTACGGGAGTGAAACGTGGACGTAGAAAAATACTGATAAGATTCAAATAAATGCTGTAGAAATATGTGCATTGAGAAAACTACTTGGAGTGACAATATATGACAGTATACGCAATGAAGTGATAAAGAGATGAATGTGAACTTTTAAGGCTGATATGTTAAGTAAAATGAATTAAAGTACGTTGAGATGGTTTGGACATGTAGAACAAATAAACGAAGAAAGACTAACAAGAGTGATGAACATGTGTGTGGAATGCGTGTGAGAGGAAGACTAAGGAAAGTATAGTTGAATCAAGTGAATGATATTCTGAAAGAAGGAAAAATAGAAAGTCAGATACATCGTAGATGTTGTATGGATGTGAAAAAGGCAAGGATGTGTGTCAAGTTAGGAAAGTATGGCGTTCAGACCTTTCTACTTATCACGACAGGGAAATGGCGTGATGGTACGTATGTTGAAGTTAATGAAGGACTAATTTCTTAACTAAAGATAAAAATTATTTTATTTATAAATAAAAAACAAACACAAATCATTTTCGATAGAAATAGATTTATGAACATAAAAATAATTATCCTTCTAAAAACATTTTGACATCAGGTTGAACGTTTTTATTCAGTGGGAGCATTCAAAAGATTTAGTACTGTCGGTATATCTTAAACTTGTTTTGTCTTAGGAAATCTCCTGCGAGTAATGAAAGAACATTAACGATCTCATCTCGCGCAGTCGAGTTTCTATCTGTCTTCTGATTCATGTCTTCATTTCAGATTCATAGTTCAAGTAAACAAGCAAAGAAAATCCATCTCAGTACGGGTGAGATATTGAACGGCGAGTTGCAATAAGAAACAAAGTTAATGGAGCACTAATAAAATCCCAAACCAAGAAATATTAGTATCCAAAATAAAGCTTCACAACAGAGTATACTCGTAAGTGCCAACATTAGTATACAAGGGTGAAATGTAAACGTCGAAAATAATAAAAACAGTCGAATAAATGTGTGCATTGAAAATAATATGTGATATATCGATGTATATATGACAGAAACCGACAGTAAAGAAGTTGGTTTAAAAATGAACATATCAAAGGCTAAATATATGATGAACAGCTTTGCTACCCCAAAACCAATAAACGAAGGTGGAAAACCGTTAGAACTTGTCCAGGAATATGTGTATTTGGGCCAACTTATTTATTTGGACGTTTGAACAACATCTTCAAAAGTAATCTCCCAATATCCTTGAAGCGAAGGGTTTGCAACCAATGTATTCCCAGTACTTGCGCATGGCTGCGAGACATGGAAGCTCACAGTAAAGAACACACAAAAGCTCCAGACCGCACAAAGGGGCATGGAGCGATGCATGTTGATATATACTAAAAGATACCGTAAACGAAACACCTGGATTCGCAATATATCAAAGGTAGAAGACGTTATAAAGGTGTGCAAAAGAATTAAGTGAGAAAGGGCAGGACACGTAGCCAGAATGTCAGACTCCCGATGGACATCCGAAATAATCCAACTTGGGGAAACCTTCATCCAGCAGTGGATCGACCCAGGTTGACAATGATTATGATGACAGAATAAAAAATGTTATTATGAAATATGTATGTGAGCTAAAATTGATGGTGTTATGTAGGATGAAATGTGTAACTTGAGGTGCTTTGGACAAGATAACGAATATCTGGATAGAATGAATAATGAAAGAATGGTTAAGTGAGTATATATTTCTGAAGTGAAAGAAGTGCGTGAAAGAGGTAGACCGAGAAAAACCAGATTTTAAAAGAAGGTAAAGTAAGAAATGTAAATAATAGCAGCACTTGGGCAAATCGGTCAAGTTCTCAGTAGACTTGAAAAGTCATTAATCCTCTGTACAACTTCTGTAGGTTAATAGTTCAGCAATGCTTGAAATATTAGTGAAAGCGTAGTAAAGGAAGATCAAAGAGGTATGATTGTATCAAGTGAACGATATTTTGAAAGAGAGAAACGTTAAAAGTAAAATAGGTTGTATGAATTGTATGCGAAGGTGTATGGATGTACAAGAAGCGTAGACTAAGTTTGGTGCTCTATCCTTTCTGCCTACCCCGACAAGGGAATCGTATGATGGTATGTTTTGTTTAAATATCTTAGTTTATATATATAAAAAAAACTTTAATGAAAACGTTGCAAAGAATATGTAGAAAAATAATGCATGGCATAATAAGTAAAGAAAGAAAAAAGTAAAGAATGTGGATTGAAAGAAAGAATATGCAATGCTTAAGGTGAAGAAGGGTGTAGTGAAATGGTTCCACCACGTAAAAAATGAATACTGAAATATATACAAGAAGACCAAAAAATGTAGCATGACAAAATTGTTCAAATTCTGAAAAAACAATAGTAAAAATATTTTACAATACGAGAAAATATACATGACAACTTTATGGCGGAAGCGGAATATACTATATATGCCAGGGTATAATGAGGTCGAAATCTGTTCTCTCTACCCACTCAAATAGGGACATGACGTGATGTCGATTATAAACATGTTTGATTAATTTCATTATGGTAGGTTCATGGGCTCAAATGTTATGTTACGAGTACCCTTACTCGTATATCAACATTTTTATTACATCCATATACTCGATTACACACAGAATGCCCATAAGAAAGACGAATTAGTAATTTGATATTTTTAATCGTTTTTTTAAGAACGTCAACAAGGAAGCAAGTTTAACGTTACTTGATAAGTGGTTTAAGAGCCCTCATTGCATGGGAGTTAAAAGGATGAGTAAAAATGAAAAGCGTTAAACTAGTCTTGCCCGGCGCTTTTACCGGTCCATTTTAGTGTCTGGCCGATGGATGGCGAATTTACTTCAAAGTGTCACTTGTTGACTTTACGCTTGCACGGTTAAATATAGCGATAACCTCGTTTCTACCGTACACATTTAATTTACGAGTATGGCGACACCGTTTAGTTGCTATAAAGTACTCCATTTTTCGGTAATCCGTTAGGTCAGCAAAAACCTCATAACGTAACGTAAAAAAGAATTTCAACCATTTTGAAATTTTCGTACACGCGGAACATTCATAAATCAATGAATATATCAAAAGTTTTCTTTAACATTACTTTAAATTCGATACAAGTTTAAATAAATTATATAAAAATGCATAATATAAGAACAAAATCAAATGTCTATAAATAATTTAAATTGGAGCTATGATAAATTATGCTTCCTTGTGAAGTGGATCAGTTTTGTCTACATTAATAAGCTCAATCCTCTACTTATCCACCGAGTTATGGAAGATATCAATAAAATAAAAATTGTTCAAAAATGTCATCCCGTGTGCGAGTGGTGATGCCCATAATAATTTTTATTCACGATGTTGTAAATAATTTTAAATTATAAAACTAAATTAAAGCGTGTAGAACAAGAGAGAAATTTCTGTAACTTTATCATAACATAAAATTTGGAAATCAAGTGAAAAAAAAAGATTTATTCGTTAAATACAGTTTTTTTTAGCGAAATCATCGTTTTGACCTTATTTTAAAATAACGACTAACAAAAGCCCAGAAGATACGAAATTCGTTTAGTGTGATTACAGTCGGGAATCATAATAAGAACGATTTGATAATAACTGTAAACAAATAAGAACCTTTCACAAAAAAATCCTGAAACCATATCTGAACAAATTCTGAAAAAAGCTGAAATTCTTTTATTGCGTGTTTAAACTGAAAATATTGTAAGTCGTTTAAATCAGTCGTAACAAATCAGTGGATTGTGATTATTTCATTTTCAACAAAAGGAAAAAAAACATTATTTGTACACTTTAATAATTAAACAAATGAAAATATTTCATATACATACACAACGCCAACTTAGAGAAATAATCAATTTAAAAAAAGTGAAAGTTTAAGATTTTTATTTTTCATTGCATTCGTATGATCAATTATTGATGACCCTCGACGTATCTGAATTATTGATGTGAATATATTGAAATGTGCGGCCGAAAGACAATACTGTTTTCAGAACTTTTTTTCGACACATCGAGGTAAAAACCACTGGAGTAGACGACAAGTAAACTCACAGTTCGCTATCATAAATGTTGGAAATACTATCACACGTGGACAGATAAATGTTGGAAATACTATCACACGTGGATACATAATATCACTCGTATAATCTTGCACGCGTGAGTGATGTTAGCACATGAACTTTTGAACAGGACAGGGATCGCATTTTTTTCTTATTTTTTTTGGTTCAATCAGGAATCAAACTAGACACGGCTGAGGCGAAATCCTTACTATTTTTTTACTTAATATAAATTACGTCGCATTTACTTAGCTGTGAAAATGTTCTTATGTTATAAAAAAATTATCATTTCAGCACAATAATTGTCTGAATAAAAAAAAAGTTAAAATATATCTTTAGTTGAACTTTTCATATAAGGCTTATGAAAATACATTTAATGCTGGAAGTATTAATTTCTGACAAAAATCTTAGTTTGTTTTGAATTTTATATTCTTGATAGCGTAATCGGATAAGGAAATTTATGAGTTTCCACAAAGTCTAAAATAAAATGTATATTCAAATCGTAAAAAATCGAAATCCAACCAAATAACCTTAACCATACCCTAATAACTTAACCAGTCTACAAATACCGCTGTTCCAGTTAAAAAAAGTCTTTTTGTTAAGTATTGAAGAATCCTTGAGGAATGAAAGAATTTTGAACGAATAAACATTATAAATAAAGAAGAGGAGTACAGTGGATACAAACTGTGTTTTAATTATTTCATTAAATCAAAATCCAAGGAAAAATTCGGGAAGCCAAGACAAGGAACGTATTTTCTATGTGGTTCGGACACATTGACGAGCATGATCATCATGACGAGGAGACAGGAGATAGTGTCTTCGACCCCATTGCTCGATCCTTCAAGTCTAGAACCACTCAAGTAGGTACATAACTCACGGTTCGTCATTGTTAGTGTTGGCACTGGTCGCACTTCTTCACTTTCTTATGTAGGTTCTTCAGGGACTCCCTCTACGTATATTTGGGAGTCTTCAATTCGTGGTTGTATTTAGAATAGATACTTTATCTCACCGTTGCACGTACCCAAATCAGGGTAGTTGTGCTTCTCGGATTTTATGTACTATAGATGCCACTTTGTCTATTCCGCGAATGAGTTCATTTCGAATCTTGTCCAATTTAGTGACGTCCAGTGATCACCGTAGCATTTGTAGCACCGCGACATGAAGCAGTTATCCTTTTGTTCTTTAGAGGCTAACACTCGGCTTTATTCAGTAAAGCGGGTCTGATCAATGTCTCAATTCTAACCGGTAAGGTCGTTTCCTCAAATATCTCAAAACAAGTAAAATGCGGGTTGGAACTTTTTAGCATGTTTAGTTAAGTATAAATGGAGGTTTTCAAATTTGTCTCGTCGTAAGGCTTTGCACGAAAGAGGGGAAATTTTCAAGTTTGTTTTTCTTGGAAATAAGACAAAGGTAAAGTAGAAATCTCATAATCAAACTTCTTTCAAGAGATTACTCGAAAATACTTGATTTTATTTTACACGAAAAATCAAACAATTTTAATAACCGGCTTCTTGATGTTATTATTTTTCTTGTTTACACTTACACCCTATTTCTTTTTGGAAGAAAACGGGGAAAAATTGAATAGAATTGTTCAGAATTTAAAATTATACGAAAATTTATTTAACAATACATACTCGTCAAAGTTTCTTTTTATGTTAATTAGTTGACAGTCATTGTTGTTGAAAAGGTGATTTCATTAGTAATTGTATTGCACGAGTATATGGGTGAACAAAGAACATTAGAACAAGCTAAGAAATATTCTATTTGGGGAGCATATTTTCGAGAGATGTTATTAGAAAATAATGAAGAGCGTGATGCTGCAGAGAACCAGGTCAATGGTGTACTAAGTACTGTATTTGCTTATAAATCAATCGTAAAATCTTAAACAACAATTGAGGAGTGTTAGTGTTTAGTTTGATGTTAAGAAGCGAAGTTTGGGAATTGAAATGTGTTGATTATGTAGAATATCTGCTGTTAAAATGTTCGATAGAATCAGAAATAATCATCATCATGATAAAAGATAACGCTTTGTTAGATGTATATTATGGACCAGTAGGATAAAAAAGGAATTTTGAGATAATTTGGCCTCATTAAGAGAATGAGTTGTAAAACACTTTTGAAAAACATATATAGTACATATTTGAAGAACACGAGGAAAAGGTAAGAAGTACAAGAAACAGAATAGCATGCATAAAGAGTTGTATAGATGTGAACGAGGTGAGAATTATGGGCATGTATAGAAAAGGCGGTGAGATTTGTGATCTCTGTTTACCTCAAAATGGACATGGCGTGATAATGTTTATGTGTACATAATTGAGTAATTATTTTGAGAAAAAAATAATAAAACAGTACATACATACTCGTACATACCATCACGTCATTTCCCTGTCGGGTAAGGCAGGAAAGATAGAGCGCCCGACTTTCCTATCTCGACACACATTCTCAGTCTCTTTTACATTCATACACCTTCTCATACAACTTTTACGATTTCTTACACTTTCTGCGTTTCCTTCTTTTAAAATATCATTCACTATTTGCAATTGAACAATTGAAGAGTATTATGTCCGACGTATTTTTACGTTTGTTATTTCCTGTTATACTATGTGTGAGGTATTCTAGATTTGTTATTTCCTGTTATACTATGTGTGAGGTATTCTAGATTTGTTATTTCCTGTTATACTATGTGTGAGGTATTCTAGATTTGTTATTTCCTGTTATACTATGTGTGAGGTATTCTAGATTTGTTATTTCCTGTTATACTATGTGTGAGGTATTCTAGATTTGTTATTTCCTGTTATACTATGTGTGAGGTATTCTAGATTTGTTATTTCCTGTTATACTATGTGTGAGGTATTCTAGATTTGTTATTTAACATCGTGTAATATTATGTAACGATATCAAAGGTTATAGTTATGGAAAGAAATTAGTATTTAAAAATAATTTTATTGGTTTTTGGAATATTTGTAATGAATTACTAATAAAACACTAACTACTCTTTTTATATTGTCATAAGTATAAAAAATTGCACCGTCGATAAATAAATAAATAAATTTCAAATTAACGAATTTGGCTGGCGCTAAGATTTTCTTTCCCTTAACTGTTATATTTTTCATTGAAAACACGTTCTTCCTTCTAACAGAAATGCTATCTATATTACGGTTACTTTATTCCAAAGTGTGGTGAAAATACTTGACAGTCATAAAAATACAGAGTATATTGTTTGAATGTTTTATTTGGCAAAGGTCCCCCTACGATTCTGTAATTTCAGCCATTCATATGAACGACGCAGAATATTATTCAAATGGCTTCCTTAATGTCCAACCCTTAACAACGACACCTTCGCACGTAACCTAGATGCTGCAAATACATTGTGTCGAAGGGTTACAGTCAAAAGTTAGTAGCGTCAAGAATGTTACAGAAGAAAATATTGTACCAACAGCCTTATCTAAAAAAAAACGATTTTTCTGTAAATGATATACGCAATCTTCTCATTTTTGAGTCTTTTTACCTTCTAAATGTGCGAATAATTAATAACAAGCCTTTTGCAAACTTTTGGCATCGATAAAATCCATCTGAGATTTAGACCATTTTGCATCTGAATTTGTGTATTTTTTTGTATTGATGTCTTGATTATCATGAACTATTATGTCGTCTTTAAACAACACAAAAACAGCGCTATATAAAACTCTGCCTAATGAAAGGCTGCAGCAGATTAATTCCAATTCAAGATAAATTTTAAATAGTGCCGTTTAGAGAGCAAACTCTCCTCAAGGGCACTCTAGCTTGGGTCTCAAACCTATTATTTAACGAACCACATCTGGCAGCTATAGTAGCACCCGATAGAATCATGTATAACACTTTCTTTGTATACAGTACAACCCTGCTGAACTATTGCCATACGGCAATCTCTTCCAACCAATCAGGTGAAAGCTTGACTAGATTTGTTTTTTAAATCTGAGTTTCAGCGGGAAAAAAACCCCAACCCCTGGGTCGGAAGAGATGCTTTTTATCAACTAGGCCATGGAGGTCGTCTTGAAAGTTGCCGATCGTCTTAGAAGTTTAATCATCTTGTCATTGGACCTTTGGATTTAATTTGTAAAGAATTTTTTTTTCTACATAAATTATACAATATATTATTTATAAGATAGTTAAGGCATTAATATTGTGGAGGTTTAAAGACATTGTAATTTGTTTTTATCAAACACTGTTTATTCCACTTTTTTATAACGGTATAAATCTATCGGTTTCAAGGCTTTCACCTCATCATCAGGGGAGCACAAACAAGACTTACAAATAAATTATACCATTTTCACTGCACATGATGAGGTTTCGGGATTTTAATTATTGATTTTTTTAAAGGAATCTTATTTGAGTGTATGCATTGATGATTTCTCGTGAGTATACTTTTTAATAAAAAAATATGTGTGCTTGTTGAATGTAACAGCTTGCTCCCAATAAACTGATACACGCATAGACGTTTTCCATTCACAGGATGGCTGAAAATCATTCACGAGTATAAATAAACCTAACGCCAACTACAAACATCTAGAATATCGAGATACCAACTTTTTGGCACCGCACCATGACCATACATACTTCATACACATGAGGATATTTTTGCGAATGTAATCCAAATATATTTAACGTGTTTTTCATAAATTTCAGGAAAGATTATGTCGATAAGAATAGTCATCATCGACATAAAACACATAATGGATTGAATTAAATTATAAATGCAGTAAATGTCGGAATTATGCGTCAGGGATGCGTCCTCTGGGAGACGTGTTACAGTAAGGATAATAGGGTTTCAGAATGTTAACCGTTTAATTGAAGAGGATCCGGCAAACAGACACCTTGGCTGATCCTTTTGAGTTATTGGTCCTAGTCCTATAGCATGGGAAATATTACCTCTTGAGTGAAGATGCGTAAATGGCATGAAAGCATCAGACAGAATTCTTAAGATCACACAATTTGAGGCACGTCACTGAACTTTCGTTACCAGAAAAATAAACAAATGTTGATTTCAGTGTTAATAAAATAAATATATAGCTTTTATATTTACATTGACATTTGAGAAATTGATAGCAAAAATGCCAGAAAAAAGGAAAATAAAACCTTACGTTTTTCCTTAAGCATATGAAGTCTTATTTTAGAAAAGGTTAACCGTTATTTTAGTTGTGTTGTTGGTTGTATAAGATACATATTTAACATTCTTTTATCTGGTAAGATGATAGTTCGCAACATTATTCTAGTATGAACTTTGATGTACGGAAATTAAACGTAGGCGTGGAAAGAGCCTGAAAGTATTCGGAGAAATGCGTATACTGCCGGATACACGGAGTGACAGAATACGGAATGTAAACTTATGAGTTAATTTAATAAGAGTATTCTGAGATGGTTCAGGGCACGTAGAACAAATAAATGAAGAAAATCTGATATAACAAAAATATACACTACACCGATGGGCGGCGCGTGTGGAAGAGGAACACCAAAGAAAGTTTGGTTGAACCAAACGAATGGTACTATAAAAGAAGGAAATGTAAACAGCTTCGGAAATCTCAGAAGTTGAATGGATGTAGAAGAGGTAAAAGTCTAGTGATGTCCTCTCTGCCTACCTCAACAAGGAAACGTCCTGATGGTTTGTATGTTATATTTAAAATGATTTATTTTTCTAGTACAACTCTTCCATTAAGTATATAATATATAATACATATGTATATCATCTATCCATTGTGTATATGGTGGGCTTTTTTCTACGTGGATATTTATTTCAACCGACCAGAAATACGAGTATGTTAAAGTTTGTTGTGAAAATAAAAACAGACTGGTGTCATTTCTTTAAGAGCACCATCGGGAATCGAACCCAAAACATTCGCGTTAGTTGCAGAGTTTATTGAGGTTGTCGCGGAACTACTCGTAATATAGTATGTGGGTTAAATCTTTTTTGCACATGTTGGTTCATATACACGAGCTTCACACTCGACGCGCTTTATAGCAGTTCTCTTACAAATATTTTCTCATCCCACGGTTAATTTCACGCATCACGCTATCATTGGGTCGTTTCATTTCCGATTTAACTGTAGCAGAACAAAAAATATTTCCGAATGTCAAAAATACAGTATTCTTTATACCTTGGTCTATTCAAATTTAAAAGAAACAAAGCAATATTTTCTCTTTGGTGCCGTTTTACTGGAGAGAGTAACTTGTAACGGTGTAGATGACGATTTAAGGTAAAGGGAAATTTGCCGCCCTTTCAATTTGCCTTGAGCGCAATTTTGTCGGGTTTCAGTAATTGTAGAGCAAATTGAAAAATAAATTTTGGACACGGTGTTAAAGTGGCAGAGAATATGTTTGTCATCAATTAGAGCCTCGATGCCGCAAATGTAAATTTTGATGATGAACCGTCTTCAGGTCAGATTTGATTTTCAGTAAAGGGGAATTACATAAGAATTAAATCAGAAAGTTCACAAGGAACAAGCGTTATTTTGAAACTTGATGTTTTTATAATGTTTGGCTTTTTAAAGGGCGCGCGTGTGTGTTTGTTTAACGGAATAACAACATTGCAAAGAAAATATCGAATAAACGAGGATTATGTTTTTCATACAAATAAAATTAAAAATAACTTTTACCGTATGTTTCAGGTGATCAAAAGTTTCGATTTTTATTCGTGGCATTCTTAGTAAGATCACAATATTAACCGGTTCACTGCCAGTGACGAGATATGCCGTCCAATGCATTTGTGCGCGCCACGCCGAGACGAGATATCTCGTCAATACTTTGATATATACCTAATTACTGCGTCACAACTAAATATATTGACAATTTTATAAATCAGCACACGCACTGACACTGTTAATCTATCAATATTCGTGTTTCCAATATCGAGTTGGAGCGGCCTTTAGTAGTGGCTACTTTCTTAATGGCGCTATATAAATTGCCTTTTTTGAAGTGAAACTTCTATAGGCGCGGTAGCGCAAATTGGCCTGAACGTCACGAAAAGTGAAACGCTTAATCTATTTTGAGTGAAGGAATGAAATTTAAATTAAATAAAGTAAAATAAAATAAAATAAAAAATTAAATAAAAAAAATAATAAAAAAAATTGAATAAAATAAAAAATTAAATTAAATACAAAAAAAATTAAACAAAATAAAAAATAAAATAATTTTAAAATAAATAAATTAAATAAAATTTAGTTCAAATTAAATAAAAAATTAAATTCAAATTAAATAATAAAATTAAATAAATTATTTAATTATTCTTATCATTTTTAATTTAAATCCATAATACATCATAGATACGCTACGCGCATGCACCGCGTGTACTGTGTATACGTAGCATAAATCAACCAATAAACGCTTGCGTATTATATAAGAATTCAATTTAAAAAAAATTAAAAACGTTAACTAATGGAAAAAAAGCCATGCAAAAAATCAACTTTTCCTAGGAGCTAAGAAGTTTCACTTCTATCGCGCGAGAGTTTCACGCATCTGTTTATTATTACTTTGTTATAATATTTACTCCTAACATACCTCGAGGCTCTCTTCAGGCGGAGTGATCCCGGTTTATTACGAGAGTATTGCTTAGAGAAATATGATCCCCAGTCAAAATGAAAAGGGTTGAGAGAGTGCTTTGGATAAATTATGCAAGGAGATATATATGATATCTTTCAACTGATATAACAAGAAACAATAAAGGAAAAATGTAGAAATGGCATAGTTTTAATGGTTGAGGAATAAATTTAAGTAAAGATTTCATTGCAATCTTTCCTCGTACATGATAGTTGCTAAATAATATCAAACAAGTTCCATTAATGGCATTTGTTTAAAAAGCGTTGGAAAAAATTCTTAATTAAAGTGAGTCAATTGACGTGTTTCATTCCGGAGTTTTCTCTCTTCTTTATCATACATTTTTCTCTTTAAATTTAGAAATCTCACTTTTATTGTTTATATTTATATTGCT
The DNA here is from genome assembly GCA_949825065.1 of Odontocerum albicorne. NCBI lineage: Eukaryota > Metazoa > Arthropoda > Insecta > Trichoptera > Odontoceridae > Odontocerum > Odontocerum albicorne. The sequence continues at coordinate 34,082,652 of OX463852.1, read as the reverse complement.
CCTAAACTTTGTTCGTTATTGTTTTTATACTTTTGTTTGGTTGGAAGAGATTGCCACCTAGTAATATATACCACATTGTTATATCCGAGTTCATCAATATAACATGGATATTGTTTAAATTTTTGGTCCCAATCCGGGTTATACTCGTAAATCGATTATTTGAGAAGGTAAACAGGACCACATATTTTTGAAAAAGAAAATAATTATTTGGGTGGTGTTATTTCAAGCAATTATAATACAACATGAAATGAAAAGATTATACTATCTCATTGAGGATGATAATACTTTCTTCGGAAGAATAAAGCATAATGAATGCTTGCAAGACACGGAACAGACATTAAACACGTGAATTACCCATACATATGGCCCTTACAAAGTTGCCAATAAAGAGTGAGGCGGGGTAATTGAGAGCGCAGGGTAGGTAGTAGTGCTAGCGGGTGTAGGGCGAAGGCGAGGGCGAGAGCGAGGGATGTCAGTTTGCCCCACGATGCTAATTCCCAACAATGCACCCGAGGGCACTAACACCCACACCGACAGTGCCGGCTCACTCGTAAATCTCTCGAGCGCCCTCAGCTCCATGCCATTTCCCCGCACAAAAAGTCCAAAGGGGAAACCAGGCTCACATACAAGGTGTGCGGTAACATCGTATCACCACATGCCGCGTTTCCGCATCTCATTTCACTACACGCTGTATATAGAACCTACGTATTTTACACCCGCTAAGTAAAAACTATTAACGGTTTTTAAGTTATACGAAAACTTTTATTCAACATTTTTAGGCACATACAGTTATTGCTTGAAAACATTTTTTTTCCAATTAACTTACTTTTGTTTCATAATTATTCTTGGTATCCATGATAGTGAGTTAATTATTATTGGTATCCATGATGGTGAGTTAATTTTTATTGGTATCCATGATGGTGACTTAATTATTATTGATATCCATGATTGTGACTTAATTATTATTGGTATCTATGATGGTGACTTCATTATTATTGGTATCCATGATGGTGACTTAATTATTATTGATATCAATGATGGTGACTTAATTATTATTGGTATCCATGATGGTGACTTCATTATTATTGGTATCCATGATGGTGACTTCATTATTCTTGGTATATATGATGGTGACTTAATTATTATTGATATCCATGATGGTAACTTAATTATTATTGGTATCCATGATGGTGACTTAATCATTATTGGTATCCATGATGGTGACTTAATTATTATTGGTATTCATGATGGGGACTTAAACTTAGTGTATGTAACAAACTGTATTTGTGAGAAAAAAAAACAAAAATTAAAAAAAAAAGATACATTTCAAAAGCTCCCTCAGATGGTTTGGGCACGTGGAACGAATGAACGAAGAAGACAACAAAACAAATAAACAGAGCAAATATGAGTGGAAGGCTTCATAGAGAAAGAATTAGGAAAATATGGTTGAATCAAGTGAACGATATTTAGAAAGAAGGAAACGTAAAAATTTAGAGAAATCGTAGTAGTTGGATGAGAAGGCTGTTTAAGAGGCGTAGGATGTGTGTCGAGATAGGAAAATCTGGCGCTCTGTCTTCTCTACTCACCCCGTCAGGGAAATGACGTGATGGTATGTGAGTTAATAAACATTCTCAGCATATTCATACAAACAATTTCAAAGTATAAAGATACAAGGCAACAAGAAATAAAATGAAGGTTAAAAGAATAACACGTTTTTCTATGTATTATTAAAAACGTTAAAATGGATGACGTGAAAAGTATATATTTCCTATTAAAACAGGCGCCATCCCGTTGTTGGTTCTAGAGCTGGAGGTGAACATTAAATACCGGTGAGTTCCCGGCGAGTTCCCGGTGAGTTCCCGGTGAGGAGGGGAAGACCGTGGAGGAGAGGAAAGCCGGTGTCTCGTGGCGGGGAAATTGTTTTGAAAACCTTTTAAAAGCATTTGCTTAAATAACGGATTCGCCTTGTTTACTCGCTCGCCTAGGAAATGTGGCTTTAATTAAAAGAGAAGAAAAATAACGAAACGCCAGGGGAGGAAGAGAATGAGAAAGAACTGAAAATATCTGAGTCGGTTTAAGGTGTTTGAGCGCCGTCCAAAATAGCCCCTTTCTCCTTTGAATGAGTAATTTGACAACTCTCAGCAAAAAAATGACTGTCTTTTAGTTTATTTCCCGGTTTTGGCCAAACTTTTTTTTTTAATAAACAATCCACCGAATCAGTAAAACTTGGACTCTCACTTTATTTTTTCTATTTTCAATTACAATGATTCTGGGGTTGTGTCTATGTATGGTATATGTGTAAGTCTGTGCAATTATATTCTAGAACTATATTGAGTTTATAACTGTATTAACTATCATTTTTTGTTTTAAAATATCCGTGTACAAGGGTGTCGGTTGAAAAACATCCAAGGTCATCGCAGACGAGATTGCCCTCCATTGGTGGGAGAGATTTCAATTAGGAGGATGTTATGAGATGAACCAATACTTCTTGCTAGCCTACATTTAACGTGGTTTTTCATTTCCTTTACCTAAAAATATATGTGTAATTTCAAAACATATATCATATATATATATATATATATATATATATATATATATATATATATATATATATATATATATATATATATATATATATATATATATATATATATATATATATATATATATATATATATATATATATATATATACGAGTATACACTGTCGTCGTTGCTGGGTTTCGTAGTTGAGGATTTCTTCGTCATCCTAACGTAAATTCAGTTGAAAAGCGAAGCTGTGCCGTGAAGTTTTGTTTCTTTTTTTCTCTTCTTTAAGTGAGTGAGTCGTTCCACAGCAGAAAACTCACAGACCACACCACTGTACTGGATCCCATAGCACACCAAAGGGAGACGATCGGAGAACCCCGGCTGTTTTTCTTTTTCATCATATTTTTTAAAGAATATATATAACTGAAGTCATATGCATCCTTATGCCCCGAATAATAGACGGAAAAGTACCTGTGTCATTCGAGGGGAGTAGCACATACAACCTGCTGCTCATACTTAATATCCACAAGTGTACATTTCATCAGGCATCTAGTACTACACCCGAAAATACTATGTAACATATTGGCAGTAGGGCTCATAATATATAACATACAACATGTATACAATTCCTAAAACATATTCGATTCGAAAACCATCGCACTATTTATCCCAGTAAAATCACAGAAATACCTATATAATCAACAATTTATGTATTAAGGTAATGTCGAAGAAAAAAATCATCATTAATTTCATTAAAAAAAGGAGCTGGCCGCACTCGTTTACAATTAAACTAATACTAAAATTATTGAATAATTTTGATAAAAGTTAAAAACAAATAAAACAGTTATTTTGAATTTTCAGTTTTTTTTAAATATTATTATATAATCCGTAATGATGAAAATTCTTGAAACTTGGAATATTTTGGACACATAATGCATACTGGTACTGCTGAAGAAAATTCAAGGCAGAAGAATTACGAGAACAAGACCCGTATCTTGGTTGAAGAACTTATGGAAGTGAGTTCACCGGTTGAAGAACTTATGTAAGTGGTACCGATTTCAGAGTTGCTGCTTCAAAGAACAAGATAACCATGATGATTACGTAGTTTTATCAATAAGGTTTTCTGTTTGTTTTTTATGTAGAGCCAATTGAAATAAAACGAAAGTGTAATAGGATAGTTAAAAAAATAATTAATTTCATAACGGTCTCCTTTGCTCGATGTCAAAGAGATTTGACGCTCCAAAAGATTACGAACATCCGACGACAACTGCGGACTTCAGAATCTTAGGCCCTTGACTGAAATGAGGAGAGCAAGATCTGAGTTTACATTCAATTATGGATTATAACATTGACACAGCGGCTGATCTGGTCGGGGAACACAGATTATTGGAGAAATTTCAATTAATCTGTCTCTAATAATTTAACATTTCTGGAGGAGACCAAATTTCGTTTCAAGTTTGTTTCCTGATTTCAGTTTAACGAGTGGTTGACATCGATATACGAACTGGTGGCAGTTTCACCATTAGCCATCAGACAATTTGAGGTTTTCAAAAGAAAATTTATGATGGATGGGAATATTTTATTAAAGGGAAGTTTTATTTCATGTAACGAGATTGTTATAATCTCAGTGGCTTAGTTGGTTTACCGGGGGTTGCGGGTGATTCCCGTTAGAATCGCAAGTTTAAAAAAAAAGGTTCCAATTAATTATTTACTTTTGGGTTGTTTAATATTTTTCTAGTTGGTTGAAATATATTACCACCTGGTAATATGCCATCCACATTGTTATACAACAAAGTGGGAAAATAAAATTTAAAAAAATAAGCTCAAAGGAAAATCTTTCACCCAAGATTAAAAATAAAATTGTAAAACAGTTATTCTGATTGGTTGTAAGATATTGCCCTTTAGTAATAAGTTCGTCATATTATAAATTGTATAATACAATTAATTATTTAAATACATAAATAAGGCTATTTCTCTTATCTTCATGATCTCAAATCAGATTCTTCTTTTGAGAAATGTAGTGTAGGGGGTATTATTTTACAAATTTACTGTTCAATTGTATTGTATGAGACATTCGTTGTTTACAATACAATTTGGCGGGTTTATTGCCATGTGCCAATCTCTTATAATGAATTGGAAATATGTTATAGAGGCTTTAGATGAAAACCAGTCTAGACCCTTTTTATAAAAATTGGCCAAATGACAACAAAACCATCAGGTTATATTATACTATATCATATATATTACGAAAGTGTAATACAAAAGTTTTTCACGAAAAACCATATCAATTATCCATATATACAGGGTGTTACAAAAAATGTATCCACAATTTTAACGGTTCCACAGTCTGTATTTATCAGCATACAGTAAGTTACCTTTCAACGTTCACAATAAACTACACCAATGTTTTTTTTTAATACTTAGCGCCCGTTTTCAAACTGATGACCATTCTGGTCTAGACATTGCTGGCAACGCGAAGCAACGGAATCACAAACATCGAGACTCATTTCATTTGGTATTTGGGCGCATTGTCTTTCAATGGCTACTCATATGGTATAGCATCAATGGTTTCAGGTTTTTTAGCAAAAACTTTATTCTTGAAAACCCCCAAAAGAGAAAGTCTACTACCGCGTTTTCCTACTTCCAGTATCACTTCAAAATAAACTTTCTTTGTTCAAAACTTAGTCATGTTTCAGCCATTATTTCTCAACGGTTAAATTTAAAATTTAAAAAAATCAGCAAGTTACCAGTTATTAAAGTGCGAATACATTTTTTTGCGATAACCTATATACCATCATGCAATTTCCCTGTCGGTAGGCAAATAATACGCCAGACTTTCTTATTACTACAAATATCTTTCACTTCATCTAATCCATACGCCTTATACCACCCCTACAATTTTTCTGACTTTTTACTTTATTTTCGTTTAAAATTTCATTTTCTTGGTCCAACATACTTTTCTCTATCATCCATTTCAACGACTCACCCCTATGATTGCACTATGAATTTGTTTAGTCGTCACTCATTCATTCAACATATCCAAACCACCTCAAGGAGTTCTTTTTCAGTCTATTTAACGCATCCATATTTAGTTTACATTTACCACTTTTCTCATTCCTAGTCCGTCAAACGTTGTTTTTCAACATATTCTACGCAATGCTCTCATTTCTATCCCATTTATCTTACAATAAAGATTTTAAATGGATAAATCGAATTAAGGTTTTTATTATATTCGAATAAAACAAACATTACTACGGCAGGAAATTTGACTTTCATTTAAAATATATGAAAAGGTTTCTTTTAAATGAACAGTGATTTTTTCGAGACAAAAAAAACCTTTATGAAGAAAATTTTAGTACAAAAGCCTTTATGTTATTTGTAAAACATAAAAAAATCTTTTGGCTTTGGTGATTTTTTTACATCCATGAACAATTTTGTTATTGACGTATTTATTAAAAACAAAAAAGTCAAATTCAATTGAATAGAAAAATGAGATCTTTCGTTAAATAAAAGTGGATTATTTTTCAAAAAGAAGAAACTATAATTGTGTGAAAAAAAAAATGGATAAAAGGGATATCCATTTGTCTCTCCATTTACACGATTTTCCTTTAAGGCGGTTTATTATATTTTGATTTGAGAATGATTTTGACATTTTGATTTGAGAATGAAAATTGTGAAAGGAAAAGCTAAAGCGAAATACTCGTATATATGGGTGAGTCAAGAAAAATTGGAGCAAGGAAGTGTACGAGAAAGATATTGAACGGCGTAATTCGATAGAAAACAAAGTCAATGGGGCACTAAAATATATATACTCGTACCGGACAGTATCAAAATATGCCAAGATGATAGTCCACAATAGTATTTTAGTACATACTTTGATGTATGGGAGTGAAACGTGGAATTAGACTGAAAAGTATACGGGCAGTAGAGGGGTGGGGGGGGGGAGATATGACAGAAAACGGAATAAAGTGATTAGGGATGAGTGTGAATTTAATGCTGACATGTTGTGCAAAATAAAGAAGAGCATTCGGAGATGGTTTGGGCACGTGGAATGAATGAATGAAGAGAGACTATTAAGACAAATATACAGTGCAAATGTGAGTAGAAGGCGTGGTAGAGGAAGACCAAGGAAATTATGGTTGGATCAAGTGAATGCTGTTTTGATAGAAGGAAACGTAGAAAGTCAGAAAAATCGTAGAGCCCCACCGGGAGTTTGAAGTCGATTCCCATAGGTACCCGAAAAAAATAGTCCCGTTTAGGTATACTGGTTAGTCAAAAAGTTTTGAAAGCGGAAATGAAAATACATTTTTTTTGGGGGGAAATCACTTTTATTGCTCAGTATAGTCTCCCATAAGATCAATACACTCGGTCCAACGATCTTCCAACTTTGTTGTCCCATCACGGAAGTGACTTTCTGGAAGGCCTGCCAAATACTCCTCTACGACGGCTATAACCTCTTCGTTTGATGAAAAATGCTTTCCACGAAGGAATTTTTTGAGGTATGAGAACAGCCAGAAGTCAGAGGGAGCTAAATCTGGCGAATAGGGTGGATGCTGCAACAATTCGTACCCCAATTCACTGATTTTCGCGATGGTTTTTTGAGCTGTGTGAGCAGGTGCATTTTCTTGATGAAAAATGATTTTTTTCTTCTGCAAACCGGGTCTTTTTTCACAATTTTTTTCATCCAACTGGTCCAAAAGGTCACAATAATAATCAGAGTTGATTGTCTTACCAGTTTGGAGATAATCTATCAATAAAATTCCTTTATCTTCCCAAAAAACTGACGCTAACACCTTCTTGGCCGATTTCTGGACACGAACTCGCTTCGGAGCCAAAGTGCCTAGTTCACACCACTCCTTAGCCTCTTGTTTTGATTAAGGATCATGGTGGTAGACCCAAGTCTCATCCATAGTGATGAATCGACGCAGAAAATCCTTTTTATCCTTTCGAAATTGCTCCAAATGTTGCTCAGAAAGTCGCATTCAAACGTGTTTTTGTTGCATTGTTAGCAAATGCGGCACCCATTGTGCACACAGTTTTTCGAAACCCAAAACTTGAGCCAAAATATGCCATGTTGTTCCATGTGAGATGCCTATGGTGTCAGCTATCACATCCACAGTCAATCGATGATCTTCCAAAACCATATCCTGTATTTTCGCTATGATTTCTGGTGTTGATGCACTTTTTGGACGTCCTGAGCGTGGATCGTCTTCAACGCTTGTACGGCCACGCTTAAACTCCAAAACCCATCGGTGAACGGTTGGAAATGAAGGAGAAGACTCCTTTAATACTTTCATCATCTTTACATGGATCTCAGTAGCCGATAAACCTTCCAAAACAAAGAATTTAATCACTGCACGATATTCGGATTTTTCCATTGTTAAAAAATACACTGACACGTCAACTTCAAATGGCTTGTAAATAAAGAATGAATTGACAGATCGAAATGAAATTTTGAGTGCGTTCTTATGAAAGATGAAATATTAAAATGGCGTAGAAATTTTGGTTTTTCTACTGCTCCATAGATGTCGCTTTCAGAACTTTTTGACTAACCTAATATTAGAAGAGTTCGTTTGGTAACATTATGTGTACTTACTTGGTAACACTAATGCTCAATAGACTTATGCAAGTATTGTTGCCTGTTCACATGCGGTAGTATTGCATATTCCAGCGATCCTTCACCCGAAGTAAGAAATCAAGTTTGATCTATTGTGGTAAGTAGAGAAATATTTATGCTTCACTGTTAAGTTATAAACTGAAACGTATTTTTTTTCTTTTTAATAAAGAAAACTAAAAATAACTATGGAGAATGGTATCGTCGGTACGATCGTTGATGTGAATGATGGAGAATGTCACAACGCTAGATTTGTCGTTGTCACTACGCTAGATTTCTACTCAGAGGCCTTGGCTAAGATTGTCGATGGTACTCGTACTATAATAAAGAAGGTTTTTATCTCCAGCATGTATTTTAACAATCTTGATTAGTTATCAGATATGATCACACTATAATTTGTCTGCAAGGCTGTACTGTTATTGTATTGTGTACCTTTTATGTTAATGTCAATATGTTTCGCTAACCTTGATCGTGCTAAACAGTGTGCGCCCTAAAGGTATCGGTCCCAGATATGTCAGCGGGACATCCGAAAGAATTAAAGCTCAACGCTCAAAGCTCAACGTCTTTCATTAAAGCTTATGGGAAAAGGTGAAGTATTTTCTCGACCAAGTTTTGTTTTTTAATAAGATATCAACATTTATGTCATTATTTATTTTATATATCAAAGAATTGAGTTTTTAGGTCCTTATTAATTATATTTTTAAACAGGCGTGTGGAGGGATGATGAAGTAAATGTAAACCACCAACCCGATATACTGACCAAGTTAGGCACACAACCAAGTCCTGTAAGACGGTAGCACTCTGAGAGAAGCAGGTACAGGTAAAGACTTGTCATGGGTAGATGAACAGGAGAGATCACGACTCTCAATCATGAGGAATGGACCAAGAATATCAATTCAATTTAATTGAGCTTAAGGCAGCGAATTATGGAAATAAAAAGAAAACAAATATCCTAAAACTAAAATCAGCATAGAAGTGAAGTATTGGGGAATCGAAACCGGGATCCCCGTATATTAAGGCAAAGTGATTACTAATAGGTCATGGCGTCGACAAAAAAGTAAAAGGATTTTTTTAATAAAATCGTAAAATCGCAGTGTAATGATCTACCGAAGGCCGAAGAGGTGTTGGCAGGAGGCAAATCTCCTGGCTCCGCAATATACTTGATTGGACTGGCATAGGGGGCGTTGGAGATCTTTTTCGGACAAAGATGTCTACTCTAAGGTGATATTCAACGTTGGGGGGGGGGGGGGGGCTGACATGACACTGGGAAGAAGATGATCTACCTGGGTTTTAGTATGATTTTCAATAAAGACATGTTTAACACCTTGCTGGTTGATTGTAAGACATGACAATAAACCCGCAAAATTATACTGTACACAACGAAAGTGTAATGTATTGTATTATACAATAAATTGAAGTATAGGTAAGAATCAGTTTTCAAATAATACATGATTTATTTGTATTAATCTATTATTTTCATACTGGCATTGAATATGTGAATATATCTGAGAGCGTGGCTCGGAGACAAAAATATCTTCAACTACCACAACAATCTACCCTCTTGAAATTTGTCATAATTGTAAGCAATCCTGCCTCACGCAGATAGGAAATAAAAATTAATGGATGAATTATTGAACAAACTAGGACTCTTGTGTTTCTGGGGAATCAAACTCTAAGACCCTAAATGAAAATGCTTCGTTTTACCGACTAGGTCACGTATAAGATTATTTAGACACCGCTTTTTCGATTTATTTACACACCGGTTGTGAATTTAGTAAATTTATGAAGTCGAAAATTCTTTAGCAGGTATAAGATGAATACATTAGAAATACCTACATAACTTTGATGTATGGGGGTGAAAAATGAAAGAGGAAAAAGACTTAAATGAATCGTAAAAATGTGTGCACTGAGAAGACTACATAAGGTGACTATGTACGAGTAAAACAGAATACGGAAAGAAATAATTAAGGAGGAACGTGAACTTAAAGTTGATGAAGAAGACTCCTCTAAGATAATTGGACATGTAAACGAATTAATGAAAAACGGTAAAAAAAACAAATATACACTACAAATATGAGTGGAAGGCGTGGTAGAGGAAGACCAAGAAATTTGTGGTTATATCAATTGAATGATACAGAAGATAATGTAAAAAGTCAGAGAAATTGTAAGAACTGTATGAGAGGTGTGGGATCTGGCACTCTCTCCCTTCCGCCTACCTCGATAGGAGGATGAAGTGATGTAAAAACTTAAACAGATGTAACATTGGAAGGTGAATAAATAAATGCTGCATACTCTGTAATTGTTAGATCAAGTGAATTATATTTTGAAAGGAAAATATGGTTAGATCAAGTGGAAAGGAGGAAATATAGAAAGTCGAAGATATTGTAGTAGTATGGATATGTGTTTGTCAAGAAAGAAAAGTCTGGCGCTATTTAGTATCTACCTATCTTGACAGGATAATGGTGTGACGGTATGTATGTACTTGTGTATATTAAAAGACAAGTATGCTTGACTTTAAAGTAATCTTAAAATATTCAAGGATTCGAAACAAAAAAGAAAACACTTGAAAAAATATAAAGTACAAGTGTTTGATAAATGAGCACTTAAAGTTACTTTTATAAATTGAAATGTTTTAAAAAACTTCCAATAAAGTTGTAAAGGTCAACAAGAAAAATTTATATTTTTAAAACGGAAAAGTTTGGAAGGGGATCGTTAGTCAAGAAGGCCTGAAAGCTGTAAAGAGATTAGACAAAATAAACTATAGGTTACATAAATGTGTCGATGGTTAATCGAATCTACGTAAAGACAAAGTGATTGAAGAAAATATTATTCAATAAAAAAAGTGGTAAAAAAAAACATTCAAGATTATAAAAGTAGTAATTATTCGCTAGTTTGTTAGCTTGTGTGATAAAATGTATTATTTATAGTTATGTTAAGGTATTTACATTGTGGAGGTTTAAAGATATTGTAATTTGTCTTTATCAAACACTGTTTATTCCACTTTATTTAACGGTAGAACCCAACCAGTTTCAAGGTTTTCACCTCATCATCAGGGGAGCACAAATAAGGCTTGTTTGCACTCCCCTGATGATGAGGTGAAAACCTTGAAACCGGTAGGGTTATACCGTTAATAATGTGGAATAAAAAGTGTTTGATAAAACAAATTACACTGTGTGATAATTTTTTTATTTTAGATAACAGAAATACTGATTTTCATCCCTTCGTCTGTCATAATAATAATAAAAGGACTAAAATTAAATAGGAGACTCTCCTCAAGGGCGCCCTTACTCGCATTCAAACTCACTATTATTGACAGATTATAAATAAAATAAAATAAATTAATATAAGTTGAGTGTAAAAAAAGTTAAGAGAAAATCGGAATAAAAAGAAGTTTTAAAAGTTGAACAGTCCAAATAATTATATATTTGTAAATAAATGGGATAGGAAAAAAAACGCACAATCTTCCCCCATCGCATCCAATAATTTTCCTTCCCATTATGCTTGAAAATTATATGAAAACGGCCTCGTTATTCTTTCGGAAGATGATTTACTTTAAAAAAAAAAACAAAATCGATTTTAACTAAAATAAATTCCCTGTATACTGCAAATTTTATGTGAGCATTTGTATTTTATTATATTTTTTTCAATTTATTACGCAACTTAGACGTAATACACTCTCGTGAGGGTGCATAAATATGTGTATGAGTTTCTTAATACGCGTATCAAGACGGTTTAATCAAAAGTTTCTTTAAAAGTTCCACTCCTGTCGCATGCGGGACTCACCCCATCACTACCTGTGCATTATTGCACCCCATTGCGAGGGGGCAAAGTGCACCCATTAATTTGAGGCGCCCCGCACTAACGCCGAATAGCTGTTAGTATTACAGAGGCCCTGCATCAAGCTGAATATACCGACCTAACATTTTGATCCAGGATTTGGGTGGAAAAACAACTTAAATGCAAAAAAATGGTTTGAGATAAAAAAACACTTTAAAGAATAAAAAAACACCATCCTTGATTTCTTTCTTTGTTGTGTAGCGAAAATATTTTTGAATTTTATTTGATTATAATGATAGATAATTTGCATAGCCATGATTCATAATAAAATACCACCTTAAGATAGTTGAAAAAAAATTGTTTTGATCTGTTAACGAGTATAAGGCGGCATAAACTATGGCCTGTCATAATACTGACCCGTATCTTGTCGAGTTATAATACGAGTAAGTATTACATTTAATTATTTCTTAATTTTACTATCCAACATACATGTTTTAAAATTTACACCGTTTTGATAAGAAACGCGAATCCTAGAATACATAATTATGTTAAAACACTCTATTTCGTGGATTTAGACAATCTCTCTAGTAGGCAAGGCCTGTGAAGAAGTAGTCTAATTGTTTAAACACAAATTTCAAATATTTGACTAAAGTACTTACATTTACACTCTGCATATGTTACTCGTACACAATTGTATACATACTTTCATCCCAATCTAACACACAAACAATTCCAACCGCATCACAATTTCAATAACTAGATAAAAATCATGTCTAACAATACCTCATCACACTCTATATTCGTTCACTAACATCCCTTTTTACTTTAATGTTTTATTTGGAAAGAAAACAATCGTGATCTATTAAGTCGGATGTAAATTTTCAGTGCGTAAAACGGAATTTCTCTGAGTGGATTCTCCCCGTAGACAACACCTTCTTGAAGGGGATGTTTTATCTTTCCAAAAGATAGCATCAAATTTCTTGGTGTTTGTTCTACTAGTAAGCTCTCCTTAGATAGACAAATTGGTCATACGGTTTCCATTGTCTCACATGGTTAAAATTTGTAAGTCAATGTCTTCCGTCAAGGGAAATAAAAACTCGTTTTAATTTATTTGTTGTGTTGTCTGGATTATTCTAACTATTAATTCTGTTTTACAAATTTCTAGACTAGTCTGTTTTCAACGCAGCTGCTAGACTAATATATGGTAGTCATAAATATTGCCATATAGGCCCGCTTCTAAAAAGTCTACACTGGCATATGTGTTGCGAACGGATTGATTTCAAACTTTGTCTCTTAATATTCGATTCCCTTAATGGGATGTCCCCATCGAATCTGTGTATCCATCGAATCTGTGTCGGAAGATTGCTCCTTCAGAGAGAAGTACAGCTTTGAGGCCAATTTATTTTTCATCTTATAAATTGGTTGTTTCAAATCAATCCAATAGGGCGGAGTATCATGAAAGAGCTTTACCATTTCTGATCCTGTGGCGTAGAATGGTCTGCCTCTTAAGTATCAGAGATATAGGTGAAGCGAGCAGTTTTAGGTGCACTTCAAAACAATCCTTTAAGAGAGGTCTTATGAACATTTATTATTGATTTGAATCCAAAGCCAGAACGCTACTGGGAAGAGTTTCCTTTTTTAATGATGCTATGTAAACTGTTCTTTTAATATAAATTGTCATTTTATTAATATTAGGCATTACAATTGCTCTTCCTTTCGTGTCAAAGGCACTACACGACTTACGTCCAGAATTCTACCACCTGGATAGTACTGAGCATTCCACGTTCCATGAAGTCTTCTTCGGTTTAAGACACCGGGCTCCTCAAGTACAACACTTGTACACTGTTGATGTGTAATGTCAAAGTAGATATAAAATAATAAATAACAATTCATTTCATTCAAAATGTTGAGATGGATGTGTGGTGTCACAAGGCTTGACAGGATCCGAAACTCCTACATCCGTGGGAGTCTAGGTGTACGCGACATCTCTGACAAGATTCAAGAGAGCAGGCTGCGATGGTATGGACACGTCAGCGGAAGACCGCCAAAGTATATAGGAAACAGGGCAGACACTTAATGCCCCTGGTCAGAGGCCCCGAGGAAGAAACAAGCGTGGGTGGTTGGGCGGGACATGAGGGACGCCGATATCGCTCAGGAAGATGCATAGGATCGGGCGAAGGGGCGGCGAATTATTGGAAGGGCAGACCCCATCACCATGTGGGTATAATAATGCTAAGGAAGATAGAGAGAGAGAAAGCAGAATATTACGTTAACATGGTGCTTCCCAATGGATAGATGGAAAAAATAACAGCAAGTCTAATCTATACATTTGTTAAAATAATTAATTTCACATTCAGTAGTCAAGTTTTAAACAATTTTCCACTAATATTTCTTATGGTTATTTTGAAATCCGATTGTAGATGTTAACTTTTTCTTATAATTATACGAGCGACTAGGAACGAATTTGAACACAACATGGTAAACTGCCACTGAAAGAAGTTAGTGGCTGAAACGGAAATGAGTCCAACCTGAAATTTTGTCAAGTAGACCAAACCAGAACATAAAGTGAGTAGATATAGAAATAATTTATGCATTTTAATTAAATACACACATAAATACATAAAAACCTTTTTGATACTCGTAGCTTCTCTCTTGAATGTATTTTCTTCGCCATTATATTTACATGCAATTTTAGAATATGTTTATATACTCGTATTTACGAATATATACTATGTTGTTATCAATAAACTTATATTAATTTAGTTATACTATCACACCATTACCCTTTTGAGGTAGGTAGAGTAGACAGATCGCTAGACTTTCCTATCTCAACACACATCTTCGCATTTTCAACATTCATACACCTTATTATACAACTCTTACGATTTCTCTAACATTTTTCATTTCTTTCTTTCAATATATTTTTCACAATTTCCAACTACACTTTCCTTCTTCCGCTCCGCGCATTTTCCTAAAATTTGCACTTTATATTTGTTTTGTTAGAATTTTTCATTAATTCGTTTTACATGCACATTTTTTCATTCATTCGTTTTACATGCACATTTTTTCATTCATTCGTTTTAAAAGCACATTTTTTTCATTCATTCCTTTTACATGCACATTTTTCATTCATTCGTTTTACATGCACAATTTTTCATTCATTCGTTTTACATGCATATTTTACCTAAGTAAAACTGAATATTTACAACAAAAGTTAGTAAATCTTTAAAAATTAACATTCTATGGTGGAGGCATGCACAACAATTAAACGAAGAAAGACTTTCAAAAATATATATTTAGTGCAAATGTGAGTGAAGGCGTATTAGAGGAAGACCAAAGAAAGTATGGTCGGATTAAGTTAATGATATTGTGAGAGAAGGAAATGTAAAACGACAGAGAAACTGTAAGAGTTGCATAATGGGGTGTATGGATAAGAGCCGAAATACGCATGTCACGATAAGAAAGTCTATTGCACTCTCCTCTCTGTCTACTCCGGTAGGTTTTGTTGCATATATGTAAATTGTATATAAGCTGATATGTTCAAGTAGATCAGATTTTGAAGTAACTCAGAAGATCCATAAGTGACTTAGAAGATTTTTTCCTTCTCGTTGACTTTTTTCTCTCAAAGATTTCTGAGATCTCTGAAAATGTGTTGTGGTTTAGGTATGCGGGTTTTCACGTGGATGAATTATTCAAATATATTTATGTTTTTATTTTTTCCAAACAGATTGTAATTATTTTATATTTTAAGGCCCTGGATCTCCTGAGTCTTGGGGTGTCTCATGTTTGTATTACATGTATTATAGGTAGTGTGCATGTACGTAATGTTTTATGATATTTTTCTGATATAGTTATTCAAGTTAATGTTTACACTTTTTGTGATAAGTTTATTTCATATTCAAGCGCACTCAAAATTCTACAATTGTAACTGTTTTAAATGATCGATAAAATACCGTGGGTTGTAATAAATAAGATACCAAATCCGCGAGGTTGCACTGTAACATATATAAGAAGAAATGCAGTTAAGTATTTTTTTTCATAAGATTGTTTGGCTTAATTCATTTTTATGAATTTGACTGAGTGAGAAGGAACGCGGTTCAGATCTCCGGCCATTACTAAGTTTTACAGCGCGCCCGGAATTAAGTTAGGTGAGGGATGAACGCCACTGCGGTGCCACTCTCTCCGCCGTTGTGGCCGATTCTCCGCTATTACTGCACCCCCAAACACCTTATTGCAAATTAACCTTAATACTGGGGCAAAAACAACGTTTCACCACCACATTAACGACTTTTTTGAGACCTACTGTACTTGGAAATTGTTTTTATTTCAAAGGAAAAAATGAGATGTCAGAGAGTATGAGGTCCGTCTTAAAATTCACTGTTGTACCTTATGTCCACAAATAAAACAGTAAAATATCTAATATGTTTTTTTTTGTTTACTCATATGGCAACACTTCAACATTGCTTAGTTGTCTATTCGGACGCATAGATAAATGAAGTCGAAAGACAATACTGTCTTCAGCCCTATAAATCGAGCTTTTGGGTTTAGAACCGTATGTACTCGTGGTAGTACGATACTAGCGCTCATTACCATAGAGTATTATTACCATAGATCATACAATTCATGAAAAATCTATTACGTTAGGTTAAGTAAATAAAGAAATAGATAGGTTAAGCAAATAAAGTCGCTGTTATCTTTGGATGCCTAAAATATGTGACATTAAAATATACAGTAAGGTCAAAATACATAAAGCATTGTGTGGTCAATCAC
The DNA here is from genome assembly GCA_949825065.1 of Odontocerum albicorne. NCBI lineage: Eukaryota > Metazoa > Arthropoda > Insecta > Trichoptera > Odontoceridae > Odontocerum > Odontocerum albicorne. Next base: position 34,065,963 of record OX463852.1, on the reverse strand, counting down.
GACTTTTGGAATAGAGTTAAAAGCAGATACAATAAAAAAACAAAGTGTACTCTGAACTTATAAAATGAAATCTCTTAAAGTCATTGCAGGCAAAAAACTCAGAGATAAAGTTGAAAACTACCGTATCCGAGAAATATGAGAAGTAAAAGATAATGTGAGATGCAATAGAAACCACAAAAGACATTGGCATGTTTATGAAGAAAAATGGATAACAGTCGAGTTTCCTACGTGAAAATGCATAAAATATTCTCAAGCAGACATAGAAAAAGTTGGAAGTATAGTTTGTATTCAATATATCAAGAGGGACATTACTTTTGATAACATGTCAAGAGGGATACTACTGTCGATAACATGTCAAGAGGGGCACTTCTGTTGATAACAAATTACAGTTCTAATTTAAGAAGAAGAAACTTTTGAAATAAATTATCACGTTGGATTTGGAAACCGAAGTCATATTTTTTAACTCGTAGACCTTTTAAGTAGCAAAAAATGTTGCTCGCATGCACAGTCGTCTTTGCTAATATGTAATATTTGCTTAATCTAGGCATTTATTTAGGGGCGCCAAGATAGGTTATAAAAATAACAATAAATAGGTTAATAAAATATTTAAAAATTATTACAAAAAAAAAACTGGGCCAACTCGATCCGTGAGATATATGAACTGGAACCCCAACAGAACCACAGCAATCCTCTAATTGCTGCCCTGGGGGCGTACTGAATTAAGTCCGATCTACTTTTCCGTTATAAGCACTGGCTTCCAAATCATAATCTGTTGCCTGACTAGTTCACCATCAGTACAAGCAGGGAGCACCAACGTCTGAGTGAATGTGATGAAATGCAAGTACGTGCATGAGTGGACATGTACGTGCTTAATAATTATTATTAAAATAAAAATATAACAGTACATAAAGGACGACATAGTAGATGTATTTGCGAAGAAGAAAGCAAAACGTTAAGTGTAGTGGTTAATTGTGTGGTGCGAAATACAGTAACATCCAGGAATGGAATAGGTGAGCATTTTTTAATAAAGTATTGAGGATGGGGGGCGCAAGCTCTGCCTAGGGGCGCCATTTTTACAAGTGAGGCACTGCTCATACGATGAGTTAGGCTTACGTTTATACTCGTGATTTTGAGATTCGGTAATAAAGGCTGATATGTGGGATCACGCACATATTTCAGACCTCATATGTGCCGTCTGCAAGCGGCGGCTCTCATCCATGCAACAGCTGGCCGCGGGACCGGGTTTAATAACTTTCAAGAACATTTACAGTTTGTGAGCCATGAAAAATAAATTTGTTCCACGCTGGCAGCCCGCAGATATGGATATGAGATGCTCCCATCGGGATAATCTGGATGATGAGGTATAAACAGGCAATTTGTGAACTCCGATGAAGAATCAACTTTTTTTGTGACTCTTTTTAAGTCAAATTGAGTAGTTTCTCTTAAGGTAGTTGAGCGGGTTGAGCAAATATATATTATAATGTCTTTAAACCTCTACAACGTTAATGCCTTAACTATAAACAACATAAAAATATATATTATAAAACACTTTCCTTGTTTACGGTACCAACTGGAAGGTTTTTGTTGTCTTACGAGTATGACAATCTTTTCCAACCAACCAGAAAATGTGTTGAATAACTTAAGTGAAAACCAATCTGGAACCCTTTTATAAAATAATCTGTAACCCTTGTGTCGGAAAACATGCATCTAAATAAATAAGCCACAATATAACGATTTATAATAAAATATTACTATCTAATATGCTTTCTTGAAGAAACTCGATATCAAAATATTTAACAGCAAATTTCTTTGTTATATAGCCCTCATAAGCAAAAACGCAGCTAATGACAAAAGTTAAGATTTGAGAAAACTGCACTTTTATGTTTTTCATTGCTGCTTAAAAATGTCGTGATTCATAAACAAAAAAGAAGTAAAATGTGACTCATAAGCAAAAACGCAGCAAACGCATAGGCACTTGCTGTCTTTTTGTTTATGAATCACATTTTATTGTTTTTTTGCTTAGAAAAACCTAGTACTCGTATTTTATAAAATTAAAAATACATTATGTCGATTTTTGTGTTGAAATAAATGGTTTTCTGTATTTTTTTTATGGATTATGATTCAGAATTTGACATGGAATATTTCCTCATACTTAGTTAAATTTCAGATTTTTTCCCGTTAGCTGCGTTTTTTCTTATGACGGCAGTATACCGCCAATAATATCCATCCCTGCTACACGTGTTTCTACATCATATTTCAAGGTTCTCTTCAGGTAGCGATTAATATTATTAGTGAAATAAGAGTAATTTATTGAAAAATATTCAGATACGAAGACCCACAAAGCTTAAGCCGAAACTTTTGATAAACTCGTCATTATTGATCAAAATTTATTAAAAGTCATTCTGATACTCAATGTCATTAAAATTAAATTAAATATGGAAATTGAGATTCCATCGTATTATATTACACTTTTGTTGTATACAGTACAGTCTGGCGGGCATATTGCCATGTGTCAATCTCTTCCAACTAACCAGAAAGATATTTAACAGGCCTGGAGCAAATATCTGAACAATCCTTTAAAAACAACCCAGGGTCTAACGAGAATCAAACCCGCAATTTCCGGGTTGGGTGACAAGCTTTTTATCAACTAAGTCAGGAAGGTCAAGATAGCAAGATAAAAAAATAAAAGTTGAAATCCTCCCTGATTTGCTATTTATAACCTTGTACCCAAAAAGATTAATACAGAGTAACATTTATCTATTGATTTGTCCAAATTCCCAGTTTGTGGATTACGAGTCAAAATTTCGTCACCTCGCGTCAATATCCATTTCAGCGTGACAAGACGAGTAACAACCGATGAGATCCCGTTCGACCTGTTTCGTCAGCAATATAAATACACCGCGGGCATTTTATTCCAGAACGCAGGGACTGGGACTTTTATACGCTGAAAATTTTATCTAGTTAGTTCTACGCGGGCGTTTCTCCGCAGGGGATTTCTTCATATGATCTTTTTTTTTGCAAGCGTTTTTCGCTCTCGAATAAAAACTAATTAAATAATTTTCGATGACAATACATCTTAAATTCAACGTGTCTCCACTTTTGATGAGTGGCCACCTTTTTTCTAAAACAGTATTTTTCCCAAGGCAGCTTTTTTGCTAGTCGATAGAAGTAAGTATCCTGACTGAACTGAAAAAAGGAGCCGAAGTTAACATTTTCACTTTCAGTATTTTAAATTATGTCTAGTTGGTTGATAATAATTGACTTTCATTCTAATTTTCATTCTAATTTTCATTTAATTTCCTTCCTAACCCTGAGAGGAATTATTTTTCATTGGTTCTATAATTATTGATAGAAGTTAGTCATTTATTTGTATATTTTACATAAATTAAAACGAACTTATATTTTTTGGTAAATATGTCATGGATTAAAACAGTTTGATGAATCCAAAATTATGTATCCATAATGATATGCTGTATAGCAATAAGCCCTATATATTTAAGAATGTACACAAGAAAATGAAAATAGAAAAAATTTAAATTAAAAAAAAAAACAGATGCGTGAGACTCTCGCGCAGTAAAAGTGAAACTTTTTAGCACCTAGGAAAAGTTGATTTTATGCATTGCTTTTTTTTATTTATTTTTTTAGGATTAGGAAATGGTTATGTGGAATTTAATTCAAGAAAATCTCTCTTAATTAACACGTTCACTGCGTCGAACACGGCTCCCGTGTCCATACAAATATTTTGTATGGACACGGGAATCCTTGAATGTTTAGTGCACTCATAAACGTCTCCCGATAAGGATTCATCGCCGGTTTCATGTGTTTTGAAGACACGAAGGAATACACTTGTATATGATGTTTCAATAGAAAGTAGGATTTGATTTTTAACAAAGTTATGGGTTTTCAAAAATTCGCGAATTTTCAGCATCTCTGTATGACATTAAGTATTTTATACGCAGTGAACTAGTTAAATAAAAAATGGTTATGTGGAATTTAATTCGAGAAAATCTCTCTTAATTAAATAAAAAAAAACATCTTTTTATTTTTAATAATAATTTTAATAATAATATAATACACTTAATAATATTAATTATTATTATTAATATTAAAATAATTAACATGAATTTATTAATAAATAAAACATTTAATAGTAAAAAATAATAATAAAATAATAGTATAATACACTGTTTCACTTTTCGTGACGTTCAGGCCAATTCGCCTTACCGCGCCAATAGAAGTTTCACTTCAAAAATCATTTAATTTTCAATAGTTGTAAACCTTAAAGATAATTCCTGCCTACTTCTGATGATTCCTTTGTATTCAAAAACCTCTTCTTTATTATACAATAGTATAATTTATAAATATGTTTTGTATGAAAATCTTGATTTATTTCCTGTAAGTGTTCTATCAAATAAAAAAAAAGCAAATTAGCACAGTAAAAAAAAAAGATTCTGCACAAATAAGTCTTATTACAAAGCTTCGCTAGCGTAAAATCAGCGGCGTAAAGTGACCGCGAAGAAGTGACGGCGGCGAAATGATTGCGAAGAAGCATTTGGGTCGCGATGTCAATCAACTAGAGCGGGAGTGGAACAGCTTTGTATGTGCATACACATCTAGATAATTTAATACATATGTAGGTATGTCTGGATGAGGTTATGTAACTGGGTTACAAAATTTCTATTTTCGAAGTTCTTTGTTTTCTATTTCGGTGTGTGACATTACATACTAGTTAACCCCTTGTTGGGCATATTATATTGTTGATAAATCTGTATTTTAGTTACAAACGTCTTAATAACACACCTGTTTGAACTCCTTTGTTGATTGACAAGGTTTGTTTAAAGAACCTGACAATCATTTAAATTTAAACCTTCGTGAATTCCGAACGACGAAGACAAGTTCTATTATTTATATTGAAAGTAAAAATTACGTGTGACTCACGTGTTGGCTTTTATGCCAGTGATTTCAGGGATTACCCTTTCTACTGTTGTGTCATGTGTGTGTGTGTGGGGTGTTTATCTAACATATGTATACTTTGAGGAATTATTACTTTCAAGAATCATGATCGTTTTTGGTGATATATTCACGAATATTAAAATATTTTTTCTTCTTCTTATTCTACATGTGCAAGGGTGTGGGCTGAAAAACATCTGGTGTCCCCGTGGCTGGGCTCGCCCTATATTGGTGGGGTGCATCTTGGCCGAAGGGATGTTATTAGATGAACCCAGACCTTTTGATAGCTTCTGTTTTAAATGTATTTTCTGCAATTTATGTGTTTTTGAAGTGTATTCAAATATATTATATAGGTACATATATTTATTTAATATTTATATAGCGCCGTTTAAAGAGCAGACCTCAAGGGCGCTCTAAGCGCAAATCTACTATTAATGACCTATTACAAAATAAATATAAATAATTTATAGTTAAGTTATTAACACCGTGGAAGTTTAAATACATTGTAATTCGTTAAGTCAAATTTTAGTCTTGTTTATCCTTCCCTGATGATGAAATGAAAACCTTGAAACCGGTAGGGTTATACCGTATAATTAGAGTTTGACTAAACAAATTACAAATATATATACGAGTATATACATTTACATATACGAGTATGTTGAGTGTTAAGAAAGAAAGGTGGTGGCGGCTATTCGATTGGGTACTTCCCCGTATCTGAATATGTTTAGAAAAACATATTTAGTAAGAAAACCGAAGGAAACTTATGAAGATAAGATAAATTACAAAAACTCTTCGAGGATCTCGACATGTGACAGTAACATATTCGGCTTTAGGTGTAGTGTAGTAGTGGAAGTTGGTTGTGTTCATATATTATACGTTTCTTTCCAAAAATGGTTGCCTTCAAATGCTTCCTAGAACTGCCCACTACACCTTGAGGCTGACGATTCCACTAATCATTCTAGGCAGACCATTTGCTGTATATAATACAACCTGCCAGGCTTATAAATATATAAATAAATATAGATCTTTTGATAGCAGTATAGTATGTACATATACGAGTAAATACATACCGAATTCGCACATACGTGTATGTTATATATGTCTCAAGATAAATAGCAGAAAATATATTTAAGATAGAAGCTATCAAAAGACCTGGGCTCATCTCATAACATTCTCCCGGTCGGGATATACTCTATCAATATAGGGCAAGCCCAGCCGTGAGGACTTCAGACATTTTCAGACCACACCGTTTTGGTCATGTGATGATCTCTTCTTACTAAGCAGACATGTGATTTTTTTTCCAACGAGATTCGAACCCACAACCCTCAGGTTAGGAGACATAAGTCTTACTAAATAAGCACGGAGGTTGACAAGTTTGGTCTATTTGATCCAACAATGAAATTTTGCAGATATAACTGAGTCATTTCACAGGTAAGTTTGAGTGTTGTTGTTCCTGTTTTTATACGGTATTTATATACGAGGCATATCCAGAAACTAAGTGTATTGAATTTTTGTAGGTTACAATTTTTTTTATTTAAACAAAAAAATTACGTGGTTACCGTAGTACATATGTAAGCTATTTTTCGACATAGTCGCCATTCCTCTCAATTCAGGTGGTGAAGCGGGGTATCAACTCTTTTACCTCCTCGTCGGTTGAAAACCTTTTTCCACCTATGTGCAGCTTCAGGGAGGTAAAGATATAGTGATCTGAAGGTGCTAGGTCAGGGGAATGCGCGGGATGGTTCAGGACATCCCATTTAAACGAGCAGTTCCTTCGTGGCGTTGGCCGTGTGTGGTCTGGCATTGTCGTGCAGCAGGCAGACTCCCTTTGTCAGCATGCCTCTCCTCTTGTTCTGAATCGCCCTCCGCAATTTTTTTAGGATCTCACAGTATCTTGCAGAGTTGATGGTCTCCCCTTGAGGTATATATTCAATTAAAATTATGCCTTGACAGTCCCAAAACACGGATGCCATGATTTTCTTGGCTGAAATTGTGGTTTTGAACTTTTTGGCGGAGGGTGAAGAGGTGTGACGTGACCGCTTTTAAACTCGCGATACCACTTGTACACACTCGTACGATTCATAGCTTTATCACCATATGCAGTTTTCACCTCATTATAAACCTCAACCGGAGGTTTCCCTTCCAAACGAGATAACGGATGACGCCGCGTATTTCGCACTTGGCGGGAGATTGGATTGACATTTTTCACGAAACGTGTTGTCGCGTCGACACTTCTCAACGTACTGACCTCGAATCGGTCTCGTTGCGGAGGGGAAGGGTCAGGCTACACGGAAGTGTAGCCAACATGTCGAAAATAAAATCCATCCGGTCGTGAGAGCCTCAGTACACTTACTTTCTGGATACGCATAGTACATAGGCGTTTATTCATTTTTTTTCTTCGTAAAATGCATTCTACATGGTATAAATTTGTTAAACGTATGTCAAATATAACGACATAATACACCGTCATCATAACACTGCCCCTTGTGGGGTATATCAAAGATAACATATTTCCAAACTTTTCTATCCTAATACACAACTTAGGCCTCCTCTACATTCATACATATCGTCATGCACAATCTTCTATGATGAATCATGTTCTCAGTGAGATACAGGTAAAATCCTAGTTTACTGGATACACGACAAATGAAAGGCAACAAACCCAGATCCATTAAAATTGTACGTCCAAATTAAATTACCTTTTGTTTTTTCGCAAATGATGTATATTTCTTGTCATGTGTAAAATAAAATTAAAAAAAAAAACTTCATATTTATTTTCTTTTAAAATCTGGTATATTTGATCCAGCTATGTTTTCTTCGGTCTACATGCATACCTTGCACTTCTGACTGATATACTCAATATTTTTTTCGTCATTCATTGTCCCACATGTCTGAAACAACTTAAAAGCTCTTTTCTTCATCCTACTCAAAACATCCAACTCATCTCATGTACTAACTTCTGTTGTCTTCATTCCGCCTTTTATTATACATTGTCATTCTCCATTTTTTTTTCGCCCCTCCACAGGATTTTTCTTTTATCCTTCTTCTGCTAAATTAAAGCTTCACTTCCATACGTCAAGGTGGGCACCAACACACTTATGTACTGTAATTTTTTTTCTATCTTTGACATAGCACGGTTGTTGTATATTACATTTAGTGCTCCGTTTATTTAGTAACCGTTGATTCCATACAATGTGTACTAATCAAATACAATGGGTCAACAACAAACTTTATTATTATCTCAAAATATAAGCTCTAAATTGTGGTTTTGGTGGGTAAACTTCAAAATAAGAATTCAACAAAAACCTCCAAATGAAAAATTGGACGGGCTTACTACAAATGATGATTCCAACGGGCTTACTTAAAATGATTCTAGCGGGTTCGTTCCAAATGATCTCTGGATCTAGCCAGGCGTCCAGGACGCCGAGCTGTTTGTGTTGCCGATTCGGAAAATTGTGGAACGGACGTAATTTGGGTAATAGCTGGAGCCCGGAATAAATGTCCAAATATTGGACGTGAGTTTTCGCGTTTAAATTGCCCAAAAAGCAAATATTTCACGGATTTTCCGAAATAACGAGCGTATTTCGGGTATTTTGTGTGAGGATTCTTTATTAAATTCTGATAAAATATACTCGCCTTTTGGAAGAAAAATTGTTCTGCAAAGTGTAATGTGTAGCAAAACCGAATTTGATGTATTTTCCGTTTACACAGCGTGGATAGCAAATATTTATGGGTATTTTTTATTGCAATACACTTTTGTTTTATACTGTCATTGTTTACTTCCATGTGTCAATATCTTCTAAACAACTAGAAATGTGTTAAAGAGGCCTACAGTGAAAACCAGACAGAATTGGAATCCTTTACCCCCGAGATGGAAGACAGGTGTGTTATTAACTAAGCTACGGAGATTACTTGATGGTTTTATTACATTGCATTACAACTTTGTTGTATACAGTATAACCAATAATCGAACAAAATATAAATATGTTAAACAAGCCTCCAGTGAAAATAAGACGACATCCTTTTTTCTAAATGCTGACCAACGGGAATCAAACCCCTAACCTTAGGATCGGAAGACAAACGTGTTATCAATTTCGCCACGGAGATCGTCGAGGAGGGTGGACATTCGTTTGAAAAATATATTTTTATCAAAGGCTTCTTATTTAAATCTCCTCGTAAGATTTATTTCCTTTTTTCCTAACGCATTGAATTAAAGTGGCGCCAAAAGTAGATAAAAGTCCGGGAAGCTACACTGGTATGAGCACGTGCAACGGCGTGATGAAGGGTCTACGCTAAAGACATCTTCGAATATGGAACTTTCAAATAGAAGCAGAGGGAGATTCAAGAAGAGCCTATATAAAGGAGGAGGAGGACATGATGAGTATTGGACTATCCCCGAGAGATTGTCGAGATCAAGAGAGATGGAGAAAAGAGGTTCAAGCAGTCGACCCCAAATGGATGAAACAAGGCAAGGGAAAAGAAGCTCTTTCACTTATTGACGTACTTCCACATCTTTTGAACTTTTCTTTAGGAATATTTCTAATAGAATTACAAGGGTCATGTAGATTTTATTAGTCACAGTAAAAGCAAGCATAGTATAATATTAAACAACATATTTAAAAGCTGGCAATTTATTCCTGCAACTGGCAACCAGCTTCAAAGTATCGTCCCAACTATGAAGAATCTAGGGAGATAAATAAATCTTAACAGACCAAAGTTATGTATGTAGTTTCATATTTCTTTCGTTAATGGAGTAAAATAATACACAATTCTTACGTTTCTCATATTCCCATTTGCACATGCAGTAAATAAATATGGACTTTTTATGCTAAATAAATTGATAAATGCCATGAGATAACGCATAAAATGCACTTACAAAGGATTTATATGATTGCTAAAATTTATAAACGAACTATTTATATATTTAAATGTCTTCGTCTTTATTTGAATATCATAATAATTTATTGTCAAAGTACACTCGAAATGATGCGATTTTCAACCAGGTCTATGAATATTTCATGAGAAGTCACGATGACTTTGACTTCCAAAAACCAAACTGTCTAAAAGGCAAAATAATATTTACTACAAAGGTTTCAAATCTTTCAACGAAATGCCAAAAAGTATAAGAGAATCCGTACTTTTCATTGTCTATTAGTGTCATACATTAAATTTCTGACTTTTCTTTGTCTATTAGTTTCATACATTAAATTCCGGACATTTCGTTGTCTTTAAGTTTCATACAATACATTCCGGACATTGTCTATTAGTTTCATACGTTAAATTTCGGACTTATCGTTGTCTATGAGTTTCATAAATACATATACAGGTAGTCGGCATTCGTTTACAGAATAATTCCGTTTCATCCCCATTAAAAATTTCCACCGGTAGATACTTTTTTTCCTCCTTCGAACTGCTTAATTACCGTCATTTTTGTTTTCAAATCAATAGCCTTTCATTGTTTCTTGGCCCATTGAGAAATTCACATTTTCCTTGTTGTAGACATCTCGGAAGGGTTTAAAAAGTGCTTATAATACCGATCGCGGATTGTGGTCGTAAAGTCGTACAGTCGTAAGTTACGTAGGTCGTAAGTCGACGACTACCTGTATTTAAATATTGTTAAAAGAAAAAAATGTAAACGTACGCTCCTTACTGTAAAATGTTCCTTAATGTAAAACTAAATAAACCTGAGCACGCAATTTAGTTATCAAGTAACTGCATAATCGACTTTCTCATGGTATAATATTTTCATTTTATACAACATAGAATGACCGTTTTATTTCCATGTAGCAATCTTTTCCCACCAACCATAAGTATGTTTAAGAGGTTTAAAGCAAAAACAAGACTAAAATCCTTTAAAAAAAGTTTGGTGCCAACGGGAATCAAACTCGTAACCCAGGGTCAGAAAACAGGCATTTTATTAATTTAGCCATGGAAGTAGTGCTTTTCAAAGGGTAAAAGCTTCAGCTTCCTCTTACTTAAATCAATTTTATTGTTTTTCGTGTGCTTTGCTTCGTAACCGATAATAAGGAGCAATATCTATTAGAAGTGAAGTCCCTATTTCACGGGTAGTTAGTATTATAAGCTTAAGATTAATGAAAATTGTCAAAGGCATAACAATTTCTTATAATAGTTACGAAGAAAAAGCTATTAGAATTGATTTCATACTATTGCTTTTCTAATCTGAAATAATATTTTTTGCATGTGATGTCAAATTGGGAACTAGGGAAAACCTGGCAAGTAATTTTTGACAATTTAGAACGAGTATTTACAACATATGTTCTTCTTTTTTTACGTTGTCCTTAGCTGTTCATGCTGTAAGACTCTGGAGCTAGAAACAAAGCTATATAAGACTCGCTCCGTCCTTGGCGTGCTTTAAGAAGCAAATGAAAAATCTGTCAATTTCTAATCAGTAATATAACGTGTTTCATTCCTGATTTTTCTTTTCTCACCACCATCCCTTCTTTTTCCTTTGATAGATGATATCTCACTTTTACTTTTAAGTGTTTATGTTCATAAATTTCATAAATACGAATAATAATTTGAAAACATTTTGCGATCATATAACTTGCTTTATTAACTTTTGTCTGGTCGGTTGTAAGAGATAACCGCCTGGCCATAAGCCCGCCAGATGAAAATTTTGCAATGAAGTGTCAACTTATAATAAATATATTTTTTCAAAATGTTTTACATTAATTTTGATTAAAAAGAACATTTAAAGGAAAGTTATCGATGAATATACACAAAACAGATATGATAAATAATTCCAGCGATTAAAACCCAAATAACATTCATTACACGCAAAGGTCTGTCATGATAGCAGGGAATTGAAAAACCTATAAATTATGCAGGGTAAAGAAAAAAAAAACATTTATTATTCAATCATTAAAGCCAACATCCCTCAAAATCCTGACAGCTTTGAACCAAATATGTTCATACACGAGTAATCTATCGTTTTGTCCTCACAGCATGAGTTCAAAATTGGGTTATAGACGTTTGTATTGTTTCTAAACGTAATTACGCTAAACAATGCAAGTTTTCAAGATAGTGACAACGCTTCAATTCGTTCCAGACTCGCAAGTGAGTCCACAAAAATATTCAAGATTTTATATATTCCATTATAGTAACAAAAGAGCAAAGGTACATTTGCGAACTTCAAGTGATTTAAAATCGACAAAGACGATATGTCACTACACACCCTGAGAACAAGGTGCAACCCCGCTCTGTGACATACTCGTAGATATCTCAAAAATCGCCGCTGGACTGCATCGATTTCTTTATAAAATAACTAAGGTAATGCTATATTTGTATAAAAGAATCTTCGAGGTGGAAGAGAGTACAACATTGTCTTGTTAATCAGTTTGGAAAAATATCTTTTTTTATTGAGAATCAAACATACACATACATACCATCACGCCATTTTCCTGTCAGGTTAGACAGATAAGACATAGCGCCATACTTTCCTAACTCGACAAACATACTTAGCCTCTATTCATATATTTTATCACACAACTTTTACGATTTCTCTGACTTTCAACGTTTCTTTTTTTTAGAAAATCATTCACTAGATTCAACAATACTTTCCATGGGCTTCCTCTCATACGCCTTCCCCTCACATCTGAATTGAGGAACCAAAACGAATATTCCAAAATAAGTTTCGTTTTTCTATAATTATTTATTTATACTTTACAATATGATATTTTTTAGACCTCGGCATTTTATAAATTATTAATTCTCTTTCTAAAATATGTTATCTTATGATTATAAAGGGAATTATTGAATGTTACTTGTTTGAAGCAAATGTTTTCTTAGTATTTCTCATAAATTTCATTGAGAGAAACTATGATATAACTATTACTTTACAGAAAAAAACCCAATGATAACACGTAAGTGTTTTTTTATCTACTCGTATATACGTTTTCATTTTATTCAAATTATTTCGATTCTTAAGCGTAAAATAAATAGACATTACTTTACCCGACTCACTGCTCGCTCTATCTTGTAAAAATACAACGGTAACATTAATCTTAACGAGAGATTTAACAATAAAGAAAAAAAAAACTCATTTTAGGAAGGAAACTTATCTTGAAAAAACAATCATTAAAAATATTTCTCCTTTTAAAAAAGTGCAATTTAACTTAAGAAACACTAAACGCTAACTTTTGGTTAACACGGCTTCATAAATTAACAAAAAGTAATTTGTTTTCTCATGCTACGATGATCTTAAGATGATAATACCTGTTTCTTTTGGCACTACGACATGGGGAAAGTTGAAAACTCCTTTTAAAAAGCGCCTAAAAATAGGGGAAATGTGGTATGTAATTATACTGCGATGCGTAATAATAAATCGTTTCCGAAATATTATCGGCCACCGGGCCGCGGTCTCGTTATGGCAAGATGGCGCCGTTATGGCCGAAAATTGGGGTTCCACAAGGCGCCCGCCTCGGCCTGAAGTACAGGGGGAGAGTAAAAACAGCCACACAATTCAACGAGACGCGTTGGCAAAAGGGGACGCAAAATGTTTAATAAAATTTAAAGCTAAGAGGTTGAGAATTGAATCTTTTTTTTAAAACAGGGCAAGAAGAACAAGTCAGCTTTTATTAGGGATTGGAAAAAGAAGGAAAAATTAAGCGCGGAGAAATAAAGGCAATAACTTTAAAGCTAATCTTTGGTTACATTTTTATGCAAATATTCAATAATATTATGGACAGTGGAAGACATAAACATAAAATATATGCCAATAAATTTGTTTGAAGTGTGTAATTAAATCAAAGCCCAATGTATTTGTTTTATTTAAAAATATACAAAGGGGCTCGTAAAAGCTATAATTTCACATTTAAATTTAGTATATTTGATAGATTTTGTATGGTAACTATGTATTATCTACGAGTAACCAATATACGAAAAATAACGTAATATGAAAAATATTATATATATATATATATATATATATATATATATATATATATATATATATATATATATATATATATATATATATATATATATATATATATATATATATATATATATATATATATATATATATATATATATATATATATATATATATATATATATATATATATATATATATATATATATATATATATATATATATATATATATATATATATATATATATATATATATATATATATATATATATATATATATATATATATATATATATATATATATATATATATATATATATATATATATATATATATATATATATATATATACTCTTATGTACGAGTATTTAATTGAACACTAATATTCTTAATTTTCGACGTGACGGGGGCTATAAAAAATAAATGTACCCAGGAATTAAAAAAAAATGCTAATCAAAAACGACAAAGACGTAATGATATCAGACACATTAATTTGGTTACTGAAAAAAGGTTATGCGTTATAAAATGATAAAATATTTGATCTTTAGTAATTAATTTCAATAGCAAAAAGTTAAAAGTCGAAATAAAGCATGATTGAAGGTTTTTTAATAATTAAAATTGAAAAAAAAAGCCAAATAAAATATTTAAAAATATGACAATATAATAGTAAAAAATGCATTTACAACGCGATAAATTTAATTCGATAAAAATTTAAATTAAAAGTCTAAATATCGTGAAAATTTACAGGATTTAACTAAAAATATACTTAATTTTTTTCAGGATATTCTTCATTTTCAAAGTCTTCATACTGTTACGTCATTCTCCTGTCTGGGTAGGGGGGACAGAATCACAGAATTTCCTATCTTTACATATATCCTTCGCCTCTTCTACGAGTTCTTTGTCTTTCTACGTTTCCTTCTATCAACTTATCACTCACTTGATTCAACCATACTTTCTTGGTCTTCCTCCATCACACTTTCCACTCACTTTTACACTATAAATTTGTTTTGTTAGCCCTTTTTACATGTCCATATGATCTCAGAGTGCTTTTTTATATCTTATTCGACAAATCAGCCAAAGGTTCACATTTACTCTAATTACTTCATTCCGTATTCTGTCATACATTGTTACATCATGTATTCTTCTCAATGCATTTTTCTACGTCAAAATTCCACTACCTTACATTCAAAGTATTTGATATAACGGAATTAATCTTATCGCTTCAGGCACAAAATTGGCAAGTGCAAAATGTCGAAAACTGAGATATGTTATTATCAAATGAACAATGCGCGTCTGGTAAAAATTTGGGATTGATATTCCAACAAGAAACACCATTTTGACAATATCGAAAAATATGCAAGTGCCCAGATGAATCAATAATATATTGGAAGGAGTTTTAACTTATTAATTGAAATATCTCAGAAGCAGCAAAATGTGCAAGAAGTCCGATGTTAATAAAAGCAAAACCACTTTATCAAATTTTGTTCAAATAAAAAAGAAGAAGATTGCATAGAATATGGATACAATCAGCAACTTGACTATAAGTTGTAACATGCAATTTGACTGCCAAACTCTTGGTTAAGGCGTTTATTTTGAGGGCGCATCTCCCTGCTCTCATCTGATGGGGAGGGTTAAGAACTACAGGATAGGTGATAGGGGACCTTTACAAGAGAAGAAAAGAAGAAAACACATTTAATAAGATATCTCCCCGAGCAAACAAGATTAAGAGAGAAGACGTGTGGAGAGACTAGAGTTCGGGGCCAGTGGATCACAGAGGAGGAAAAATGGGAAATATGTTGCCAAGACAAATTGAGACGACACCCTGGCCCAAGTAAATTTGCTTCGAGTTGGGCAAAAGTTTCGCCAAAAATGTAACGTAAAGATTCATCAAAGATTTACGAAGGATCACATTTTTGTCGCAAACTTTTTCGGTCGGGTGGATCAAATGGCTGGATATAGTATATACAAAAAATATCCAACTGACGAATACGTATTTTTTTCCTGGAAAATTTTAAAATGAAACAATAGGTATTTTCCCTTTTCTACACGTTATTTATTTAATGCCAGTTGTTTTATTTCACCGTGCTATACATTATTTATTAATAATAGTTGCTTCGAATCACTGAGTTGTATTTATTTATTTAATGTAATGACAGTCGTTTTGTTTTACTGTTGTAGATACAATTTATTTAATGACAGTTTTTTTTAATTATTTCACCGTTCTACGTGTAATTTATTTAATGACAGTTGTTTTGTCATACATACCTTATATTATTAAACTCAGTAAATACTGTTTAATTTTCAAAGTTCCCCTAAAATAGAGTTCTTTTAATTGAATTTAAATTGTATTATTACTAATGAGTATATTGATGTAATGCATACATACCATCACACCGTTTTCATGTAGGGGTAGGTAGAAGACAGATGGCCAGGCTTTCCTAACTCGAAACACATATTTCGCCTCTTCCCCATCCATTCACCTTATCATGCAGCACCAACGGTTTATCTTATTTCTTACTTTTCCCTCTTTCAAAATAATATTCACAAAATTTAATGCCATGGATATATTTAATATTGATTTAAACCTATTCAGGGCATATTTGTTTGATATTTTTTTATCCTTTGCATATATAAACATAACACCAAGCCACGTTTATTTTCGGGTAGGCAGACATGATAAACCTCCATGCCTTTCTATCAATGCACACGGCTCTTGTCTTTGCATCTAGACAACATTTTTAATGTGTATGTAATAATAAGTCTGCTTCTCACCAGGCTATATGCACAAATAATGTTGCATCTGATGTTTGGGTACATATTTATTTATTGTCACAATAAATCGCACTTAAAGTCGTTAACATATCTAAGTAGCAAATAAAAAATAAAAAAAATCATACCAACATTTAAAAAAAAACTAACCATTCAGGGTACACCCATCAAAATATGATGCATACAAAAATGAATCTATAGTTAACACGAAAAATAAAAATATAATCAAATACATACATACAATTATACTGACTTTATCTTGGGGTAGGCAGAAAAAAGAAATTTTGTTTTGTAAGTCTTTTTTCATGCATTCACTGTACGTACCCAAATCATTTCAGAGTGTGTTTCTTCATCTTCATCTATACACCAGCCTTAAGTTCACACTCATTCCTAATCCCTTTATTCCGTATTCTGTAACACATCGTCAACACATTTATTTTCTAAGTGCACGGTTTTTACAGCATACAGTTAATAATTAAAAACAATCAACATACAAGACTTGAACAGGAAAAATAGCACTTGTTTGGGATAGTGTGAGCAAAACGGATTACTTGAAGCTTCAACGAGTGCAGAACAAACCGTTCAAGATCTCTTTCAACACCCACCCCAGAACAAACCTCTCATGATTTCATGTCGAACAACATGAAGAAAACTTTTAACACTACATCTTCGCTTGGACTGTGAAGTTCTATAGAAGCCAAAGTGACCACAACAATCCTCTAATCGCTGCCTTGGGGCCTTATGCGAGTAAATACGTCCTACCTTTCTGTGATAAGTACAGGCTTTCGAAGCACCATATGTTGCTTGATTAGTTCGCCTACAGTATTAGCAGGAAGGACCAAGGTCTGAGTGAATGTAATAAAATATAAGTAGCCTGTAAGAATGGACATATATACGTGCTAAATAATTAGTTGTAAGAATTGTTATCTAGTTATAAGTTAGTACGTTAACTATTTGTAAGTAATTAAATATTAAGATTATTAAAAATAAAATTATACGTCGGAAATTAAAATTAAGTTACTTCATACATAGTTATAATATATAAAATAGATTAGTTTTTAAGACATAAATTTGTATGTAAATAGCCTTTGGCAAATGTTTGTACTATAGATTAATTTATAAAATAATATAAAAAGATCTATGAATTACAACTTGCAAATGTAAACCAATTGTAATTGACACATTTGAATTGTAAAATATTTCGTGTGATTCTACCAGGAGTGTGGAAACCAATTTAAGTCATTTAATCAGGTTCATAAATGATATTGTGATAAACCTCATACCTATATTATTCAGACACGATATTGACGTAGGGTGATAGATGTGGTGGGATTGGCTATTAAATGCACTTGTTTCTCTATATTACAATAAATTTACTCATGAAAATTAAACAGTATTCAGTTTCTTCAAATATTTTCAAACAGGTGCAGAGTGGATTGGCTCTTGTTAACATAATATATATTCGTCTGAATATGAAAATGAAAAACAAGGTTTTACGGTTCCGACAGTTGATTGGACAATTTACAACACGGTTTCGTATTGGACGAGACACAACATTGACAAAAAGTTTTTTCGTAATATATGTCCTGTCAGAATATTAAGAAACCTGGGACAATACTAATGCGAGTTTAAGTTTGTATTAAGGACTTTGGTATGTGGCAGACTAGAGTTCGGGGCCAGGAGTCTCTTAGAATTGGCGAGTACTTAAATTTTAAACAAAAATGTTATGTTCTCCGATTGCGAAGTGTTTTTCATTCAATTTCATTTCGTTGGTTGAGTAACGTATACAAAGAAATTATTTGCTCAATCGAAACTAAGTTATTCCATCGATGTCAAAAAATATAGATGTTTCTCTAGCTTGGATTTCTTCACACATTGGTATCACTGATAATTAATATGTTGGCAAAGAAATACTCCTTGGTAAAGAAACTATGTTCTACCGGTTGTTCTCCATCTGATTTTCATAGCTAGTAACTGATATTTTAAATTAAATTAAACATGATACTCGTACTAAGCACCGATTGGGATATAACTAGTGTAAATAAGAGCTTGATTGGGATATAACTAGTGTAAATAAGAGCTCGATTGGGGTATAACTAGTGTAAATAAGAAAATTAATCCAACAATTTATCCATTTGAAAGCATGGTTTAATATAATAAGAATAAACAAGATGGAGTGTCAGTCATGTGTCGTTTGCGGGCGGGTCACTGCGTAGTGGCTAGTCACCTTCAGAGAATGGATATTGTGGAGAATCTCGGCTGTGAGTATGCTCTGAATGATGAAACTATAGACCATGAAATTTTCGGTTATCCTTTGCGAGACAGGTTTGATTTACTAAACGCCATATCTTTACCACGTCCAATGAATGTCGTGTTTCTTCTTTCTTCGGGGAACTTTTCCACTTATAGATCGATAGTTAATATTTTAAAGCTTAGTCAGTTGAAACTTTAGGGACTTGTGTTTCGCATAGAAGGATGAGGTTGTTTGAATAAAAGTCGTCGAGATCGAGATAAGCAAAGAGAGAAAGTTTATTGTAAGCGTCTGTATTTATAATGTATAGAACGGCGTAGAACATGTAGCTGTCTCGCTTCGCCGGACACATGGTTATTGTTGCACGTTCTATATACATTTCATACTACGGTCTGCAGGAGAGGCGAGAGATATATCGGTGTCTCGCTCTCGCTGTTCACTACTAGTGAGTTCAATGACCGCGCGGGCGACCTTCGCCCAGTGCTGTCTCGCATTCCTTACAGTGCGAGTTCAATGACCGAGCGGCCAAGGGTCGTCTCAGTGGGTTCAGTGACCGCACGCACGGTCGCTACAAAACTATAAATTGTCTAGAATATACATTAAATTGATTTTATTATATTGACTCGTATAATTGCAAAGTGCATTTAATTTGGTGTCACAAATCATCCTAGTTTGGGTGGATTGTCTTTTAAATAAATAAATAAAATTTGGTCACCTTTTTAACCCAGAATATCTCAAGCCCAAGATTTTGTAAAATAAAATCGAAATATTTAACATTTCTTTACAAATATTTCTTCTTTTCTTATTATTAGTGAATACAAGGAAGATTAAGCGCAGTTTCCGGACCATTAAGGCGTTTCGGGATCTTTGTGGGCGAGTGTTTGATAATCACAATCTTACACCGAAAACTAAAACGGCGATTTATAAAGCTACAATTATACTCGTATCATCTCTGATGTATGGATGCGAAACATGAGTTCCTTACAGACGACATATAAGGGCATTCGAAAAATGTAGGAACCCTTGGACAAAGCAGAGGTAAACAAGCTGCAAGTACTGAAGCTCCTTGCTATATGCGCAACATAACAAATTGATTTCGGTGTCACCAACGTCAAGTACCCTGATCACCCACTTTGTATTGTGCCTTCTTTTATACTCGTCACGGGCATTCAGATTCAGGTTCAGTGATAAATTTTGCTGTAGAGATGCTATCACTGTCTGTATCTGGCAAAAATGGTCAAGTCTGATGAAAAATCCTATAGGGCAAGTTAAAATGAGTCAAGGTGATTTTGGTCAGCTGCCTGCCAATAGGAGATTGAGAACGTTGATTTTACTCTACATTTTTCAATTCGATTTTATTTTTTTCACGTTTTTGGTTCAACTAATTGCTTTGATCGCAAAGCAAGAAAAGCTTTTATTCTCGTCAACTATTGAAGATTTAATGATTATATTATTATATTATTTCTCGTTTACTTTTTCGTTTAAATAAACTTGATTCAAGCATAGACTCTTCCAGTAGAGGATTGTCACGTTTTTCAAATCAATCGTCTTTAGCTTTTTATTCATTCAAAATATAAAAAAAGCTTCTTTTGATATTTGACATTTTTATTGTCTTTCCCTTTTGTATTTCCGCTTTTGTCGTAAAAGAGATGAAAAAAATAAAAATGAAAAACCTAACTAAATAGATTATTTAAAAATTTTCATTACTTTTATTGTGTAATATTGTATATTTTATAAAAATAGGAAAAAATGTGATCGGAATAAAAGAGCATAAAAATATTTCAGAAATTAAAAGATCATTTAATTAATTGCCATTCGAAAATTAAACTCACCTAAAAGGTTAATCTCTTGGAGGAGTTATGGAATAATTGAGTGAATTACCTGTAACAAAGAAAAATTAACATCAACATCTTTTGTCTATGAATGTATAAAAATCGATTGGAACTAGTATTCCATTGTGCACTGCATCGTTTTTGTATATGTTGCCATTGAGTTATTAGCAAACATTGTACTTAATGCACCTCCGACCTAATCATCTTTTCAATTTAAACTTCAGAGAGTAATTTAAGTTTATTTAAAATGAAATATTTGTTATCTGACTATATTCATTATTTGCTCCTTGACTCTGAATTGAAAAGAGATAATAATATATCTTTGACCAAAATTAGTATATTAAGGGTTCATAAGGCCCAAATTAGTTAGGTGCATTTGCACTAGGGATGGACAAGGTCACCATGACGTTCCTTCCCTTAAATATATATCCGTGGTATACTGAAATGTGATCATTGTAATAATGTGATCATTGTAATGAAATGTGATCATTGTAATAATACTGAAATGTGATCATCTTAATAAATTGTTGAATAAAGTGCGTTTTTTCCATCATCACCATCATCTCCCGACTTCCGACATAACATATTTTACCAACTAGGCCACGGAGGGTTTCACCTAAGTTGTAAATTTTAAAAGAAATCTTTATTACTGTATGAATAGAGAACATAAATAATATTCTGTAAAACCCAAATACATTCATAACTATGATTTAAACAGGGATATGGTTCACTTTGTTAGTAATCTATTGTAATTAATGGTTCAAGGTGGTAGGGAAATAATTCCGTTTGTACTGCACTGCGGTTGCAGTTTGTTTAAGTTTTATTTGCAGTGCAGTACAGCGGGTGTCCATCATGGGAGCAGTTTGGGGGTGCAGCAGGGCGCAGCTCGGAACAGGAAGTGGGAAGCCGGCAGAGGACGGAAATGAGGGCGACTGGAGGGTATACGGGGCACATGTGGGGATTGAAAAACTACTCGGAAAGGGTCCAAGCGAGAAATGGGACCGCTAACTGGATGAACTGATCTACGTAACGATGCTGCTTTGAGTCATTTCGGTTCCAGCGTTTGTAGTTGGGAAAGAGATAATAAAACTATACAAAGGTAAATGGACTTGTTAGGAATTTAATCTAAAAGCTTTGAAATATATGGTATGTATATGATGATTGTGATGAAGAAATAAGAAACCTTGTTATAATAATAATAAATATATACATTTATAAAGAACCGTTTAGAGCAGTGCTTCCCAAATTGGGGGCCGCGGGATTTCTCGTGGGGGTCGCGAAAATATTGAGTACAAAGTACAAATATTCATGTGAGTATTAAATTGTTTCATGTGAGTATAGTTTTTATTTAAAAAAAAAGTTTTTAAGCAAGTTCCTATAATTTTGTGTTGAATATAAATATGTGTATTTTAATTGTAATAATTATTGCCATATAAATCTTCAACTATAAAAAAAATGTTTTGGGGGGGGGATTAATTACTTCAGATTTAGGGGGCCGTTACATGAAAGTAATTGGGAAGCACTGGTTTAGAGAACAAACTCTACTTAAGAATGCACCCAACTTGGAACATGAAACCATTATTTATTGACGAATTAAAAATATTACAAAATCAATAAATAAATGTAAAGCCACGGGTAAAATCCATGCTCTTCGCATATTGTATTGCATTGCAGTTAAGACTTTCGTCGAGTAAAACCTAGTGGGCTTATTGTTATGTAGTAATACCTTCTAGCTAACTAAAAAATATATTGAAGAGACCTTAAGTTGAAACCAAACTATAACCGTTTTTAAAATACTGGTTTTCAACTGATATCGAACCCGGGTTGGAAAATATGCGTCTTAACAACTAGGCCACGGAAGTCTTATCATAAATTCCCTGCGCTAAAAGTCCTTTTCCTTCTTCCGTGACGTCAGACCTTAAGTATGTCGTACTGTCCCACTACTATTTTCTTCCCTTTTAGGAGTATCACCTCCGAAGGAGTCCTTTTAGTCAGTTCTATGTTATTACGCGCTCATAATAAAAAAAAAATATTTTGATCTTTTA
Source organism: Odontocerum albicorne (assembly GCA_949825065.1). Taxonomy (NCBI): domain Eukaryota; kingdom Metazoa; phylum Arthropoda; class Insecta; order Trichoptera; family Odontoceridae; genus Odontocerum; species Odontocerum albicorne. Next base: position 34,043,222 of record OX463852.1, on the reverse strand, counting down.
ATATAGATCGCACTGGATGGAAACTTATTTAGTCCCTCATAATAACGTGAATGGTGAAGGGGTCGAACTAAATTGCCTACAACCACTACCTAGACTGGACTTGAAAGCTTTATAAGGGATTCTGATATTCTTACGATATTCCGAAAATCCGTCCGATACACAGAAAATCCGTTATATAAAAGTGTTAAAATAAAAATGTCTTTGCCTTTCTGAGGCTTTTTTTTTCAAGTTTTTAGGGTTATTGGAACTTAAGTATAAAAAATCGGAAATAAAACAATTGCATTATTACACAAATAAAGCTTAAATACATACGAGTACTTGATTACATTAATTTATAATTTTACATATAGTGAAATTTATATCCTAGGTAAAATTGAATGAATTCTGGTAATTAACGGTTCGAGCGTTTATAAATTATATTGATGTCAATCTTTAACATTTCTAGTTGTGAATAAATTAAGCGAAAGCAAAAAAATCGTCAATGTTATGTTATTTAATAAATGAACTAAATCACTATTTGCGATACCATCATACGTGTGAGGGTTGAAATGAATAGTACTAGTTGGGAGAATCGTGTGCAAATATGTGAATCGCGTGACTTAACCCCCATCACATCGCCCCTAATAGCGGGGACCGTTTTAGATCGTAGTATATATAAATCTCAGATAAATGACGAGATATAGTGACACCTTGTAATAGCCCTTACAAATTAGATCTGCAGTTTACATAATACATAATGATAAAATAAAAAGGTAAGTTGTAAAACCTCGTTTTGAAAATTTATGTAGTCATTGTTTCAGGGCCTCATAGTAAAGAACCCCCTAGCAATTCCAATGTTAATTTACCGTATTAGCCCGACTATAAGGCGAGGTTTTTATTTAAAAAGGCGACACGTAAATAGGGGGGTCGCCTTATATTTGAGTCACAAACATAGTGGGTAACAATAAATTCACTACTGAGAGCGTAATGAGAGCGTTCAAAAGGCGTCATTGTTTACACATAGCCTGTGCGTAGTAATTTCTGACAGTTTTCGAGGTGTTTTTTTTGTACTGTGCTTCGTTTTGCGTCTTTGCTACCTAAAAAAATATTATGACTATATCCAATAAAATGGACGGTGCTGAAGATGATATTTTGTGGGAAAATATGATTGAGGATTCCGAAGACAATAATATCACGAGACTGATGCTGAGGATGCTATAGCCATATGTGAATCTGACTGATCTGATTAGCAACTGTAGTTGTACTTCTTTATTTCTTCTTTTTATGTTTAAACATGTACTTTATTATTATCTGGATACTTTGTTTTAATAAATATTTTTCGATAAACATTTTGCATTTTATTTTTCATAATATTATAATGGTGAGGGCAATATTTTTCTCCAAAAAGCAGATTAAAAAATATGGGTCGCCCTATAGGGTAGTTGGAAAGCAAAGCTGTGCTGTGGAGGTTTTTTATTTATTTCTTCTTTTCTCTATAAGTGAGTGAGCTGTTGCACACCAGCAAACTCACTGGTCACACCGCTGCAATGGTTCCGATGGTACACCGAAGTGAGATAATCGGAGCACACCAGCATGTTTTATTTCCCCTTCTTTTTTTGAAAGAGTCGACATGACAGAAATCATAGGTAACCCCCGAATACTAGGCGGAAAAAATGACTGCGTCATTAAATGGGGGTAGCAGAGATTTGAACCGGTGACAGAAGTTTAGAGCGTTACCGTGCGGTTATGTGCCTCAATGAAATATCTCGACTTTCGTGACCTAGTAGGTAAGACGCCTGTCGACCAACCTGAACTGGTTACTTACGGATTGAATTCCCGTTCGAACAAAATTTCTTTTGATAAGGTTTACAGTCGGATTTCGACTTAAGGCCTCTTTTACATATTTTTGGTTGGTTAAAAGATATTGCCATATAACAATTAACCCACCAGGCTGTACTGTATACAACAAAAACGTCCTCCAATAACAGATAAGACTTTTTATTGGGTAAATAAAAAGCATCGTGTAGATTTCTACAGCGCTATTTGAGACGATTAATATACTTTTTTTTGGTTTAAGTTTTATCCTTACTTTAACGCTATATAACAATACTGATTCTAAAAGCATTCATAGTAAGTGAGTTGTCTAAAAAACACAGATGATGATGAAATGGTGACATCAGTTCCGAATCAAAATGCGCAATTATTATTGAACCTGGAATGCCAGATGTTAAAGTATTAAATCTAACCAATAAACCCCTGGAACTTTTATTAATTTAAATATCATGTCATAAATAGTGGTGTATCGTTATCATTTTTTTTTAATAAAATGCAGTGTAAAAAAACTGATAGAAGTTGAATTAATACTTTAGAAAGGCATGCACTGAGAAGAATGTATGAATTGAAAATGTGTGACAGAATATGGAATGAAGTGATTTAGAATAAATGTAAACTTAAGACTAATGGATGTGTTAAGTAAGATGAAGAAGAACACCATGATATATTGGCATGTAGAACGAATGAAAGAATAAAAGTAACAAAATAAGAATAAAGTGCTAAAGTGAGTTGTGACGTGACAAAGAAAAATCAAGGAAAGTATGGTTGGATCGAGAGAATTATATTTAAAAAAAAAAAAAGAACGTAGAATGTCAGATACATTGTAGGAGTTGTATAAGAAGGTGTATGGATATAAAAGACGCGAAGGATATGTGTCGAGAACGCAAATTCTGGTGCTCTTTCTTATCTGCTTACACCTGACAGGAAAATGGCGATGGAATGTCAGCACTTGATAAGACGCTGGTCTTCGATCCGAGGGTTAAGTTTCAACTCCCGATGATACCTGATGATGGTTGAATATTAGAAATAGACGGCAAATTCCCATAATGTCTCTATGGTATAATATACTTAACTGTCCCGCCACCTTCTCTTATCTCGTCGAAAAAAATCAGCGTCTTTCCTATCATGGATTAGCGCTACGCTCAAACAGAGATTGTCTATTGGCCTTTCCAGTTCACCACTCCTCTTTTTTACGTCGTCCTTTACTGTACATGCAGTGAGACCCTGGAATCAGTTACAAACCAATATAAGACTCGCTCCGTCCTTGGCATGTTTTAAGAAGCGACTGAAAAAACTCTTAATTTCTAGTCAGTAAAATAACGTGTTTCACTCCTGATTTTTCTTTTCCTTTCCTCTCTGCCATCCCTTCATTTCCTTTTGATTGATGATATCTTACTTTATATGAAAAATAATGTTCGGGTGATTGTCCGTCTTTGTGGGGTTCGTGGGCATGTGCTCACGTATATGTTTATGGATTTCGTGGGGATGGATAATCATTTGAATAATTTATGCGACCACGTAACTTGCTTCATTTGCTTTGTCTGGTTGGTTGGAATAAACCCGCCAGATTGTATTTGCAACAAAAGTGTCAAATAAATAAATAAATACCCAAAAAAAAAGAATATAACAATGGTTGCAAGAGGTAAACTTTTGTGAGTATTGATGCCAAAAATAATAGTATCTCCTGGCCACGCTTTCCAATATATCTGCATCATTAATGTGTTACAAGGTACCATACGAATGAATGAATCATAGTGGAATTCGACAATAATGTTCAGGCAGCACATTTCCTCCGTACGGTCCAGTTAATGAAACAAGCACGAATAAATGGAGTTATTATATAAACGGTAATCTGAACCAACGGAATGCGCAACACGTCATCGTATCGGACTAATTATGAATTAAATTTGGGCAGGGCCGGGGGCGCAGAGATGATGAGGAGAGAAGAAAAGAGGGCAGAGGCGGGCAGGAAATTTAATACGGCTGTGCGGGCCTCCGGAAGGCGCAGTAATTGCGAGGCCGGCTCTGCAGTCACTGAAACAATAAAAATGTGTCGTAAAATGGTGTCGGGTTACTGGCCCGCATCCTACGCTACGCAATCTGTTGTATGTTATGGGAACTACAATAACTGTTTTATTCACATACATAATCTACATACCATCATGCCGTTACCCTATCGATATCGCCGTTACCCTCTAGATCAGGGGTTCCCAACCTTTTTGTACTCTAGAGCACATTCTTAAATATCGGTAGGGTGGCGGGCACCACCTATTTTTAATCGATAAACTCCTTCCATAACTTCTCATTTTCCCATAATTTATTTTCTTATTTTCATAATTTATTAATAAATAATAAACAAAAATGTTTCAAAATAATAAAATTATTATTCAAATTGCATACACACAGAGAAATGTATTTACAAAACGTAAACAAAGTAAACAAAAAACACAAATACAAAGAAAACATTTTATAAAAAAATATAATATCAATATGTCAATGTGATCTTTGGCATTGCATATAATTGGCCAGTGCCTCATAATTAGGAGAGTATGACGATAATCCTGTTAGCAAACAATCATAAAGATGCTCATCGGTGAGTCGAGATCTATATCTTGATTTTATTAAGTTCATGTTTGAAAACAATGATTCGCATAAATATGTCGAACCGAAAAATTATTAAATTTTATATGCCGCTTTTTAAAAAAATGGGAACTTTTCTTTGTCCACTGTATTCCAAAAGTCCTCTGATATTAAGGATTTTAGCAAAATATCATTCTTAAGGTCCAAAATTTCTAACTCTAGTTCTTCTGTCTTACCTTGAACAAAATCTGCAATACATGCGGCCATTCCCATTACATTTATTTGGCAAGTAAAAGGATTCATACAAAAGGAAACAATTGGCTCGATATGTGTAAACTGCAAAAATCTCTCTTCAAACTGTTTTTTTAACACTTGAAGATGCTTAATAAATAATGACCCGTTTAATTCATTGTTACCTAGCATTTTCTTCATATGTGGGAAATGCACGAGAGAATTGATCTGCAGATGTGATATCAACAAATCCAATTTAGCTTTAAATGACTTTACAGAGCTTATCATTTCAGCTATGTTTTTGTCTTTCCCCTGCAACTCCAAATTTAAAGAATTCAATTTTTCCATGATGTCTGTGAGAAATCCCAAATCAATCAGCCAGCGAGATCAGCTAGTTCATCATAATTTTCCTTTTTATCGTTTATAAATGTTTTTATTTCTTCAATTAAACTCACAAATCTTGTAAGAACCTTTCCTTTACTGAGCCAACGTACTTCAGTATGCAGAATAAGATCATGTTCTTTATCTTCAGTATCTTCTAACAGGGCCTTGAAAAGTCGGTGTTGCAAAGGAGCTGCTCGAATAGAATTGATTATTTTTGTAACTATTTTCATAACGTGTTCAAATGGCAATATTTTACAACACAGAGCTTCCTGGTGGATAATACAGTGGTAGGACATAAAGTTTGAAAATGATTCATCCTTCTTGGAGAGGGCAATAAATCCTTTGGTTTTACCTATCATTGCTGGTGCCCCATCGGTGGTTATCGCAGACAGCTTGTGCAAAGGCATATGTATTGACTTGGCGTATGTTCTGAATGTATTATAAATATCCTCGCCCCTTGTCTGTCCTTTCATAGGTAATATTTGCAACATATCCTCTTTTACTGTGAATTTACTAAATACCATTCTCACCATAACTGCTAACTGTGCGGTGTCTGATATATATGTTGACTCGTCAAATTGTAGCGAGAACCTGTCACATATTTCCAAGTCAGTATTTAACTGAGTTTGTATGTCTGTTGAAATTGCATGTATTCTTCTTGTGACGGTTTTATTTGACAACTGTAAGTCTTGTATTGCTGAGACAATCTCACGTTTGTTAGATAATCCGTCAAACAAACAATCAGCACCAGTCAAAAATAGTTCTTTAAACAACTCACCATCAATAAAAAGTTTCTTCTTTTTTGAGAGCATGTGAGAAATTTTAAAGAAGCAATGGTGGCCTTTTTAGAATTTTCCACATGTCTAGTGAAAACAGTCTGTTGTGCAGTTAGACTTGATTTTAGTTGACATATTTTTTTCTTTCTTACTTCATATTTAAGTGGATAATTCACATCAAAAGTGGCATGAATTGTCTGAAAGTGTCGTTCAACATTATGTTTTTTCCGCCCTGCAATACTACTACCACACAACAAACAAACGCATTTATTTTTCAAATTAACGAAACAATATGATTCCTCCCAGTCAGTGTTAAATTATAGGTTCGTTGTCTTTTACTCGGTCCACTCATTTTAGGACTAAAGAAATAAAAAATAAATTGTAATTGAACTACAATATAATATCAATGTTATAGCGCACGTCTGTTCTACATTATATGCATAAATGTATTATAACAAGGACAAGGACTATAACTATCCCCACAACCATAATAGATTATCGCTTATTAATATAATAGATTACGCACCTCGCTTTTAGCCCATTTCGTCAGACGAAGATGTCTACTAGCTAACTGTCGCGACCCGAATGGGCCAGCAATCGCAATCACAATGACAACAACGCGGTTCCAGGCGGGGAATGCTATTTGCACATCACTCCTTGTACACGCCGAAAACCCGAAGTGAACTGATGATCGCCGAAGCAATCGGGACGGTACGAGCCCGTGACTACTGTCAGTTTGGCTGTCGGGGCCATGCTTATTGTTTTCACTGACAAACAGAGCTGTCAGAGTCATGTGCCATGTGTTTTGGCACCTTCGGCGTTCATCGGCTCAGTTCGTGGCGTTCGTTCACTTCGGGTTTTCTGCGTGTACAAGGAGTGATGTGCAAATAGCACTCCCCGTTCCAGGCTAGCGTGAAGAGTGCAGTCTGGCTCGCCGCTAGACAAGTTGCGACAAGTTCTGTCAGCAAAGGAACCACTCATCCATACAATACCGCAAACATACGAACGTATTTAATAAACCTAAGCACTCAAAAAAATTAAAACTCTAACAAATAAATAAAAATAATTAACATTTTTAATTAATGTTTATGAAAAAATTCTGTCTCTGTCGAATAGTGGCGGGCACATACGAATCGTTCCGCGGGCGCCATGGTGCCCGCGGGCACGAGGTTGGGAACCTCTGCTCTAGATAATAGTTTCCCAAACTTTTTCACCCCGTAGACCACTTGGTGATTTTTTTGTTTTCCGTAGACCCCCTGTCTGCCTAATATTGAATTTTCCTAAACTTATTAACTTCAAATGTGTTTTTGACAGCTGACACAGTGTTGTTCACCTTGATAAGGTTTTTTGTAAAGTGGACAATTGTAAAAAAAGAAAAACATGTACGATTTTTATTCATACCTTTATTGAAAATACATAAAATGCAAGTGAATATTTGGCTTTGGAACGAAACAAATCAAAACCTAGTAAAATTCTTACATAAAATTAATACACAAAAATTACTGTTAATGAGAGGGATGAACCTGGTGCTCTGATAGCAATGATTCAATATTTGACTTCAAATTAGTGAGGTATAGTCTTAAATCTCCACGTTCAGTGATTTGCTTCGATTTCTTTATTATAAGTATTTTCTATGTCTAATATAAGTATTATGTACACACAATCTGTGTTAGGGGTAATAAGACATTTACGGAACGCCTAAATATTGATGATGATCTGCCTAAATGGGATCCGCTCACGTGGACCCCCATTTTGTTTTCTCACTGACATAGACACCTTGCAAGTCGAAATCGACCCTTGGGGATTCATATAGACCACTTTGGGAATGTTTGCTCTAGAGTCTAGATCGATCCGTAGTGCACATTCTGTGGTACTGCGATGAAAATTAAGACAGCAATTTCCGAAAGGAACTTCACTTATCCTTACATCGGTTCATCTTTGGACTGATTGGCTACTCCGATTTAGTGGCGTCGAAGGAAAGTTCTCATAAACCTCCTACGGTTCTCATAAACCTCCGAGTCCAGAAAATTAAATTTCTTGGACCTAACATTATCTCGGAAAAATGGCACATTTGACTTTGATATATATAGGAAAAATACTTATTCAGACTCTATAATTCTAGCAACTTCTAACCATCCTAATAATCATAAATTCGCCGCCTTTAACTGTATGCTTCATAGATTGCTCAGTGTCCCATTAACCGACGACAATTTCAAAAAGGAATTAATAACCATAAAAAAAATTGCTACAAATAATGGCTATCCTAGAAGCCTCATTGATTCACTTTTAAAAAACAAAACAAAAAAGAAACTTATAAAAGATTATATATTTAACGACACCTATAAGCATACCTATAAATGGAGCAAAGTCCTATTTATAAAAAATATACCAAATGAAATAACCAAAAATATTCCAAGTCACATATAGCCAGCTTTTTACACTAACTTTAATCTCCGGAAACTCTTATTTAATGGGAAAGGCAAAAATGGAATACTTAGCAACAGTGGTGTGTATACACTTTTATGTGCTGACTGTGATAATTTCTATATAGGAAAGATAGGAAGATCTTTTGAAAAGAGATTTCGTGAACACCAATCTGCCTTAACAAATCCTCTAATTTATTCTGAAATGGCTAATCATTGTCACCGTGAGAATCATACTTTTTCTATCGATGATGCCAAATTCTTACATATTAGCGGCAACGGAAATAAATTGGACAGATTAGAGGCCCTAGAAATTTCTAAGTCAGTATACCGATCGGAGCATCTGTTGAACAGTTATTTCCCCAAAATCTCCCCGCTCTTGGCCGAAATTATCCCTAGCCTTCCTCACCCCCCAGCCTCCAACCGTTGAAGTGTCTATATCGGTACCAGTTCGAACAGCATTTAGTCTTGTTTGCGCTCCCCTGAAGATGAGGTGAAAGCCTTGAAACCGGTAGGGTTATACCGTCACAAAAAAGTGGAATAAACAGTGTTTGTTAAAAATAAATTACAATGTCTTTAAACCTCCACAACGTTAATGCCTTAACTATAAACAACATATGAATTTTGTTTGATTCAACACATTTTATTGCTCCAACTCGCAGTGATTGTTTACTCTTGGAATAACGAGCAAGACAGTATAGTAATATCTCGATATAACGTAAGTAATAAGAATAAACTTGTTAATATAGCCCACCAGTAAATTGACGCTGAAGATATTCAAACATTATTGGATGACAAAGACAACGTTCTCATGAATAAGAAACTACAAGAGTTGACTGAATAAAATTTGGAAATAGAAGATGTTGATTCAGATGTTGATGCTGAGGAGCCATACCCAAAAGTTTTAAAAAGAAAAAAAGTTATCCGATAGTCTCAGTCGAGGGTTTATTCGTTAGACGTTTTATCAGAAAATGACCCTGATTTTGCGCAAAGCACTGCAGTAAAAAAAAACGTACGAGTATTTAATGCTTTAATCTATGACAGTGAGATTTTATTTGAAAACAAATTAAAGCAAGCGACGGCTGTTTTGTTTTTATTAAAAAAAAATGTCATTTCTCTTCATAAGTTTTATCCATGTATATAATCCGTTTTTTTAGAAACTTTGTAGTATTCATTAACTTAAAATTTTTGCGAACACTTTAATTTAAATTTAAATGTTGTTAATTAAACCGTTTTCAATTGATACACTTATTTAGGAAATTTTCCATATAGTTCGCGTGTTATTTTTACCTCCATTAACGATACTATCACACCGATGGGCGTTGGATTGGGATATAACATACGTGGTGTAAATAAGGCCTCTTGATATATGATAAAATCAATCCTTCAATTTATCCATTTAAAACCATGATTTAATAAAATAAGAATGAACAAGATGGAAGTGTCTGTCATGTGTTGTTTGCGGACGGGCCACTACGTGGTAGCTATGTTAGTCACCTTCACAGAATGGTTATTGTGGAGAATCTCGGCTGCGAATGTGGTTTGGATAATGATCATGTATTTTTCTGATTTACTAAAATTCATATTATATCTTAACCACATCCAATGAATGTTGCGTTTATAATTTATTCGAGGAAGTTTTTCACTTATAAATCAATAGTTAAATTTTTGAAGTGTAATCAGTTGAAACTTTAAATTGTCCAGAATTGACATATTTAAAATTAGTTTTATTATATTGACTCATATAAAATGACTTTAATTTGGTGGAACAAATCATCATAGTTTGGGTGGATTGTTTTTAAAAATATATATATTTTTGTTAACGCAACAATTTTGAGGAACGTATCCCTAGCGTTAAACAAGGGAATAGTGTTATGTTTTAAATAGAGAGAGTTATCGATAACCTTCGTAGTTTAGGTGGTAAAAATGTTCGTTTTCCGAACCCGGAATTTACGAGTTGGATACCGTTTGGAATCGAATTTTCTATAAAATGGTTTTAGTCTGGTGAAAACTTAAGGCCTCTTAAATATTTTTATAGTTTATTGGAAGACATTGCCATGTGGTAATAAATCAACAGGTTGTACTGTATATAAATGTATTATGTGAGCTCGTGAGTGTGGGTCTCTTCTTGTTGTTTTAATTTTGGATGTTTTTGTATTTGTTTCTGTGTGTTTTTCTTTTTTTCTTCTTTTTTTTTTTTGTTTTGAATTTGTTTTGATTTTTATTCTTATGATTGTGTGCGGTATATTGTGGGATGAATATTTTTGGTCTTTCTGGAGTGATAATATGTGAGGAGTTGAGTTTCGCAAGATGTTTCCAGTTGTAGTTGAGTGTCACTGTTTGTCAGGTTGATGAGAGCGTGCAACGGGGTTTTTTTGTGTTATCAAAAATCGGAAAGAAGTATCGATTTATTTTTTCATGCTAAATATCCTCAGTGAGATACAGGCAAAAGCCTAGTTTACTGGGGATATGACAAATGAAAGGCAACAAACCCAGATCCATTAAAATTATATGTCCAAATCAAATTACCTGTTGTTTTTTCTCAAATTGTGTATATTTCTTGTCATGTGTAATAATAAATAAAATAAATAAAAATAAAGAAAGTGTAATGAAATGTGGTGTATTTTAAAAGTAAGAAATAGGGAATATTAGGAATTTGGGAAGATTAGGAATTCGGGAAGCTGGTGATATGCTTTGCCAAAAAACTGGCGGTTGTCATAGCTTTTTAGTGCAACGTATGAGTCAGAAGACGTTTGTTGGATCGTGCTCTACTTCTTCCGTATTCAACAGAAAATTAATCGTCTTTTGTAGTGTGACGTTAAGCGAAGAATTTGCTCCGATGTAAAAATGGATTGTAAAATATGTCTACGCAATAATCAATAAAAGCCATTCTATCGGCGATGGGTATGTCAGTATGGTAATTTGTATATAATTTGTGACCAGTACTAAAACGATTCCATCAAAAGATTTTTATCTGCAGCTTACCACTGTTATCGTGTGAAATATGTTTGCTAGGATTGGACGAAATTGAGATTTATCCTCTCTGCTAACTCTAATAGGAACGTGGTTTGATGGTGATGATTTACACGTATACATAAAATAGATATAAGTTATTTGTGAAAGAAGGTCACTCTCTCCAGTTGTTATGCAAAACAAGAGAAAAATATATTTTCTCTTTTACAAGTGACACGCGATAAAAATAAGGAGTGAAAAAAAAAATCAAATAAAATGCGTAATAATTTGAATAAAAATTATAAAAAAGTATTCGGATAAAAGGTAAAATACAATTCGGTGGGGAGCGTTAACAAAGATTTATTCCCGGGGGGGCGACATCCGATCGAGATATGGCGGAGAAATGAAAAAAACATGTTTTTTAATGAAACAGCCAGACCACGTGTACCGCTACTGACAGGTCTGATATTTCATTTACGGCGTTTTCAACGGTCACCACCCACTGCCTGAAATTAAACGTATTCTTCAGGACTCCACGGTTTCTTTGTTTGGGAGTCACAAATTGAGAGAATAAAGGCATTTGAAAAAAAAATACACGGGTCGAGAAATAACAAAAATATTTATTAGCAAGGATTTTAAATTGAAAGTATGTTTACATTAATACTAACCACCACGCTTTTTCCCTGTCGGGGTAGGCAGAGACCACAGAGCGCCAGATTTTTCAATCTCAACACACATCCTTCGCATTTTTAACATTCATCCACTTCTCGTGCAACTCCTACGATTTCTCTGACTTTCTACGTTTTTGTCAATCCCAAAAGGAACATAGTGAGAATGTGAATGCATGCCCAATTTATGACTACTATACATTACCCAGAAATCGCATGCAATTTCCTAAATATATTTATTATATTTATTTCATCCACGGTCTATGCCAACGTCAAAATTGGGTCTAATTTGTTATATACAATCTTATTATAAAATTTAAGATGTCAAAAATACACATTTATTTATTTTAGACATGACAAGAAATGTACACAATTTATGAAAATACAACTTTTTATTTAATTTGGACACATAATTTTAATGGATCTAGGTTTGTTGCCTTTCATTTGTCGTGTCCCCAGTAAACTAGGCTTTTGCCTGTATCTCACTGCGGATATTCAATGGAATCATTATATTAAGTGGGCTATACTCGTACTAGATCATCGCCAGATTCCAACTGATGCTGATTTTCGTCGGACAATTGTGTATATTTTTTTATAGCTATATAGCTTTAGAGAATTTATATTAAACATACCATAAGTTACAGGATAAAAATATTGTTTAACACTTGTCTTACTGTGCTAATAAATTCCGCCAGCCACGGTGCTGGACGCTAAGCGTACAGTGAAAAATGTATGTTTTAAATTAAAATTATGCAAAGTCTGTCAGGTTATTTTTTGTAATAATCCATTAAAATAATATTATTACGTATTAAAACGTCGAATAATCAAATACAATATAAGTCCTGGTCACTCGATATCCATCACAGGATGGCAAGTGTTAAAAGTATATTAGAAGTGCATTAGCTGGGAATCGAACTCGCGAAGTCCATCCTGACCTATTCACAATAGACAACTTTTTTTCTTATAGTAATTAATTATTTTTGGCACATAATTTCACTAAGGCACAATCGGTGAGATAATTGCCTTAGGATCTCTTCCAGCTAATCAGACAAGTTCAGAAAAACATATTTGCTAAGAAACTATCACATTTTTTTTTACCTGGCTAGTTTATTGCCATATGGCAATCTCTTCCAACCAACCAGAAAGATGTTGTTTTTTTTTAATTTTATAGGCCTTAAAACTTACCAAGGGCAGACGAATAACAAAGACACCTTAAATCTTCAGTTAGTATATGAAAGTAATACACATTCGGCTTGTAGTGTAGTGTATTCTATTGTGTAGTGTTCTGATAAGATCATACATTTTGATAAGACCTCCCAAAAAGGTTGTCTTTAAGTGCTTTCAAAATTTACACATAACTCATAAAGTTATATATCTAATACTAAGAGCTATTGCACGCTACAGGACCAGCAGCAGCAAAAGCTCTATCATAATACTTTACCTTATTGAATCGATTTGGAACAATCAATTTATTATTGTAGATGAAGAATAAATCGACTTTTAAGTTCTTCTCTAAGAAGAAATATCTTTCAGACATAGATTCGGAAGATACGAGTATAATGGAGATATCCCATCGAGGTGCTTGAATACAAAGATACAAACTTTGGAATTCGTTACACTTAAGCAGTTGAAACTTTTTAGAAGCAGACTAACATGACAATATTTATGACTATTATATATCATACATGCAGCTGTATTGAAACAGGCTAGAGCCCAAAAATTTGCAAATCAGGTAAACCAGAATAAATGGAAATACATATACAATGAATGATCAAGACGTGAAAATAAATCTATTAAGAAGATTTTTTATTTTTCTTGTTGGAAGACATCGACGTATAAATTTCAACTCTCTAATACTATAAAATTCTTCTCTCTTCTCCCAGTGCTCAAATCAAGAAGTATCCACAGAAAAACCAAAATCACCCTATATAAGACCATAATTAGGACAGTAGTGACATATGGGTGCGAAGCGTGGACGATGATAGCAAGATCCGCAGAGATACTGGACATATTTGACAGGAGAGTGTTACGTACAATGCTGGGGCCCGTGAATGATGGCGAAACCTGGAGAATAAGATACAATGATGAATTGTATAACATCTATAAAGCTCCCGAGCTCTCTGTATGCTAGACTGAGCAGGCTGAGATGGGCTGGGCATGTGCAGAGAATGCCGTCATCACGGGTACCTAAGAGGATCCTTGTCATCCGGGCGGAAGAAGAAAGATCGGTAGACCTAGGCTGCGATGGGAGGATGAGGTGAAAGAGGACGCGGCCCAACTACTACAAGTGACAGATTGGAGGGCCGCGGCGGGAGACAGGAGTTGGAGGCAAAGATTGATGGAGTCCAAGGCCTGATATGAGCTGTAGAGCCATCGAAGAGAGAGAGAGAAGACCATAAAAGGTTCTTTGTTTACAATAGAAAAATTAAAAATTAAATTAAGAATTCTAATATTTTATACATGCGAGAAAACAATAAAAAATATGGTTGGAAAATATACAAAAAAAGGTTTCTAAAGATTTGTTTTCTGCAAAAAGCAACAGTGCCATGAAAGAAAAAAACAACTAGCGACGTGAGCAGAAAATAATATGCAGTAAAGAATTTATAATTATCATACGAGAACAGCCTTCATTCCCAGTGTGTTGGGTTATGAAACGGCTGTCGGCTACGTATATGTTACGAGCATGCTGACTGCGAACATTTCTTTTTTGCATTATTCGCGAACAATAAACATTTCGCGATGCTGTAAACCCGAGTGACACATGAAACAATGGAAAACCCCATAAGGGTGTCATTCCCTTGGAGGTGGCGCGGCACATATGATACGCCCGCCTACCCGCTCCCATTAATTATCTATCCAAGTGTCAGCATAATTTTTCATCTGCCGCAGTTTGCTTTGCCACAATACACCCACTGACAGAGGCTGTCGTCAGATTGCCGAGGCCCTGGGTAAGATAAGGCCTCATATTCAGAAGGCCTTTCTTAATAGTTTTACTTGTCGTTTCAAATTTGGCAAGATGCTGCTTTCTTGGAGCGATTCACAAAACACCCGCTTTATGCGAGATGAAAGGAGAGTACATATACTCTATACTTACGAGTAGTTGTGTACGAAATTAGTTATTAAAACTTAGTTGATATGAGATTAATAAACACGTTATCGTTACTTTTATAGTGAGGAGAGTTTTTTTCAATAGGCAATCCACCCACACTAGGATGATTTGTGTCATCACATAAAGGCACTAAGCAATTGAATAATAAAACTCATAAACCACATAACAACCATATTTTGATTTTTTTTTATGGAAAAACAGTCTATCAACAAGCGACAATATACCCATAAATGGCATATATGTGAATTCAAACTAAAAGTGATTCTGTTTTACAACCAAAGATGTCACTGGGCACATCTCCATAAGCGGTTTACTCAAATACCGCACAGTTTTTTTTCTCACAACACTACGTATTTTTTGGCTCTTGAGTGGTTTATGAGTTTTACTCTTCAATTATACGAGTCAATTTAAGAAAATTACAATTTTAGACCATTTAAAGAATCAATTAATTAAACTTAAAATAAAGAGAATCCATCTATAAATGGAAAATTTTCTGGAACAAACGCAACATTGATTGGACGTGACTAAGATAAAGTGTTTAGTAAATTAAATCTGTCCCATAAAGGACAACCGAAAAATACATTTTCTCTTCTTCTTCATCTTATTTTAGGCCTGTTGGCCTGTTATGGTCCTGCATCATTGTTTGGCTCTTGCGACGTCGACTGCCAGCTGTCTTTCCATCTTTTGGGAGGTCGTCCTGGAGGTCTGCTTGCTTGGGGGATACTGTCCCTGGCCATTCTTACGGCTCTTGGTTCCGCCATTCTGGATACGTGTTCGTTCCAGAACCTTCTTCTCTGTCGTCCCCACCTGACAATATCTTCAACTTCGCACGTCCTTCGGATTTCTGTGTTACGTACTCGATCACGAAGGGTTTTGCCAGCGATACTCCTGAGTACCTTCATTTCGCAGGTTCGAAGGAGATTTTTGGTTCTGACAGTGTCGGCTCTGGACTATATGCTGTATGTCATTATGGGGCGGACACAGGTCTTGTATATCCTCATATTGCTTTGGATGTTCATATGCTTGTTTTTCCACATAGTGTTCTTTAAACATCCGGAAATAGCTGCGGCCTTTTGTGATTGTTCAAGCACTTTGTCATTTAGGTTATTATTGCACATTATGCTAGCACCCAAGTATTTAAATTTTGTTACTTATTCAATCGGTGTGCCGTCGATCGCCACACTGCATCCAATTTGCTCTCTGGCTAGAGTCATGCATTTAGTCTTGCTGATGGAGATAGACATGTTGTTTTTTTTGGAAGCAGTGTGGAATCGATGTAGCATTTGTTGCAGGTCTTCCTCTGATTCAGCTATGATAAAAAATACATGATAAATACAATCAATATAGTTTAATTTTAAAAAAAACTCACTATCATTCAGAAATATTGTGCTGTATAAAAATCGTATGGTACTTTCCAACATATGAGTACTAGAACTGGTGATTCTGTCTTTTTAGATAATGTGGTATAGTGCCGATCATTACAATAGTCCCAGAGCGCTTCTTTACAATTTCAACAGAAAATAAGGGAGGTTAAGGGACATAAATACAGCTAACAAAAGCGCCATTAGGTTATCTAGCATTTAAGCTATAGAAAATGCTTTGCCGCTGAACTTAATTAATCGAACCCTCGGATTTAGTCACAGGAGTATACACGTAACTCGTTCGTAATTGCAAGGGAAGAGGCACAACACTTGCAAAAGTTTGAAAACTGTTGCCAAGCTGGGGAGTTGCCACTTGCGTGTGAGAACTGTTGCCAAATTGGTAGTTATTCTTTTAAAAAAATCGGTACCATCGGGAATTGAACCCGAAATCCCCGGAAAGAAGTAAGCGTCTTACAAACTAGGAGGTCATCGTTTCTAGTGAATCTAGAGGATTCAATGATTCGAGTTTAAAGGTTAAAAATATATTTAACGCCATTAAGAAATTTTGTGGTCTGTGAGTTCTCAATGAATTAAGTTCTTAAAGAAAATTGCTGTTTATATGCGTAATATTGATTATAACCCTTATTAATTTGTCTAAAAATTAATTGATTTAGTATACAAATATTCCTTTTTTTAAACAAATGAGCTGTTTATAAACGCAATATTGATTATAATCATTATTAATTTGTCAAAAAATTTATTGTTTTAGATGAAAAATATTATTTTTTTAATTGAAAATGCTGTTTATAAGAGTAATATTAATTACAACCATTATTGTGTACAAAAATTAATTAATTTATAAGAAAAAATCTTCCCTTTTTAAATTAAAATGCTGTTTATAATCGTAATATTCAATATAGTCACAGAAAAAATGCTTTTATAAACCAAACTGCTGTCTACAAGCGCAATTTTGACGATAATCCTTATTAATTTGTCAAAAATATATCATTTTGTAAAATAAATATACTTTTAATTTTCAATATCTAAATGCATCTAGGACAATATCTAAATGCATCAAGGCTCAGGCCTCAATATCATTTCGAGATATATTTTAAGACAGTTAAATTTTACGACTAAGATTACTTTTTTTATAACCTGGCGAGTTGTATTGCCATGTGGCAATCTCTTCCAACCAACCAGAAATATGTTTTTATAGGTCCTAAGTGTTAACCAAGCTGGAATCTGTATAACTTGTGTAGTTCTGCTACGCAATTTAATATGTTATTTTTTTCAATTCACAAAAAACTGCTCATACTTCCACTTGAGGGTTTTGGTTTCGATTCCCGATGGTGCCAAAAAAACCGAGGTCTGGTAACAACAGTCGCACGAGTCGTGTGTTTGTTGCCGTTTCACGTGCGGTGGAAATGCTAACACGTGCGATTACGACCAACGAGTTATATTGTATTATATTAAACTTTCGTTGCTTATAACCTCCTTGGTTTAGCTGGTAAGATGCCGGTCTTCTATCCCGGAGATTGCAGGTTCAAATCCCGCTCGAACACAGATTAAAAAAAAAAAAATTCCACTCTGGTTTTCAATAAGTCCGCACAAGTTGTATTGTATACAACGAAAGTTTGATACATCATAATATTTTGCATTGTGGCAATCTATTGCAACGAACCAGAAATATGTTGAAAACCAGACGAGAATCCCTGAGCTGGAAGTCAGACCTTACCAACTGGACCACGGAAGTTGTCCTACTCAACAGTTAAACTTCCGTGCCTACTCGAGCAGTTCTACATCAGAAGACTAGATTGATGGCTAAGAAGGCAACGAGACGCTCTTCAATATGTATGAATTGCCAATGCGGAGAAGTTAAAGGTTACCACATGAATGAATGAAAAATAATGTATCCATCCTGCCAAAGAGTTTTTATCTCAATGATTGATAACAGGATATTTTAAAATTTAGAAGAGTGAGAGGAAGTTATTGCATATTCGTGTTAAGTAATACTGACACGTTTATAAAACCATAATGTTTATCATTTTAAGTAAATAAACAGAGTCTATTAGAAGCTAGTTGCCGAGTATAATTGAAGTTTTTATTGACGTGAGGAATGATCATAAAATAAGAATATATGAGATAATCAGTGATACAAAATATTAATAAACTGCAACAGTCCTTCATGTTGAAGACTATATACGAATACTAGTGATGTCTTCCACCCTTTTAATCAAACATTCAAGTTTTGAGCTTCTCCAGTAAGAACACAATTCGATATCCTACGTTTTAGGTATATATAGTAAACAGTGTTACATTGTATTATGTATTGTATTACACTTTTGTTGTATACAGTGCAACCTGGCGAATGTATTGTTATGTGGCAATATCTTTCGATCAAGCAGAAACATGTTAAATAGGCCTTAAGTAAAATTCAGATTGGAATCCTTTTTAAAAATCTGAGTTTCAACGGGAATCGAACCCGCAATCTCCAGTTGGTCTCCGGGTTGAGAGACAAGGGTCTTATAAACAAGGCCATGGAGGTCATCGCATTGGTCGGTTGCTAGATCTTTCTTTTATGCCAAATATTGCTTTTTTTTGCTCGTGAATTTTATTTTCGGTGTATCTTTTCATAACGTTATACCTCGGTTTTTTTCATAACTTTTAATGGGAAAAATAGTATATTGTTTGGTGTTGTATATGTTGTCAATATTTCAGTACTATATATCACTTGTAATGCATCCTTCCTATAAAAAGAAAAAAAACTTTCACTGATAATGCGAGCTTCTTGAATTGCATGAACGAATGAGGCTGTTACGAAAATTGTATGGAATCGAATGAAGAAACGCGATTGTAAAATTTCGTCGGGAGTTGTTACGTCACAAGCTTAAACGCATTTAAATTAGTGTTTCGATGGGTATTGTATTACAAAGATATTAATGCCAGAAAAATAATAAATTTAAAAACATCTTTATTTTGATTGATATTCATAAAAAAATGTAAATTTACCTTTTTAAATAGTTTGCATTTAACAGTCACCCTATATAATATGTTGTATGTTTTATAGTGGATTCGTGTTACTAATTGGAGATGTTTAAAATTTCATCGAAATATTTTTGGTTCAAATATTTATTAAAATGTCAAGGGGGTTTTCGTGGAGCTAAATCATGAAATGTGAACTATTGACTTGTTTGTATGAGCTCACATGGAGAGTTTATAATAATTATATTATAACATGAAATGTAATATTTGTAATCGTTAACCAAAACTTTAAAATACTATTTTTAGAAAATAAAGAAACGAACGATTTTATTTCACAAAACTGTATGTAAAGTTATAGCCTTCGAGAAAGCTTGAAAATGAAAAACTAAATCCCGCTATAACTCCCGAGTTAGTGAAGTCTTTGTACTTTCGATCTAGTGTTATTGAAACACTGTTCATGGAGATTGTGATTAAAAGTCATATGACAAAAAATAAGAAAAATACTACAGCACGTCGATAGATAAGATATATTTAATATAATTGAATATATATGATACGTGAAAAGACACGAATATACGAGAATATTGAGTATACGAGAAAGAAGATGAATAAACACTGTAGAAATGCATGCACCATAAAGAATATACATTATTGTATTGTATTACACTTTCGATGCATACAGTACAATCTAGATGGTTTATTGCTTTATGGAAATTTCTTCCAACCAACCAGAAAGATGTTAAAGAGGCCTTAAGTGAAAACCAAACTGGAATCTTTTTTTTTAACAGCGAGTATCAGCAAATACAGCGGGTTAAGCGCTGACAGTTCAATACGTCATCAGATTTATTTATTTATTATTACACATGACAAGACATATACACAATTCGAGAAAAAACAACAGGTAATTTGATTTGGACATACAATTTTAATGGATCTGGGTTTGTTGCCTTTCATTTGTCGTATCCCCAGTAAACTAGGCTTTTGCCTGTATCTCACTGAGGATATTTAGCATGAAAAAATAAATCGATACTTCTTTCCGATTTTTGATTACACAAAAACAAAACCCCGTTGCACGCTCTCATCAACCTGACAAACAGTGACACTCAACTACAACTGGAAATATCTTGCGAAATTAAACTCCTCACACATCATCACTCCAGAAAGACCAAAAATATTCATCCCACAATATACCGCTCACAATCATAAGAATAAAAATTAAAATTAAAACAAAAAAAAATACGCAGAAAAACAAATACAAAAACAACCAAAATTAAAACAACAACTAGAAACCCACACTCACGAGCCCACACAAATCTTCTCCACACGTCATTCATCCTTTGATTACACGCCATCCGTTATCAACATTTTTATAAATATAATTACTAATTACTTTTAAGCGTTTCTTTAGACTTAAATATATAACTCGTTACATTGTTATATTAAAAAAAATGTTTTTCACAGTAGTTAAAAAAAGTAATATAATGTTGTATATTTAGTTGGTTTAAACAAATTGAAAAGTTAATAATTTTTAAGTGATAACGTAACATAAAATGTAGCCTTTTCTCCGTAATGTATTTCTATTATAGAAAAAAATTCGGCTCAATTTAAGACAGGTCTTACTTGCAGATATTTTTCATCTAAATATTTTGTTGAAATGGCATTATGTTATGTAACAGCTTGCATTAATCCTTATAACGCTCTCGAGAAGACATTGGTAGCAAAAATACTTGAAAAATGAATCTTGATAGAGAAGCAATTTCGTATTTTCCCATTGACTTTAATGTAAGACATTGGACGCACCGGAGCGTTGATAAATCCTTTCGGAAGTCCCGTTTGACATCTCTGGGACCCTTCACGTCCAGACCTTCAGGGTACAGACTGTTTAGCATGATCAGGGGCAGGTCAAGCATATGTACAAAGCGTTTGCAATTTATAGTTTGAATGTTTTATGATAGATGTTAGATTTTATCTTCTGAATCAAGAGATTACTGAATTATATAGTAGAGCCGTGGTCTCTGGGAGATAGAAGTATACTGAAACGATTATAATCACCTGGTTAAGACAGACAGGTCCAGTAAAAAAAAAGTTGGAGGCGTTCTTTGTGACCTTGTTGGAGGGTTCAGGTACGATTCTCGATGGTAACGAAAAATTAAAAAAAAAATATTGGTGTGGTTTTGAGAGTTTGTCAGTCAACAATATTGGCACACATTAGACGTGTGTGAATGTTGTTGTCTAATCACGTGCAGCAGTACTTTTAAAATTTATGGTGAAGAACTATAAGCTTTTTTCCGGTGGTTTAAACTCAAAAGCTCGATTAATGAAGTTTAAGCAATGTTGTAAAAATTTTCATATACCCCACCGGATATGTTTTAAGATACCATATAAATGAGTTGATCGATCCTTCGTAGTAGTTATTATAAAGCCTATGGACCTTTTTTGAAGTATCGAAATACCGAAAACATAAAAGTCTTCAAGAAACTTTTAAATTCATAGTTTTAGAGAAATTTTATATTTAAATGCTAACGTCTTTTTAAGAGATCTCGAAGGTTGTTAAGTGACTAAGAAAAAACTCGCATAAACTTATTTGGTTATTAATAATATAATTGGGTTACCTACGAAATTATTTGGTTATTAAGAAAATAGTTTGATAACATGGCCATAACATCGATGGTCACACAGTTCGTCAGGCACTGAGAATGTTGAGTAGGTTTTACGAGTATGTTACATAGTAAGTTTTAAATACAAGTACTTATATTTAAAATGGAAGTTATCGAACCACTATGTATGTAATCGATTTTCAAAAAACTTATCTGACTGTTTAAACTGATCACTTTTTGTATACTTTCGTGTATGTTCTTTAGTACAACCTGGCGAGCTTATTGCTGTGGTAATCTGTTCTAACTAACCAAAAAGATGTTTAAAGAGGCTTTGAGTGAAAATCAGACTGGATTCCTTAAAAAAAAAACAACTGAGTTCCAATGGGAGTTGAACCGCAATCACCGGGCTGTGAGATAAGCGTCTTACCAACTAGGCCACGGAGGATGCTAATTGAATTACAATGCACATGAAAAATGTGGTGAAACGTGAACGTAGGAAACTAATGAAAGGAGACAAGTAAGTTTAGTGGAAATATGTGCACTGAGAGGAATATGTGGTGTGTCGATGCATGATAGAAAAAGAAATGTAATTACTTAAGATAAATGTGAGCTGAAAACTTATGCGTTAATGGGGATGCAAAAGAGTACGTTGAGGTTTTTTGTTAAACAGATATGTGATGAAATACTAAATAAAAAAAAATGCAAGCCAATGGGAGTCAATTGTAGAGATAAATAGCAATAAATGGGAGTCATGGTAGAGATAAATAGCAATAAATGGGAGTCATGGTAGAGATAGATAGCAATAAATGGGAGTCATGGTAAATATAAATAGCAATAAATGGGAATCATGGTAGAGAATGAGCGAGAAACGTATGGCTTAACCAAAATAATTAAATTTTAAAAGAAGGAAATATAAGGAGTTTTCTCATCCCACCACCACCCACGCTGTTATGGAGAACATAATAAGTCCCCATCCAACGCGATCCACACTAGAAGATCTTCTTTATTTTTTTTATGAGCACAATGTTGTTACTTACTTACTATAAAGGAACTGCCCAAAGGGACTCCTCCGGTAGCGACACACCTGAGTGTGGAATGAATAGCAGTGACGTCAGACTTTAGGTCCGATATAACGGGAGATGGAAAATTATTCGCAGCAAGGTAAATATACTTATGAAGTGGCTTAAGGTCTGAGGTTTAAACATCTTAGCAAGTTGACAGAAAATTTCGAATGCAACAAAACTATCCTTTAACGCTGGATCTGTCTATCCTTTACTGGATCTGAGTAGCACCAATCGATCCGAAGATGAACTGATGTAAGACAAGGCTAGGAGTAAAAGATAGAGAAGGATCTGTATGAGAAGATGTTATAATGTATAAGAGGCGAATCAACTTTGTTTTGATAGAGTGGTTTGACGCTCTGACCTCTTTGCCTATCCTAACAGAGAGATTACACGATGGTATGTATGTACTAAAATATAAAGAATTTGATGGAGACAGGATCTATATCTCTATATCGAGAGAGTAATAAAAACTGATGTAGTCTCCCAGATGTTTGTAATGTAAACATAGGAGAGTTTATATTAGAATACCTCACGATAAACAAACTTCTAATTTTTCCGCTACAAATGTTCGAGAATTATGCAGTGAACAGTGGCGAATCAAAATACAATTGTAATTTGTTTTATTCAACATTGTTTATTCCACTTTATGTTTATAAAGTGAAAAAAAAACAGTGATTGATAAAACAAATTACAATGTATTATTTATAATTAAGGCCCCAACAAAGAAGATGTTCAATCAAATTATAAGTAGAATTTAGATAAGAATACATTTTTTCAATATGGTTACCAAATGAAATCGATCCCATAAGCCATTGGTTGTAAGACAGGCGTCTTTTAATTTTCACATTAGTTATGTGTGAGGATATTAAGTTGTAGGAAACTCGTGTATGCCTTAAGAAAAAACAATGATAATGACACAAAATTAGTAATAAAACAAGTGCAGAATTAAAAAAAAAAATTTGAAAAAAGATAAATCGTGAAAAACACATGATACGACAAACTGAAATATTTTCTTCAAATATGTTTTGCGCTTACTGTAGTAACTGCTTATTAAAAATGGAAAAGTTCGGAGAATATATGAATACTGGAAATAAAAAAGGGTCTAAGTGCCAAAAAATCCAAAATCAGTTTGATGCCAGAAATACATTCTACGAGTATATGCCAACGACAATGCTTTAAAATATGGTCTAAGTCTCCAACAGCGTTTTTTAATAGTGTATATGAACAGCAAGAAATTACCACAGTGGCACACACTGTGGTAATTTCTTAGATAGGGCTTAAGTGCCACACGCTGTCTTTGTCAGTTGTATTTACTCACAACCCTTGTTTTTTTATGTATCATAAGAGTCACACGTGTCGAAACAAACACAATACACATAGTTCCTTTTAAGAAGACTAAGCACGACACTTACACCCTATTTAAGGCTATCACACTTGGAACATACGACTTTCTACTAGATGAATTTAAACCAATATAATACGTTTAATAGCTTTAACAATAATTTTCTTTTTGTGCAAATAAACATAAATGTACGTGTTTTTTTTTAAACATTTATAATCATTCAGTTTTACGTTATACTATGTAAATATTGACAAAAACCGATGTATCTCCAAATTTAAAAAAAAGGCACTTAGCCCTTTTTTATTTCCGATATTCATATAGCAATGTTAAATTCGCGTACATAATTGAAATGCTTGTTGCAGATATTCTGAATTATTAAAAACAACTTCGTGCCATCTCTGCTCTTACTTTGATATATTGAGACTGGTCCCATTGGCCAATCAGTCAGCATCCCAGATAGCTATTTATATTGTTTGAATTTCATTATTTATATCAAGAGATACACAAGTAGATCAAGTGAATTATATTTTGAAAGAAGGAAACGTAAAAGTCAGATAAATCGTTAGGTTGTATGGGAAGGCGTATGGATGTAGAAAAGGCGAAACATGTGATAGAAAAACCGGCGCTATATTCGTTATGCCTAACTCGTCAGGGAAACAATGGAATATATGTACGTATTTTATTTATTTATTAACGCAATATGTTATTTATAAATAAACTAAACGTTTTATACTTCTAACTATTTATTACTTAAAAACTATAGAACTAATCTAATTTCTATATTATAACTTTAAGCTAACTTTATTTTAATTCCCTACATGTCATTTTAAAATTTTAACTATCTTAACCTCTTCAGACCCGAATTAGGTTTAAGGTTTAAAAAAATATTCTTGGTTGTAAGTGTATTATTTACGCTAAATACAACATTATGTCATATTAGTTTAAATGGATGGTGCCAAAAACATTTCAAGTTGATAATACAGTATCCTACACTTAATTTGTTATCAGAAAACAGATATATACCAAGAAGTTTACAAAGTGAATATGAACTCCATGTTCATTTTAATGGACGCCAGGTCTGAAGAGGTTAATATTAAATTTCTAAGAAATAGTTAACACCTACATTCTAACTTATAACATTTTTTGTAACTAATTATTTTATTAAAGTAAGAAGTACACTTATTTGTACATCCTTTTAATTATTTTTAATGTTTGTTTATTTTAGCTTTGATAATTCTTTAAAAAAAATCCAGGAGATATAAATGTTTTTTTTTGGGGGAAAAAAATAAACTGAGCCACTGCTAAAATGTAGCAGCAGAAGAAGTAGACTTCCAGGCAGACGGAGCAGATCAAAGCGCGGTAATTCCTACAAAGGGATGGTTGTGTGCGCATACATTGTATGCCCATATTTATATTATGTTTCAGAAAAGTTAATTTCTTTACTATCTAGATCAGGCCTTCTTAAACTATGGGTCGCGACCCAAAATGGGGTCGCGTAGCAAAATTCTGGGGTCGCGAGAGATTTTAATGTCAAATATTTAAATACACGATTTTATAACATCTAGATTTTTGTATGTTTCTAAACGAATTCTAAAACTATATATTTTCATATGTATATGTATTTTGTTACCTAATAAATAAATCATCAAAAAATATTTATTTATCTTTCTTTTATATTTATATGGGGTCGCCAGGAAACTCGCAATCATAAATGGGGTCGTGAATGAAAAAAGTTTAAGAAGCCCTGATCTAGATGCTTTAAATATCAATCAAACATATGTTATTGCGCCGGGACAAGCTAACACATAAAATTTCATAATTTTATATATTACATGGGCTCTTAAGTGTGGGTTTCTTCTTGTTGTTTTGTATTTGTGTTTCTGTATATTTTTGTTTTTATTCTTATGATTGTGTGCGGTATATTGTGGGATGAACATTTTTGGTATTTCTGGAGTGATGATGTGTGAAGAGTTTGATTCCGCATGATGTTTCCAGTTGTAATTGAGTGTCACTGTTTGTCAGGTTGATGAGAACGTGCAACGGGGTTTTGTTTTTGTGTAATCAAAAATCGGAAAGAAGTATCGATTTATTTTTTCATGCTAAATATCCTCAGTGAGATACAGGCAAAAGCCTAGTTTACTGGGGATACGACAAATAAAAGGCGATAAACCCAGATCCATCAAAGTAATGTATGTCCAAATTAAATTACCTGTTGTTTTTTTCGCAAATTATGTATTTTTCTTGTCATGTGTAATAATAAATAAAAATAAAAACATTATAAAAATATTTAAAAATCTATTATTTTGTTATTTTTGTTAATGAAGAGTAAGCAAGCTCATATGTCTAATTGAAAATGATATATCAATTAGTTTTAAAGAATTTCTAATTGTATTCCTTTTTTTATGATTATACAATTCTTGCGCCCGGCGTCAATGAGATGTGCACGGACGTTCACCTACATTCTGCATCAATCTTTTCTGACGTACGTTGGCTACGTTGTCGCCCAGACTTTGTTTTATCTCCCAGTGTATGCAAATATTCAAAATTATTCATTACACGTTGAATAGTTGACTAGCTTGGCCTATGATTTAAACCAAAAAAAAAACACATGCAATTTTCTTCGCGTATTCACAATTGAACAATTATTTAAATAAAATGTTTTAATAACTTCAACACGTTGTTGCGGAGTTAGATGCTCCATAATAAATTGTTATTGACCGCTCTCCACGACTGTCAAATATGAACTGACAAATGACAGTCAAACAAAATCGGCCTGGAACATAAAAAGCAACCTGTATGGTATTTACATAATGGTTGGATGAAGTGAATGATATTCTTAAAGAAAGAAACGTTGAAAGTCAAAGAAGTCGTTGAAGTTGTATGAGGAGGTGTATGTATTGATGTGGAACATGCTAAAGATGTGTTTTGAGATAGAAAAGTCTCACACTCTCTCCTCTCTGTCTAACCTGACAGGGAGATGGCATGATGGAATGTATGTATTAACATGCGTATTGCATACATAATTTTTTTGTTATTGTAATTTTAATACTAATTCAGTCAAAAAATGTATTTTAATTCCACTATTTTTATTTCAATAATTTTGTAAATACTAGTGCACGATGGATTAAAATAAAATAAACTGGGCTTTGGAATAAAAAAAGATCGAGAAGTACTGCAATAGTGAAGCAATAGATGAGGAATATGTGTAAAATCTGTGTTGAGATAAAGTCTGATGCCCTGTCATCTCTGCCTACTCCAGCACGGCCGCATTAAATAAACCGTAAATTTGTATCTAAGACTTTAAATGTTTATTTTTTTTAAGTGAACATAGAATATTTATGGTCTGAATTAAATACACTGGTATAAGGCATTATACTAGAGAAACTCGGTTAATGCGGCAACTCCGTTGAATGTACCTTCCTCGATACTCTTAGGGACTTTATTGATTTCACTCAAAGGCAAGGGAGTAAATTAAATCAAATCGACCCATATTCTGTATTCTACATTCATCGAGTACGATATGTGTCTGTTTGTATGTATTGTATTATGTTTGTTCTGTTCATTTATTCATGTTTCCTCTTTCTGTTTTTGTTAACACAAGCCTCGCAATATTTATACAGGAGTTTTGTTTTGATTTTGTTGAGACAAATTCCCATTTACAGAGAAGGAGGTAAAAAAATAACAATAAAGCAAGTCAACAGTTAATACGGGGTAAATAAATATATTAACGAGACCGTCAATAAAGTCATCATTGACATTTTGATTGGTAAGAATTGATAGTTATATGTTAACTTACGAGTAGGCGGAGTGTAAAGGGATTTGTTTTCATTATATAGTGGGTCACATTAGAATTTTCGTCATTTCGTGGGCTACGTAAAGAGTTTTCATTACTCGTATATCGTGTGCCACGTAAGAATTTTCGTTATATCGTGGGCCATATGAGAATTCTCGTTATATCGTGGGCTACAAAGTCGAAGCCTAGAAAAGCCTAAGAAGACAAACATGGAATATTCATTTATATAGAACCTACGGTAACTAGGCCACATAATTTTTTTTCGTTATATCGCGAGTTACATAGAATTTTCGTTATACCGTGGACTACATAAGAAGTTTTGTTATATCGTAGGCTACATAAGAATTTAAGTTATATCGTGAGTCACATAAGAATTTTCGGTATATCGTGGGCTATATAAGCATTTTCGTTATATCGTGGGTCACATTTTTTTTTTGTTATATCGTGAGCCACATAAGAAGTTTTGTCATATTGTGGGTCACATTAGAATTTTCGTTATACAATAGGCCATATAAGAATTTTCGTTACATCGTGGGTTACATAAGATTTTTCGTTAAATCGTGGGCCACAAAAGAGTTTTCGTTATATCGTGGGCTACACAAGAATTTTCCCTATATCGTGGGCCATATGATAATTGTCATTATGTCGTGGGTTACAAAGTCGAATCCTTGAAAAGCATTAGACGAACGTAGAATATTCATTGATATAGAACCTACAGAAACAAGGTCATATTTTTTTTTCGTTATATCATGAGTCACATAAGAATTTTCGTTATATCGTGGACTATAATAGAATTTTGGGCTACATAAGTCTTGATTTTATAAATGAATTTAATAATAAAGTGAAAATATAAAAAAAATATATAAGCCACTGTGAAATTTGCTATCTTAAATTGCGAAAGTTCAACTGAAATCCGAGTAAGTACTGGATTTAGTCTAACTTCTGGCACGCCGCAAGTGTCAGTCTTAAAAACATTGACTTGAAAAGCAGGTTCAACTCGAGACATCGAAATAAAATATTTCAGGAGGAGTTTTCAAGAGTTTACATAAGACACAGAGTGTTCCCGGAGGAAGGAAAATATTAATTCAGCGGTTTGATGACTAACTTTTACTAAAGTTTCTTAAGAAGCCTATGGACACGCGACGAAAAGATCTTCTTAGTTTTGACAGACATAATTCAGTGGTGTAACAATATATTTGGATATGTTAATTGTTTTATGCTTTTATTTTATATAATCCTAGTTGGTTGTATTGCTATAAGTGTTATTGAGATCTGTAATTTCTGAAGTAAATAGAGCATCTACTAGAACAGAACCTCTGTTGATATTGGTGAACCTATTCATTGGAATAGAATGACTATGATGCTATAAATGAAGGAAGAAGTGGATAGTATTAAAAAAAAGTGTATTTAATTAAAGATAATGAAACGATGGGGGGAATCTCAATGTCTTATGTTTATTCATTATTTTGTATAATCTCCCCCATGTATTCTTCCATTTATACACAATTTATTCGATTCTTTCCAGTCTTCTTCCACATCCACGTTTCATTCCTATACATTAAAGTAGGTGTTGTGAACTATCATCTTGACAAAATTTGATTCTGTCTGGTTTGAGTACATATGTTTTAGTGCCCCACAGACTTTGTTTCCTATCGCTAAA
Source organism: Odontocerum albicorne (assembly GCA_949825065.1). Lineage (NCBI taxonomy): Eukaryota > Metazoa > Arthropoda > Insecta > Trichoptera > Odontoceridae > Odontocerum > Odontocerum albicorne. The sequence continues at coordinate 34,013,488 of OX463852.1, read as the reverse complement.
CGTCATTCGCTATCTCTTTCATCGACTGACAAAATATTACCCGAAAATCAAAATGTGTCAACTTGCTTCAATCTTAAAATTTTCACCCATATATCGTATGTGTTTTTTCTTACACAATGTCATATTACCATGACTTAAGATTTCGAAACATTCATTCTCAGAACTTTCTCTTCGCATCTCTCAAACAATTTACTTATCAAACTCTGTAATAAATTCATTTATATAGCAACCATTTGAAAATTTACTTATTAAACTCTGTAATAGATTGATTTATATGGTAACCATTTGAAAATTTACTTATCAAACTCTGTAATACTCGTAGATTGATTTATATAGTAACCATTTGAAAATTTAATTATCAAACTCTGTAATAGATTGATTTATATATAATAGTAACCATTTGAAAATAAAAAACTCACCAAAAATTTTAATTATTTTCTTTTGGGAGATTCGAGTATTTAGTGAATTACCTGTAACAAAGAAAAACAATAATTAACATTTCTTATCTGTGAATATGTGAAAATTTATTGAATGAATTTCGTTATAATCAACTGAACTCATCACTTTCAATATTACACATTCAGTATTAGACCTTTTTTTCGCATCTTTTATACAATTTACTTATGGAATTATGTAATTCACTCTCCGCTCACATTACCAAGTCATCAGCATACAGAAGTCCACACAGATTCCCATTCTACATCAACATACAGCAGTCCATATATATTCCCATTCTACATCAACATACAGCAGTCCACATATAGTCCCATTCTACATCAACATACAGCAGTTTACATATAGTCTCATTCTACATCAGCATACAGCAGGCCACATACATTCCCATTCCACATTTGTATATCACCCATTGATTGACTTCTGAAGTTCTTTCACATATGAATATTTGTGAATAATCAATAATCAGGGCGACATTTCATTTGATTTTTTTATTAAAACAAGCAGTATGTGCTTCATATACAATACTTATAAAGTAGTCGTAAAATTATAAATAAAAAAAAATAACAATTTAACTAAACTAATTGAAAACATATCAACAAAACCAAACATTTAAATAATATATAAATAAGTAGACACAGCTGAAGCACATGACACTGGACCGTTTTTAGTTAGCTGCCCAGATCTCACAATATTTGTTTGACATTTATGCGGAAAGAATAGTACAGTAAAAATTCAATACATACTTCATAAACTCTGCAATCAGACTATTTTTATAGCTCCACAGACTATGCAAAAATATATCGTCGATCTCGGAAAATTAATAACCCAAAAGATGGATTCTATTTATAGGGGAATTTCGTTGGTAATTACAGGTACTTAATTTACAATAGAAATAACCCTAAATGGAGTACGCAGTGAAGGAACTTGAGTACTGAAAAAGCCAAGCAATACAAAACAATTTAATTGAGAATTGTTGATTTGATGCAAAATAAATAAGTAAATAATTTAATTTTCTTTTTTGCTCAGAGGAAATAAATTTAAACTTCGTTCAAGATAATTATTTTTAATGCCAATTACAAGAATGAATAAATCTTAAAAACTTATGCAGCAATTTTTCAATCGCGCTTTTATGAACATCATATCAAGGTGACCAAACAATAGAATTATTATTTATTCAAGTTGACTATGTACCAGTAAAGAAACGACAGTGTTAATGTTTTTATTGAAAAAAAAAACATTCTTGGACATCTTCAAAATGTATCCTTAAATTCTCATGGTCTTGTCAAATATACCAATAATATGGGCAATAAAATACCTCCAATCATCAAACACAATGAATAAATCTTAAAAACTTATGCAGCAATTTTTCAATCGCGCTTTTATGAACATCATATCAAGGTGACCAAACAATAGAATTATTATTTATTCAAGATGACTATGTACCAGTAAAGAAAAAACAGTGTTAATGTTTTTATTGAAAAAAAAAACATTCTTGGACATCTTCAAAATATATCCTTAAATTCTCATGGTCTTGTCAAATATACCAATAATATGGGCAATAAAATACCTCCAATCATCAAACACAATGAATAAATCTTAAAAACTTATGCAGCAATTTTTCAATCGCGCTTTTATGAACATCATATCAAGGTGACCAAACAATAGAATTATTATTTATTCAAGATGACTATGTACCAGTAAAGAAAAAACAGTGTTAATGTTTTTATTGAAAAAAAAAACATTCTTGGACATCTTCAAAATATATCCTTAAATTCTCATGGTCTTGTCAAATATACCAATAATATGGGCAATAAAATACCTCCAATCATCAAACACAATGAATAAATCTTAAAAACTTATGCAGCAATTTTTCAATCGCGCTTTTATGAACATCATATCAAGGTGACCAAACAATAGAATTATTATTTATTCAAGATGACTATGTACCAGTAAAGAAAAAACAGTGTTAATGTTTTTATTGAAAAAAAAAAACATTCTTGGACATCTTCAAAATATATCCTTAAATTCTCATGGTCTTATCAAATATACCAATAATATGGGCAATAAAATACCTCCAATCATCAAACACAATCCACAGGTTATGAATTTGCGATACTCAAAGCAAAGAGTTTTTTATTTATTGTACACCCTTAATGTATGGATGACTTCAACCTAGAAAATGTAAGTCCCTGATACTGATGTTTAACCTTAATTTATTGATTTCACACTAAATGAATTAATTACCTGTCGACATTACACTGTAAAACTACACAATCATCAACAGACCGAACAATACGATACATTTTAAGATCATCTGCAAAAAGCATCACTTTAACGTAATTAAAAATGTCAACAATATCATTAACAAACAGTATGAAAAGCATAGGACCGACGTGAGATTCTTGATGTACACCATTTGTAACATAACTTTGAATAAAAAAGATGGATGAGAACTGATCCTAACACTCAATATACAATCCGAAAAATAAATCTTCAACTACCCAAAATGAGTGCCATATAAGACATCCTTTATATTATGTCAAATATATTATTCATGAGTATTAAAGAAATATAGGTACGCCAGTGGATGAGATATTATGCTAAGATGAGACAAGTAACTAACGTTATATGATGACAAAAAAGATAAAGGTATGCAGTGGGAGAGTTCCACGAGTTTATAATAAACTTTATCCAATACAGCGAGCAATGAGGATTAAGGGGAAAGGTCGTGGAGCACGGAGTCAAGCCGAGGTAATGAGGGCACTGGAGAGATAGGAGACAGCGGAAAACAGAGGATAGGAGGGAGGCAAGTTGCGGGTTGATGGAGACCTGCTCTATCTTGATCGGTGCATCCACTCATGGGGGTGGCACTCAGACTGTTTGGCGTTTAAGCATGAGGGTTGATCGTGAAAATAAAAGCACAGTGCAAATTTTTTAATATTTCCGCATCTCATTTCATTGCACGTGGTATAAAGATCCCATTTATTTTAAATTCGCTAAATAAAAATCATTATCGCTATTTAAATCGCAAGATAACTAATTTGAAAATTTCAAAAAATAATCTTAATTACTCTATCAAATAATTATTTATGATTTGACATATTATTTCATAAACTTAACATTATATTTTTTTGCCATTTGCAAACCTATTTGGATTCTCGTTGATAAGATAATAGAATGTTTAGTAATTACATAATTTAAGTTTTGATTAGGTTTGTTAAAAGCGTTGCATAATGAACACCGCACGGAAGTTTCGTGTTCAATCCCAAAAGGTACCCGAAAAAAATATTCCAGTCTTATAAAAGAGTTCGTCTGCTAACAATACTCATATGCGCTAGACGTGTGCGAGTGTTGTTTCTTAAACCTAGAGATTTGATTAAAGGGGCAGCAAAAAATAGTATCTTTTGGCTACGCTCTTTAATATATACTTTGGATATGTTGAATGTATCAAACGAATAAAATAAAAATCTATTTAGAGAATTATTCCATTGTTAATGAAACGCAACTTTTTCTGATTGCCATTTTTATCATAATTTTTCTTTTACGCAGTCGATTCAATCAACTGATGTGTAAAGTGAACCTAAAACGGTGAGTTGTACTAAAGGATAAAGTGAAATCGTGAAGGAGAGAGTTTGTTATGCTAATTCAAAACCACACCATCTCAATTTAACATGTGATGAACCCCCACGAGGAACTTGGAACTGAAAAGGTTAACCCTCAGTAGAGAACGGTGCGTAATGCGCACACACTTTTTCTTTCTTTGTAAATTGACAGGATTTTTAGTCGGTTTAGTTGAATGAAGAAATCCATCTTAATTAAAAATTTAATATAAATCATTAATGACTAGGCTGCACATGATGGGAAATCCAAATGGACATAACGTGGATCCTTTTCAACTATACTTTAACATGTTCGAAAGAGTCTCGAGTACATTTTTTATAAAATCAAACGATTTTTTTAATGTTATTCGCTTTGGTATGTCTATTGATTTTTATTAAAATAGTACATAAATAGTTAAATTTCAGTTTTTTAGAATAAAATATAATTTAAGAATGTTTTCTGTTTTAAAAATTTAAACCCTCTGAAGTAATGTTCGCTTTTTTATAAGGAATTAAAGTACGCGTTGTTTATTTTAATCTTATGGGTTTGATATCGATTTTAATTGTTTCATAATGTAAATGCAAAACTAGTATGAATTGATACATTTCTTTTTAAGCTAACATGAATTTGAATATGTTTATTTCAAAAAGTGTAAATTTTAAAATTTATACTGTACTATTCTTCTCGAATTAATGTCAAATTGGTATGGTGAGGTGTGGGCAGCTGGCTGGAGACGGTTCAGTGTCTTGTGATTAGTTGTGTACATTATTAATTTTAATATTTTTGGAATCATTTTGATTCGTGTACTTAATTTGTTAAGTTTTATTTTAAATGTTTTATTTTATTTTTTTATATTTTATTTTAAATGTTTTATTCCTTTTTTTTATTTTAAGATTATTTTGAAATATTGTAAATGAAGCACAAACCACTATTTTAAAAAAAATATTTTGTAACGTGTGTTTAAAAATAGTAATAGAAAATATTTTTTACGAAAAAAAAAATGTTTGAAGATTTTCATGGCTGTTTTCCCCTAGGTCAAAAATGTTCTCAGAGTTCTGCCCAACTCAATAGAGTTGGATTTAACGATGACCGATATTTTTAAAGTATTGAAACCTTCATTCTCCACGCTATTTCAAAGTTCGGTAATGTTTTCGTAATAATCCGTATTTTTTTTGACATCACTTTGAGAATGAAGGCTGGGACGCCTTCAAAACGTAATCCATCAATAAATATGGCAATTAAAAAAAAACATTTTAAACTACTATATGTAATAGTTATACTGCCCCGATACAGTAACTAACATATGAATGTCAACATTTTAAAATCTCCACTAGCGACTGCATAATGATATACAACATTACGTTAGGACAGTGATATATACAACATTACGTTAGGACAGTGATAATATATACAACATTACGTTAGGACAGTGTTAAAAAAAAATAATGTTAATTTATACAACATTACGTTAGGACAATGATAAAATAAAAATAATGTTAATTCTACAATTGAATCATTACATATGGTACTGCAACTCATTTTATTTACAAAATTAACAAAAAATGCGACATACACGATGTTATTACATAAAATGCGACATGCACGTATGTTATCACAAATCATAATATAAATTATTATCGACAATTTTGTGCTATTCGAACGACATTTATTTTTAGATTTTTTTTCATCTTTACACACGATACAAGATGGCACCACATACAAAAATCTTCGATTTGATAGTCTTTGGCATTGGAATTTGTCTTTGTTGGCAAATTGGTGTAAAAAATAAAGTGTTTACGCATTCCTTCAGTCCCCACTGTAAGTCCGTTGTATATGTCATTTTTATCGGTGTTACCGGTATCCTTTTCACTCTCCGGTATGACACACGCAGAGAGGCTCCTATTCTGACAGCCTTTCATTAAAGTTTGACTAAATCTAATTTTCTTACGATTATATGATCGCACTTTCAAGGAATCGAATTCGTTCCTAAATATAGTGTGCGTGGATGAGTGAAAAATTGATGTTCCTGTTTAAAAAAAATCTCACCAGTTAACTATACATACCCTTAAAAGTTTGAACTCTGCATTCAAAGTAAAACTTATTTGAATTTATTATCCATTTTGATAAAATACAGTTCCATATTTATGAATGGGGTTTTATGCGAAACAAAAGACCGCAACCACCTCTGGCAGTGAGAACATCTACTTGTTGTGTTTCAAGTTTAGAATTGATGCCGCGACTAAATGGAAACACGCTCTACTCGGGGTGGAGGCTATAGAACATACAGAGATTACACAACACGAAACTCCAGTCTTTAGAGACTGTCTGTAGTATCCACACAAAGCCCCGTCTCCCCCATTAAAGGTGAGAGCCTAGAATTTCTCAGAAATCTGGATGAGGTGGTAAGGTGATGAAAGTCGTGAAACAGTAACTAAATGTCTCGCTAGTACCGTGTTCAATCATATATAATAACTTCGTGGTTACATCAAGTTTGTGGCTTAGACAATCCATCAGATGTAAAGGACATTTTGTAGATGACATGGAATCGAAATTATTTAAAAAGATATTTAATTTAAATGGTTCATGAGAGTCAATTTTATACCTGAAAACGATTATTTTAAGGTATTATAATTCAAACTTGTAATGTAATTAAACATACACTTGTCATATATGGGAGTATTCTAAGTGAGTAGGGGTTTATTTGTATGTTGCAAACTTCAATAATACCAAAATAACAAGTTGGGAAAAGTTGAAAGAAAAATATTGAACGAGTGGCGGCCGGCGCTCGTTAAACGTTAGAAATAGAGATTGATCGAACATTTCCCGGGGAGATTCATCTCCTATCGAAATATTGGCAGCGAGTTTGTATATTATCTGAACAAAAGATTTGCTTGTTTGCTCTCTCTCCGGATACATTTTGATTTACTGCGCGGCAACGCATAACTCCACATAGCATCGTATTGCCGCGTATAGCATCAGTGTGCGGGTAGCGGAGTTCATGAGGGATGTCGGTGAGCGATACAGTATCGATGTTAAATTTCCTATAGATCAATCATTTAACTATGAATGCAGACTGACGTTTACATGTATGTTTATTCTCAGGCCGTTGGATTGATGATTGTTAATGTCTTAATAATATTTATTGTGTTTTGCTCAAATGATTTAAACTTTTTCATCATGCAACATATTTTATAAGATTGAATTGTTAAAAAATGTAGCTGAAAATAACAATGACCTAGTTCCATGTATCTGATTCGATAGGTTTTTTTTACTAAAACGTATTATCATTACGGTGTGTCTTTTCGAAATAGTCTGTCTATAATAGGCGATTCGAAACCCGAGTTAGAGCGCCCTTGAGGAGAGTATACTTTCTAAACGAAACCCGAGTTAGAGCGACCTTGAGGAGTATACTTTCTAAACGAAACCCGAGTTATAACGACCTTGAGAGTATACTTTCTAAGCGAAACCCGAGTTAGAGCGCCCTTTAGGAGAGTATACTTTCTAAATGAAACCCGAGTTAGAGCGCCCTTTAGGAGAGTATACTTTCTAAATGAAACCCGAGTTAGAGCGTCCTTGAGGAGAGTATACTTTCTAAACGAAACTCAAGTTATAGCACCCTTTAGGAGAGTATACTTTCTAAATGAAACCCGAGTTAGAGCGCCCTTGACGAGAGTATGCTTTCTAAACGGCGCTTTATATATTGTACTTTTACTATTATTATCAAAAAAACTTACAGAAATTCCAAAAGGGCGTTTGCAGTATTGATGTTATTTTCTACATTCGAAATAAATGCACTTTCTTGAAATCCTGTGTTTGTTTTACTGAGGTGGAATTTTACTTTTCAAAATCTAGGGTAAACTACTCCCACAAAGGGAAATACATTCCTGCCAATCACCAAGGGTCTCCAAGGAGTAGCTCGGAGCATCATTGAAAAGTAATCTTGGAGAAAGGTTTGCTGACCCCAGGATTTCTTTATGGTTATTGCTTCCTGTGTGCATGAGGATCAGATGCAAAAGTGATATTTCGCTTATCAGCATGTACAAGTATATTATGCCAAACTTACTTAGATTGTTATTATCTAAATATAATTCAAAATACTAATGTTAAGGAACTGCAAGTCGAAATAATCGTGGGAGCATTATTAACTATTTCTTCCCTGTGATGTGTAACTAGTACACATTGCTTCTAAACTTTAATATCTTTATAAATATAATAAATACTGAGTTCAGAGGTTTTAGGCATTCCTCCGTAATACATTTACGCATTGAATGAAAAAATAATATTAATAATAATTAGCACTTATCGGCCACATCACATATTTTGTGAAAATTGGGAATACATTCACCAATACAATCAAACGTGTGTCAGTGTGTGACGTAGGTATATTCATTCTAAAAACCTCTATGGGTTATGAAGCGACGCTATTCACGTCTCAGTCTCACTCTACTTCGATATATGGGAACGCAAGAAATAGAATCTCAGTTTGCATTTATGTTTCTTCCTTCGAGGTATAACATACACAGTGTTAGTCCGTCTCAGGTCTCAGTCGCTCTAGCGCATTCATCTGAGGAGGCGCATTCATCTGACGTAGGTATATTCATTCTAAAAAAAATCACTATGGGTGAGGAAGCGACGCTATTCACGTCTCACTCTCACTCTACTTCGATATATGAGAACGTAAGAAATAGAATCTCAGTTCGCTCGCTTCTCTCGCTTAGTAGTCAGCGGGCTCTCATTCGAGGTGGTCGCTTCGTCCGTTTTGTGAACGTTAGCCGATGTTTTTTCATGTTTTCAGCAATTAAATTTCAATTGTTATCACTTTTGACTTCAAATTTAATTAATTTAAGCGATTGGTTATGAATATTCTTATTTTTCCGATTTTAAATCGCTCATTTTTACATGTGTATTGAATACACATCACCGGAATGGGCGGATTTTTTTAGCACAGGAAGGGAAAGGTTAATAAATATACAAAACTTAAAATCAGTGTTTTGATTTAATTTTAATAATATATATGAACTTTTTTAATCTAAACACAATTTCGTTAAATAAAATAAATATATCTTAAATTGAATTTAACAACCAATTAATCAATTTATTAACTGACTCTAGAGTGTTATATACCTGTATTTTTTGTAATAGTGTTTTAACTTTATTTGCGAATTTCAAGATTCCAAATCCTGCTTGTATGGTCATGGTGGTTTGCTAGACCATTATCAATAATAGTAACAATTGTTAATAATGAATGGACTTACGAGCCTAAATAACCATTCAGCAGTGGAGTTAAATATATAGAACTTAAAATCCGTTATATGATTTTTACATAAATAATTTCAAAGGTTTTACAATCTTTACACCTTTCATCAGTTAAAATAAAAATGTCTTACTGAGATTGATTTTCATATATTTAACAATTTAAAATATCTTTCAGCTGACTGAAAACTATTATCTAAAGAAAACTATTGAAAACTATTGTTAACAAAAGAATTTTTACTTTTATATGTGATCTTTGACCAGTTTCTGGCCAATGTGAGTAAAAAGCGTGGTATAGAAATACCAAGAAAAATATTGTTGGATCAAATGAATAATATTTTGAAAGATTAAAAATAAAGAAAGTAAGAGGTGTATATATGTGCAAGAAACGAAATATGTGTATCGAGATAGGAAAGTCTTGCGCTCTGGCTTATCTGCCCCCCTCAGCAGGGAAACGGCGTATTGGTGTGAATCTGTACAATTCGACATAACGTATTATTTCGCAGTAAAACTAATAATTAAATGTTCGTTAAGTAATGGTGCTTTTTTCCATAAAGTTTTAAATAGATTACTCTCAAACAAATGTATTATAGCATTATAAGATCAGACTAGACCGAGCATAAAATAAATATAAGTATATAGTAGAGTTTATTTGATATAAATTTGTGAAAATGATTTCATTTACAAAGAGATACAATAAATATTTAGAAACTTTTTGACAAAAGTATTTAATTTTTAATTCAATGGTACATAGAATTCAATAGATAAATTATTTAACAAAGATTTTGTCAATTTTAAGTTTTTGTTAATATTGCATAATGAATTAAGAGCGTCATCAACAAATATTTATTATTTTACCATACCATATACCCGTCGTGCTTAAAGGAAACATTTTTAATAATCGAGAAAATTCCTCGCTTTAAAAAGTCACTAAAGTGAAAGTATATTTTTACAAGCGGGGTTCAACTCTATGATATTTAAACTGCAAAACTGTTAAAATTATGGAGCATGCAACTGCACACGAGATAAAATCCTACAATTAAGATGCAATTCAAAGTGTAACGAGAAAGCGAAAGAGGTTGAGAAATAAGCATAGTATAAATAGTCAACGTATAGCTAAATGTCTTGCTTGAAGATTGCCAGTCAGATTATCTGCAATTGCTCAGTCAGTTAGCTCAGTTTTCTGACAAAAAGAATGTCGTGTGGTTGAGCCTTAATTGCAGGGATATAATAACAATAAAAATGCAATTTCTATAGCACCGTTTAGAAAAAAAAGTCTCATCTAAGGTGTTTGAAACTAGGGATTCCCATCCACTCTTATTGATGGATTGAAAATATTGCCAAAAAAAATAGTGTAAGGGAAGGAAAGTGGTGGCTGAGGCCATTAGATTGGATACTTCCCAGCATCTAAGTACTTGTATAACAATTTCGATGCATAATATATAAAATAAAGCGCGGCGAGCGAGAAGTCTCTTTCAAGTTGTAAGAGAAGCTTTAAATGAAAATTAGGCTAGAATTATTTTAGAAAATCTGGGATCGAACGGAAATCGAGGCCGTGACCTCCGGGATGAAAGATAGACGTCTTAACCAATTAAACCACGGAGGTCATTAAGTATCACCCAATTAGAATCTATTTTGAACCGCAACAGTTAAATATATATAGTGAACAATTGTGAGAACAGGAGAAGTGCTATGAATATTCAAATTTTTTTTTTTTGGATGCGAAATATTTGGATTAATGTTACTGTAAACGCATTGTGTTAAAAAATGTTATTATATTTTTAAAATTATTATGTAAAAGCGATAAGCTCATAAGGTTCCCACACATCCCCTAATGAAAATAAGGCAAATTGGTGGTCGGCCACCTCATAATTATGTGGCCGAGTGAAAAGTCAAAAAGTGGAGCGGCTGACCCCTGATTAACGATATGATTCAGCGGAAAAGACAAAAAGCTGAATTCCATGGGACTATCAGTCTTCATCAAGGGAGAAGGGACCCGATCCGTCCCCAAACAAGGCGTTTGCCGCCCCTTGTCACGGGGGTAGGAATACAGCGTTATCTACCTTTAGGATCTGCAACCGAAACAGTTGGGAGCTGGGGCGACCCTCGGTATCTGATTGATTTGCATAGCTTAGAATTTTTTTTTTTTTTTGTAACAAAGATCATTCAAAGGAATGAATGGAGATTTTTAAATTAAAGAAAAATAGATACAGATTTTGAGAAGGGATATTTTTTTTCTATCTTTAAATAGTTCAAGTTTTCAAAACACGAACTTTTGTTAGATAAAAATAAACTAAAAGAAATAATAACAAGTTTAGTCATTTATCAAATGCCGTATCAAGTAAAGTGAGTCATTCTTTCGTTGTATATAATACAATCTGGCAGTTTTTTTTCTGTGTGAAAATCTCTTACAACTAACCACAAACAAACGTTAAAGAGGTCTTAAGAAAAAAACTAGACTTGAATCCTTTATAGAATAAATACAATACTAACGAGAATCGAACACGCAACCCCTAACAAGCGTCTTACAAATTGGAGCACTGAGGTCGTCATAAAATGTTGGGTTAGATTTTTTAATGTGTTCTGTGTTTGTATTCTTTGCTTAGCCTTTTTATTAAAAATATTGCGAGTTCATCAACAATTTAAGATAAAGAGCAAAACAAATCATTAACAAAAAAACTATATATAAAATTAATAATTTCAACTAGATATTGTAATTTGTTTTATCAGACAATGTTTATTTCACTTTTTGTAACGGTATAACCCTACCGGTTTCAAGGCTTTCCCCTTATCATCAAGCGAGCACAAACAATACTGAATTCTGTTCGAACTGGTACCGATATACACACTTCTAACGGTAAACATTCGGTTGGGAACTGTGGGTAGAGGGAGGAGGAGACAACCTCAGCGAGCAGTGGCGAGATTCTTGGAATATATGTTTGCCAGATGTTCACATGCATCGGGGTGCATCCCACCCACAGTCTCCAACCCGAATGATTACCGTTAGAAGCGTGTATGTCGGTACCAGTTCGAACAGAATTCAGTCTTATTTGTGCTTCCTTGATGATGAGGTGAAATCGTTGAAACCGATAGGGTACCCGTTACAAAAATGGAATAAACAGTGTTTGATAAAACAAATTACACAGTTTAATAATGCCTGTGTAAAGTGAAACCGCTGTCAATGAGTTAATAAATAAGGATTTTAAACTATCAATGCGGTTCATTTTGATTTTCCTGACTGAAGGTGCCAGGAATTGTTGAATGTAAAAGGCGATGGTGTTCAAAAGAAGAGAAACATCATCGATTAGTCTTTGGTTTTTAAAGAGTTATATAGCTGTTGAAGGCAAGTAAATATTTAATCAAGTCGAAAATAAGTCCAAATTATTTATTTTTTCAACTATGCTATACGAGCCAGGTTACATGTACTATACTCGTACATATATTTAGTAACGATAGTGTACAGAATCAGCATCACGACAAGTGCTGAACTAGCAACAATGACGAATAATACCCATTGTTTCATTTCATTGTTATTGAAATAAATTACAAACGGACGTTGCACAACTGGTCAGGGATAAGCGATTAGTTTCCATAGCGTTAATCCAGCAATTAACTCTCCATCGTTGACTTAAAAAGTTATTGACCTGTTGTAATGGGTATTTCTTATTCAATGTCATTCAGGGATGGGATTAATTAAGTTTAATTAAAAATGCCTCTGTTTATATAAGTGGTCTTGATAAATAAAAATGCTTGTTTCAGACTTTCAGACCTTACGAAACAATATTTTTTGCAGATTTCATGTTAGACATTAAATCGGAAAATAAAAAAAGTATTTCTTCGTTGTTTTACATAAACTTTTTTTTTAAAAAAAGCAATCCACACTAACTAGGATGATTTGTGTCAGTATTAAAGTGATTATGCCAAATTAAAGTTATTATGCAATTATACGAGTCAATATGATAAAAACAATTGAAAAATATAATTCTAGATAATTCAAAGTTTAAAAAATTTAACAATTGATCTATAAGTGAAAAAGTTCCTCGACGAAAAAATAATATCAACATTCATTGGTCGCGGTAATTATATGGCTTTTAATAAATCAAATCTGTCTCGCAAAGGACAACCGAAAAAAAACATGGTCTATTGTTTCATCGTCTAGACCAGTGTTCCCCAACCTTTTTAGACCTGTGGACCGGTAAAAAAAGGAAAAAAATTTCGCGGACCACCAATACTGAAATAAAAATGGTTTTTTTATTTAATTTTTTTATCTTATATTATGACAGATGGACACATGTAACTATAATTGACAAATATACATATAACAGTTAAACAATTTTAATTGTAACAATGTCTGATACAATTGAAATTGAACAAAAACCATGGGATTTTTGCAACAAACTAATGCGAAACCTGCTGTTGATCTTTGCTAATATATTGGATATTCTTGGCTGCAGTGCTGTCTCTGACAGACGAAGTGCTGCATTCACGTCCAGGCTATTCCTTTGCTTCGATTTGATTGAGGACATGGATGAAAATTCTATATTTAATATTTTTGCACGGCGAATTTCTTGAAATTTGGCATACTGTTTGCGGCCCGGCGGAAAGTCTCTGCGGCCCGGCACCGGGCCGCGGACCACCGGCTGGGGAACACTGGTCTAGACCACATTTGCAGCTGGAATTCTCCACTAGACCCATTCTGTAAAGATGACTTGCCACCACACAGTGGTCCGTCCACAAACGACACATGACCGACATTTCCATTTCGTTAAATTTTGTTTACATAATATTAAACCAAATAACATCCGAGTTAAAAAGTAATGTTTGCAAAATTGTCACCAAGGCAGCATCTGAATGAAAAGGGTTAAATTAAAAAATCGCGTGGTTATATTAATCAACACTTTAAAAGTTCTCCTGTATTATTTTTACATACTAGTCAATAAATTAATTAAGGCCCGCGTATAATTTAATATTGATTCATTAATCGCTTATTTATTCACAAAATAATGACCATGAATCTAATGACTGTTAAATGCCCTGTACTGAGTCGGGTATGTCCTTGTTTATTTATAACATTTCAGATTAATCAGTATATCAGCCATCACAATTTCTAGTCAATTTAGTTCATTCTTGAGCATTGACCTCTCCGTGACCTCTCTGAAATCATCTGTCGCCCATTTTGTTGTGTGATAAAGATCAACAGTCGTTAAAATACCACGTTGTCCAAATAGGTTAAGGATAAAAGCGAAGTCCATCTATATCTCACTAAAATCTACATATACTCCCAAAATGTGGTCCTTTTTTTCTCCAAAAATACAACACATAGAAGAAAACATTTTGTATACATATACAAACAAAATAGTTCTTGAAGATGTGCAGAATTATATTGTCCAAGCAATACACATACTCAATAATTATATTCTCCAAGCAACACACATATTCAATAATTGCGAATTCGCGTTCCAAACCTATAATTAACGACGAAAAATGAGTTCGTATAATGGAATAGTCGGCCATTAATATTACCTCAAAATTTTGACACTTTTTTCGATAAAAGTTTCAACGATACACAGAACAAGTAAAAAGTTAAATATGTATTAAGTTATCCATTATTTACCTGAAAATTAAACAAATATGACACATTAGTCCAGTATGAGTTATGTATAAAATAAAAAAAAAGTATCCTTCAGAAATAAGGTCTTTTAACACTTCTGTTTACTTCTTTAACTGTTATATTAAAAAAAAAACTTAAATTTTGAACATTAGAAAGTCAGCCCTCTTTCAAAACAGCATATCCAATCAAATCGCGGCTTTTAACTAGTGTAAAACTAGATTAAACACTTTACATTAACATGTATAGGTATACCATTACGTAATTTACCTGTTGGGGTAGGCCGAGAAGACAGAGCATCATTTTCTATTACGACACACCTCCTTTAACCCCTCCACATCTAAACATCTTCTCATAAAGCTCTATCTATTTTTCTTACTTCATTTATGGTACTTGGTCTAATCACGTTTTTTTTTCGGTCTTCCTGTCACGATAATTATTTTCACATCTTCTATTTTATTATTTAATTGATATTTGTTATTAAACATTTAAAACAGGTTTAACCGAATTATTGTACGAGTACATAAAAAATGCATTATATGACAAAACATTAAATGTATAAAAAAATATTATATTGGAACAATGATTACTTATGCTTCCCTGTAAAGCGGCTTAGTTATAACTACAAAGTTTATTTAGAAGTTCAATTCCAAATTTATTAACAAATATATTTGTATGGAAGTTGTCAATATTAGAAATTTTCGTTTAACGAAATCATTCCACATGTGAGTAGTGACGCTATTAATAGTTCAGTTTGTAGGGTATAAACAACAATCTTAATTCATGATAGCGTAAATAATTATTCAATGTATGAAACAAACTTCGTAAATCAACAAATGGTTAGCTATTATATTTAAACTGTTAGTAATTTGTATGAACGTGCGTATAGATCTCGTCTAACGCTTAATGAAATGTAGTCAAGCATACCTATCAAAATTTGTGAGATTGAGTCATTCAGTAATCTTTATTCCCTGAAATAATTTGTGAGATTGAGTCATGCAGTAATCTACATTCCCTGAAATAAAGGTATCGCCAAAATCTCTTTTGGACTCTTTAAAATATTTTGTGTTTGTATTACACTTTCGCTATATATGGTACAGTACAAAACGTGTATGTAGGCTTCATTGTCATGTGGCAATCTCATACAGTAGCATAATCCCCATCATAATCATGCCATAATCCGCTTACCCCAATAAGGGTCAGCGGAAATCTTCACTTGCTTTAATCCTGGCTCACATCTCACTTCAGCCATGTCCATGCACTTTGTCATGAATACTCTTCTATTCTAAAGGCTTTTCACTCCTCCTCTCTTTCAGAATTAGATTATTTTTTTTAATTAAACAAAGTAAATTATTGAACAAACATTTGTCAAGGCTATACCTATATACACATTTATTACTTAACTAATCTTAATTATATGTTATAATTTATGAACTTACTGAATCTCATTTTCCTACATATCATTTTATTTTATTTTTTTCAATCTTAATATATGATTTCTTAGAAATAATTAACACCTAGATAGGTGGACTAGTCAGGCAACAGATAATGCTTCGGGAGCTTGTGCTTATAACGGAAGGGTAGGTCGGATTTACTCTCGTAAGCCCCCAGGGCAGCGACTAAGGGATTGCTGTGATTTTGTTGGCTTTTATAGAACTTTACGGTCCAAGCGAGGATGTGGTGTTGTAGGGTTTCTTCTCGCTGTTCGGCGTGAAGTCGGGTAAGGTTCGTTCTGGGATGGGTGTTAAAAGATATCTTGAATGCCTTGTTCTGCACTCTCTGGAGTTTCAGGTGATCCGTGTTGCTCACACTACCCCAAACGGGTGTAGCATAGGTCAATATAGGACGAATAAGGGTTTTATAGAGGAGGAGCTTATTTTTGGGTGAAAGGAAGCTGCGTCGATGAAATATCGAACTGATAGCCCCTATGCCCTTGTGACCCTTCTGTCTGATGGTATTCAAATGGGTTTTCCACGTCAGTCGCCGGTCGAGGTGCAGGCCGAGGTACTTAACCACGTCCTGCCACTCAACCAGGCAACCACCGATGAATAAGGGCATCGACGGCACTATTTCCTTGATTAATTTGGTTGTACTTGATTTTTTAAGTTCTTTTAATACTGTTCGTATCTTCCAAAGTAATTTTTAATACTACTTGCATAGTTTGTTTCCTATTATCTTAAAACCAACCATAATTATGTTAAACCCTTTTAAAACCAATCGGGCCCCTATCTTAAAACTAACTAGAAATATGTTAAACCCTTTTAAAACCAATTGGGCTCCAACGTGAATATAGTTCATAACTTTCCAGTTGAAATAAAAACTGGTTGGTGTGACAAGTAGACCACAGAAGTCGTTATTAAATATCAGGGAGTTTGATATACATAGAAATTCTCATGTTTGAAATTGATATGCGTATAAAGTATAAAAAAGCTGTTTCAAAAAGTAAGGGAGAAAAAAAATCGAAAACTGTGGGTTAAAATTAATGAAAAAAAGTACGACATTTTCTAACAATTTTTGGCCGTTTGTAAACTGAAGCTAAATTCATGTTCTTTCTTGTTTCAAGGATCATTTATTTGATAACATAATCTCGAAAAGAAGTCACGCTAAGTTTGGCATAACATATAATAAATATTGAATATATTGAAGGTTATCCAATACCCATTCTCTCCCTCTTTCCCCGGAGGGAAAATAACTTTCGATACTTTCCGGTTCAAACGGGAAAAAAAACACAATAAATTGATTTTATCTAATTTATCTTCATATAAATTTCCACGGATGTAATTGTTTTTTATAAATTTCGTGAGGAATAATAAAGTTATATCGATATCCATGTGTTAGATAAAATTATTTTACTTAATTATTTGGAGTTTTTGAAAATTATACTCAATTATTATTCACCATTTATTTTTAAAAACTAATTGTTAAATTTTCTAAAGAATAAGTGAAACAAGTTATGAACATAATTTAAATTTAATTTTTAGTCGTATTCACATGTTAGATAAAATTCAAATCACAAAATGAATATAATATTTAGATTTTCTATAAATAATACTGAATTATTTAACATTAATGATTTATAACAGTTTGTTATACATTTTAAAGATTATACGTCTCATCAGATAATTGAAACTTGTAATGAAGATTTGAAATTTTTTTCTTCTTCAAGATTTCGATTATAAGTTTCAGAATACCTCCGTGGTTCAATTGATAAGACGCGTGACTTGCAACCCGCCAATCAGGGGTTGCGGATTCAATTTGTTTTGGTGGCCAATTTTGTTTAAAAAGGGTATCACTTGAGGCTTACTTAACACAGTTCTGATTGCCATTTGGCAATAAATTAATATAGTTCTTTCCTATTTAAGCAAGAAGCGAGCAAGAAGGGGTGTTCTATAAGGTGAACTGACTAAATCAAGGAGATAACAGGATCCCTTCTGAATGCGGCATTCAAGATGGTCCATGACGGAGAAAGATGAAGACAAGTAGTCTACCAGGTTCTAGACAAAAAAGTGGATCATCAAAAGTGGTCAGAATTTACCGAACCATGAAGAAAGACAATTCACCTGAGGACAGTGTCTGTTGACATGCCCATAGTGATATGCAAAAATA
Source organism: Odontocerum albicorne (assembly GCA_949825065.1). NCBI lineage: Eukaryota > Metazoa > Arthropoda > Insecta > Trichoptera > Odontoceridae > Odontocerum > Odontocerum albicorne. The sequence goes on along the minus strand of OX463852.1, from coordinate 33,994,965 downwards.
TATAGCGGTAATCTTCTTCATCACGTGATCAATGCTGAAAATCGTGGTCCTATGCTATGAATAGAAATCAGCGCACCACCTGTTTCCATCTCTCCCGTTCCTGGGCTATCCTGTTAACTTCTTTATTTAATCCGTCCGCCCATCTTATACGAAACTTTCCTCTTACTCGCCTCCCCTCAACTATCAACGTGATTTTCCAGCTTTTCCAGACTTTCATATTTTTTACAAATATGCCCAAAGTACGTTAGAATTATTTTACTGCATGTTGTCGAAAGTCGTTCGTCGGTAATTTCTATTTCTTAGATGATAGAGATGTTGATGCGTCTTGCGGTCCATGGGATGAGGAGCAATCGCCACCTACACCACATCTCGAAGGAACCCAACATGATTCTTCATTTCCTTCTCATCGTCATGTTTCCACACCATGATTTACTATAGAGAATACAGAATATGTAAATAGAGGGATTTCGATTTTTCTGAGTGTAAATTTGTTAGTCCATATCTTTGTCAAACTTGTTATAACTGATTTTGACAGTGGAAATACTCCAAGTATTTTATCGTTATTCTTAAACTAATAATAATTAAAAACAGGTTTACTTCTTAACATATTGAGGAACAATTCGTTTATTGTATAGGTTAATTTGAAAGGCTTCGAAACAATGGGACGGTAGAGACTATCCCCTCATGTGTTCAATACCTACACGTAACAGGGTAACAGGAAGTTTCGCTCATGTGCTCCAGAAATATGATTTTAATTAAACGTGTACACAAAGTTGTAATTTGTATGTGCCACAAGCGGTTCCCAGTTAATTAATGGATAACTAAATATTTATAATCCACTCCCTCCGAAGCCCACCCTAATGTGACAATTTATATTTAAGCTTACGAGTACTTCAAGACAAATTGTTAATTAGGCCGTGTCAGAAGTGTGCGTGAGTTTCAGCATCTGACTGCAAAGACAGGGAAACGTTGAAAAGGATAAGACAGAAAAAAGGCGAGATCTTAAAATAAGTCCGTTGATGTCCACATGTCTTAACACTATCCACCGGTGTAGTGATGACCTAACGCAGGAAGTTTGCAGTGTTGACCTAACGTAGCGCTCGAAGATATGGACTGTGATCGATATGGCTGGAGATGTTTCATCGCATACATGTGCCTCTGACGAAACGAATACGTCAGATGGTAGACGCTTGACTTTCAATCAGTGGTTGCGAAATTGATTTTTGACAGTTCCAAAATTAAAATTAAAATGGGGTCTAGTCTGGTAAGAGTTCGTCAAAAGCGCACGCCCTCGATTTCTTGTTCATGCGCTAAACTTGACACACGTGTGACTGTTGTTATCCATTCACGTGTGCGATATTATATATTGAACACATGCGATGACGAGCCGCGAGCTTCGTTCCTACTCGAGTGGTTCTAAACCCAAAAGCTCGATTGTACTCGTAATTACAATATGTTCTTAATTTTTTACAATTTTTCATGTTTCATAATGTGGGTTCTATATGGAAGAATATATGGGAGGATTATTCTCATAGTGCTAGGTATCTACTAAATATTAGGGAGAGTTATTCTCATAGTGCTAGGTATCTACTAAATATTAGGGAGGGTTATTCTCATAGTGGTAGGTATCTACTAAATATAAAAAAAATCCATTGAACAGGTAAAACCTTAGATACATCATCATGCGCCTTAGTGATGTGTTTAATATACGGCAGTTTCTCAGGTCGGCCTTAGTCGCACGCCAGTTCTTGAGAATACAAATAAGAGAAAAGGCAAGGAACACTTAAATAGACCGTGATAAATGTGACATCTTTTCCCATCATCCAACGACCTCAGTATCTAAACGTTTAATATCTATGAGTTTTATTACCCTTCTTTTAAAATAAATTTGATACCCGCGCGATATTCAATTATTAACGTTTCAGAATATAATAACATTGATTCAATCGGCTATAGTTGCCAGGTTACTGAAAGGAAACGTATCAAATTTGAACTGTAACATTGCCTGACTACGCAGTAGGTGTGGTCATAGTGGTATATGTCCATACATGCTCAAACTGGATCAGGACGGAAGCTTTTAGATTTGTACTAATTAGATTGTAAAATTAATTTAAAAAATCATAATATAAATATGCCAAAGCCCGTACGACGGTTGTCGCCAAAGAAAGAATACGAGAATTGGATTTTGAAAACAAGAGAGCGAGAGAGGAATACTTGGATTCTCTCCGAAAATAATTCGAAATTTGAATCTCGGTGGGTCCGTGATGAATGTATGTAAATGAATAGATCGAAACTATTACCTAGCTAACAATTTTTGAACCGGTGTAAAAGGGGACGATGTATATATAAATGATATATATAAACAAATTTTACATTTATGAATATATATATTAACATAAATGTAGAATTTGTTTTACTTCCATGAATATTTCACGGGTTCCAACTAGTAAATACAATTTTAGATAGTTTTAATGCCCAGTCTTGATACTTACAGGATGATAATGAGTCTATCTTCTGGCAAGTTTAGTCTTAGAAAAAGAGCACTTAAACGCGTGTCGTATAGCCTGTAAAATCCTGTTAATAAAGACATTCAAGTTTAAAGCCTGTTTATATCCACTTGGCTGGACGTGATATTGCGTAGATGAGTATATTTTGTCACGTTTATGATAACGGCTATTGACAGTTGTGTTTTGATCTTTAAACTGAACAAACTTTGACTTGATCATTAAAGTGCACGATAAAATTTCATTACAGCGAAAATAAAAAAATATATATTGGCATTTCCCGGGTACTTTTTTTTTATTTCTTTGAAAAAAAAATACTGAATAGGTTATTAAAAACGTTACGGATCTTCCAACATTTTTGAGATCAAAGATAGACCTTTTCAAGTTCAAGATAAAAATTTAATAAGTTGTCAATCAAAAGTTCTGGCGTTTCAATAGGTTTATATTGCTAAGGGAGTATGAAAAGGATATTGTCTTTGCCTTAAGTAAAAAAAAACAGATTATTGCTGCGCTAAAAAAAACATAACATACATACATAAAACATTACACCTCCATAGCCTAATGGTAACATTCGTCTTCCACCGAAGTATCCAAAAAAAGGGGGGCCAGTCTAATAAAGAGTTTGTCTGGTAACATAGTCGAACGCGCCGATCGGTACCAATGAACCCAGAGTTCAGTGCCTACTCCAAAGGTTCTAAACCCGAAGGCTCGAATACTGAGGTTGAAGACTAAATTGACACTTTTCAATGTCTGAAACAATTCGGATATATTGAAGGGCACCACACAAAAAAATAAACAAGGTTTTTTTCAAGTCAATAAACGGGTTAGTCTAACAGTCTTTAGCGGAATGCTTTACTGGTACGTCGTGATGATTATGATTGTTGTTTGGTATTTAAATAAAATACCTCGATTAGGAATGCGGAAAGTGAGAGTGAATAATCAATGAATAGTAAACAGTGCTGAATGGTCAAATGATTAAAAATAAGTGATTCTTTATTTATCGATAAGTAGGTATATATACATATTCAGAACGGGGCGTATGAGTGCGTCCGCAATATATTTTTATCTCACTCCTGTGCGTGCAGAGGTGGTCGCAGACGTTGCGAATAATTTCGTGGGTAGGTGATTTATTGGTGAAAACGGTGAGACAACGCGATGCGTTCTTTTTCTACTGTGGAATGTAACGTGAATAGTATTTGCGGGTAAACAATATTAATGTTCTGGTATGCGACCTTTGGACATGTCCGAAGGTTGGTTCGTCGGTCGTTGACCGTGCGTGTTGACAATATTTAGGGATGACGGTATTCCCTACAAGTCTAACGGTAAGAATTTCTGCTAAGCAAGATGGATTCACTTCTAGTCTGGTTGTACTCTTAGACCGTTTTCCATCTACATCTATATTTTTCTTTAGCTTACTCGTATATGCTGCGAACTATGAATTATTTCAACGCTTTTAAAAAAATAAGACTAATAAGCTGATAATTAAATCAATCATCTTGGAACATTGATCTCCTTGTCATAGAACTTTGAGTTTAATATGTCAAAACTGTGTGCTTGCTGAAGTGCAATGACATACACACTATCAACCATTACATACATAGGCATTTTCCAACCACAAGATGACTGATAGTCATAGTCAATCTAAAGAGATAGACAATCGTAATCGGAATACTTTCAAGCTTATGAATGTGAATAATATATTACAAATAAAGAACTTTGAAGTCAAATATATGTAAATTTTACGATTAATGCATGTACGTGAGACGCAAAAGGTAAGTCGTAATTAGAAAGTGTAGTGCTTTGTTCTCTCTGCTTACTCTGACAGAGAAAAAGCGTGATAGTGTTATATTTTTGGCGGACATGAGGTTCTATTAACAATCAAAAGAGGGTTGTAAAGTCTGAATGAATGAAATTCCAACAAGGATACTTTTCACGTTCAAGATAAAACTTAAATCCTTCTACAAAAGATTCTACATCTGGGCCACTAGTGCAATATGGACGAGAATTTGTTATTATAAAAATAAGGCAGTAGATATTTCCTAAGTCCAAGTTTAAAAAATTAAAAAGTAATTTAATTTTCTGTAAAAGTCGTATGTTACAATGTCAGTCGATCAGCTCTTCTAGCTTATGCAATTTTGAAGAGTATAAACGTAAGGTTGCATGCACCGAGATATAAAAGTTGTATGTCTATTATGGGAAATAGGTCATACAACATATCCAGAGAGTGCATTTCAAATACTTCATCGATAGTTATGCACTAGTTGGAAAAAGAAATTCAATAGGCCATTTAATGACAGACTGAAAAAAAACTATTAGTATTAAAACATATTTAATGAAACTCAATAAACACAATCTGATATTTTTTTTAAATAAGAAGATTTGAAGAATATATTTTATAACACTTTTGTTGTATACATATACTGTACAATTTGGCGAGTTTATTGCTATTTAAAAATCTCTTTTTTCAAAGTCGTTTTTCAAGGAGGCATTGTGTGGTGAATATTCGAAAGATGGGATTGTAATAAATTGTCAAATAATTTACAACATCCGATATGTTGATCATACTGCCATACTGGCTGCAAAAACTAATGAATAAAATCAGTATGGCGTGCAACAATAGGACTCTCAATGAATATTGCAAAGATTATGATTATCAGTAAGGGGAATTAACAACTAAACGCGTTGCTGAAAGTATGATTCTGGTGTATTGAAAAGTACGAGTACATAAATACAAGAATCTGATATGATGATCAGTGGAATCATTTCCGGAAAATCAGAACTATGGTTAAGAGGGCACGGAATTGTTTTTGCAAAATGAAAACTATTCTCTGTAAAAGAGACTTAAACCACTTTTACTTATTTTATAACAACTACTTATATAGGGTGTTTTTTGGGTGTGATCGGATTTTTAATTGGCCACCAAGATCGTGCGATTTAACGTCTCTGGATTATTTTCTTTGGGGTTATGTTAAATCACAGGTTTACACCAATAAACCCAAGACTCTCGATGAACTTGAGGCCAACATTTGTCGTGTTATTGGCGCCATACAGCCGGAAATACTCCACCGAGTCATCGAAAATTGGCGTGATCAAACTGGCCAGTGCAAAATAAGCCGTGGAAGCCATTTAAACGATATCGGAAGCCATTTAAACGACAGGAGAATGTTAAAGATTTTCGGGGTTGACAAAGTGCCCAACGAATAGATCCTCACACGCGTGAAGAAAGACAAGAAAATTTTCACTTGCATCAAGAGGAGATAATTGGAATACTTTGGGCATTTCATGAAAGAAAACAAATATGAAATCGATCAAGTCATATTGCAGGGTGAGATACAAGGAAAACGAAGTATAAGAAGACGAATAAATTCCTGGCTGAAGAAACTAAAAGATGGGTTTCACGGAGCACGGATACATTGTTCCGAGCAGCTGCATACAAAGCTAAATTAGCCATGATGATTGCCAGCCAACCATCAAAGTGGAGAGGAACGATGAGAAAAAGTAGAAACAATTTCTCCCACTCAACCAGACTTGTTAAAGAAGATACGTGAAAACCAGACAATATTCTTTTATAAAACTGTGTTCCAAAAGCACCAAATCCGCAACTCCCGGGATCGGAACGCAGGCGTCTTGTCAAGTAGATTCGTAAATTTAGATTTTAAAAAAATAATTCCAGCCTGGTTTTCACATACAGTGTATTTCTGGTCATTGCCACTTGACAAATAATCCACTAGGTTGTTATGTATACAACAAATATGTAATACACTACAATTCACTATAAAAGGTTATATTTTTTCTAATTATATTTTTTCCACAAATAAATATGGAACATCTACAGATTTAAAAAAAATTACTGTGTGTGTTCGCAGTAAATTCATTTATAAAAATGTATAAGTATAACCGAAGAATATAAATACATATTTTACTTTGTGGTTTAGGCAACTATATAATAAATAAGAGGAGGTGGTGGGTTGGACTATGCAAACGACTCGATAACTATTGACAATTGAGCACATTCCCATAGCCACCGTGAGTGTTCCACACCGCATAATTGTATATGTATGTAGCGAGACATGGAAATTCTAAGCATCCAATTGCCTTCCAATTTGCCATAAATATCCGTAATGCGCGGCCGATTTCAAAATAATATTCTGTTATAGCAACATCCGGGTAGTGGCGCGGTCACACTCGAACACAGTATTACTATTGTAGTTAGTGACTGGTTCACATATTTTCGCCTTTAGGAAATAAAAAAGGTGATAGAATAAAACAAAACAAAATTATTTTCAATGTAGTCACCCTGTAGTTCAATATATTTTTTAGAAAAATGAATTATTTTTTCAACACTACTGAAAAAATATAATGATATTAAATTTTATTCTCAAAATTGTCAAGAATTGATTCAAGTTCATTTAAGATTCACTTCAGAAAAATAATAAATGTTCATACTCGTTCTTTACTGTAACGCCATTTCCCTGTCAGGTTAGACAGACAGGAGAGAGCGCCAAACTTTCCTACCACAATACACATACTTCGCCCCTTCTTCATCCATACAACTCGATTTTTAGCAACGTACAACGACGATTTTTCAATACGCATTAATGTTAAAAGTTACATACTCGTATATTTGACTTAATACGTATTAATGGTAAAAGTTGTATAGTATATTCATATATTTGAATTAATACTCATTAATGGTAAAAGTTACATATGCACTCGTATACTTGACTTCAAAGTTTTTTTATTTGTATAATTTGCATTCATCAGCTTTTAATTGTTTAGATTGCGATAGGCTATCTTGACATTTAGTATAATTGTCAGCCCTCTTGTGGATGGAAGACGTCTATGCGTATAATGGTTCATAGTGTGTATGCTGTTGCAGTTCAACAAAAGACTTTTCACATTTTCGTCCTTCAAAATATAATTCACTTGATGCAATCATACATTCCATGTTCATCTTCTATTATGTCTTCGTCTCACATTTGCACTGAATATTTGTTTTGTTCGTTTTTCTTCATTAATTTGTCTTACATGTCCAAACCATCTCAGTTATCTTACTTAATACATAGGCCTTACGTTCACATTTATCCCTAATTATTTAATTTAGAATTTTGACATATATTGCCACTCTTTGTATTATTCTAAGTGCACACCTTTTTACAGCATTTATTTGGTTTCTTTCAGTAGTTTTTTCACGTCTAAACTGTAAACTGAAGGAGCCACAATTTATTCAATAAAGGTATTGAATTCAATATGACATATGACAATCAGTAAGTGAGGGTGAGTTGGGGAGGATGCGTTTGAATAGTTGTCAAATAAAAACAAAGTAGGAAGAGAGGAGTGCTGGGGGTTGAGAGTATCGCGTTGCCGTTTTGAGTCCCGCCCGTCCCATATCTGTCCCCCGGGACTGAACCGACGCAGAGCGGTGGCCCTGCATGTCACTTTAAACCAGCAATTTTTATTATATTTCAACTCAGTCAGTTCACGTTTAACGAGTCATATTAACAGGTTATCAAATGTTTCGGCTGTTACTTTGTGAAACTCCATATTAGAATATTTAACAATAAATTAACTTTATTATTACACTATTTATATTATATTAATCCCCGCTACACTTATTTCTATCTCCTATCCTGATAGATCAGCCTTAAAAGTTTCGGAATAGGATATGAGGATTCCACCTGAAGAGGGCCTCGGGATAGGAGTATTTTTTCAACATCTAGAATATACGTGTATGTCGAACTCCATGGTTTAGTCTCCTAATACGAGGATTGCTGGATCGATTCGCATTGATACTCAATTTTTTAAAATGGGTTTCAGTCTGGTTTTCACTTGAGGTATCGTTAGCATTTTTTTAGTCCGTTGGAATTTATTACCCCATGAAAATAAATCCGACAGATTGTATTGTATTGTATCACACTGTCAGTGTATACAGTACAACCTGGCGAGCTTATTGCAATGTTGCAATATCTTTCAACTAACCATAAAGAGGACTTTAGTGAAAACCAGACCGGAATCTTTTTAAAAAAAATCAGGTTTCCAACGGGAATCGAACAACGTAAGTATATATTATACGTTATATGGCACAACGAACGTGTAATATAGCATATAAAGTGTTTAATTTTATTCCTTTATTTTTTTTACTAAAAATGACTTAGTAAATGTATGGTTTATTGAAAGATATTTCTATTTGGCAAAAAACCCACTTCATTCAATAAAGTATTAAATACTCGTAGAATATTTAATTTATTGATTTGGTTGAAATTTTATTGTATTTTTGTTCCTCCAAATTCTCAGAGATCAATTGTTGTATATTCCTATTTTAAGCCACCTAATGCTTATTTTGAGGTCGAGTTAGTCCTTCCAGGGTACGACAACCTTTTTGCTCTCCTACATTATTCATCGACACTCTTCTACCTCAATAATCCGGGCTTACTTTTTGGACTCGATACAGATATTACGCTCTTTTAGTTGATCCCTACGGCTTTAGTGATTGATTTATTCTGGACTAAATCAATGGATAGTTATAATTCAAAAATGTGTCTCTGTAATGAATAAGATACTAATAATGGGTCAGATTGGGAACATAATTTTTCGAGGATCGAAAGAGATCTAATTTTTTTAAATATATTCCAATACGCTATTTTTAAAATTAATTCTAAAATTAAAAGGACCTGAATAAACGCGGTAAAAATGCGTGCACTGAAGAATACATGAGTTAACAATGTTAACTACCAGTTTGCAGTACGGTTTGAAATTAAATAAGTTGAATGAAAGTGCCAGTTTACAAGGCAGACAAAACAATATACGATTATTGGCAGCCGTTGAATACTTCGAGGGTGTTAAAAAACATTCACGTTGCTTGGTAGAAAGTGTTAGTGAATTACACTTTCGTTGTATACTCTTCTAATTCTTCTATACTCTTCTCTTCTAACTAACAAGAAACATGTTATGTTATAACCAGATTGGAATCCTTTAAAAAAACAGGGTTCCCGCGGGATTTGAACCCACAACCTCCGGGTTGGGGGGCAAGCATTTTACCAACTAGACCACGGAGGTCGTATGATAGAATATGTATGATAGCATGCAGAATTTAGTGATGCATGTGAACTTAAAGCTGATGTATTCTTCTAAGTAAGATGAAAAAGAGTACTTTGAGTTGGTTGAGGCATGTCAAACGATTGAATGACGAAAGACTAACGATTTTTAAAGATTATTTTGCAAAGATGAAAAATAAAACTGATTCTACACTTAAATAACATACTCGTACATACAAAATAACAGAACAATCCAACCAAACCTTATCGAAATATTTACGAAACAAAAGATTCAAGAAAATTCCAGATTAAACTATTTAATTGGAATTTTATTCCACAAAATAATGCTATTTGGCTATAACTTGGTCAAAATTTCAAATATGCTCATAAAAGCAAGAAATTTAAGAGTTTTGCTTAGATTTTTTTCAAGTTCTGATGATTTCATATTCTCGTATGCGTCATGTCTTATGTGGTGAGAATTATCCATAAAATTTATACGAGTATATCACTAAGTTTTTTTTAAATACTATGCGTATCCAGAAAGTAAGTGTACTGAGGCTCTCACGACCGGATGGATTTTATTTTCGACATGTTGGCTACACTTCCGTGTAGCCTGACCCTTCCCCTCCGCAACGAGACCGGTTCGAGGTCAGTACGTTGAGAAGTGTCGACGCGACAACACGTTTCGTGAAAAATGTCAATCCAATCTCCCGCCAAGTGCGAAATACGCGGCGTCATCCGTTATCTCGTTTGGAAGGGAAAACCTCCGGTTGAGTACGGTACGAGTGTGTACAAGTGGTGTCGCGAGTTTAAAAACGGTCACGTCACACCTCTTCACCTTCCGCCAAAAAGTTCAAAACCACAATTTCAGCCAAGAAAATCATGGCATCCGTGTTTTGGGACTGTCAAGGCATAATTTTAATTGAATATATGCCTCAAGGGGAGACCATCAACTCTGCAAGATACTGTGAGACCCTAAAAAAATTGCGGAGGGTGATTCAGAACAAGAGGAGAGGCATGCTGTCAAAGGGAGTCTGCCTGCTGCACGACAATGCCAGACCACACACGGCCAACGCCACGAAGGAACTGCTCGCCTCGTTTAAATGGGATGTCCTGAACCATCCCGCGCATTCCCCTGACCTAGCACCTTCAGATTACTATCTCTTTACCTCCCTGAAGCTGCACATGGGTGGAAAAAGGTTTTCAACCGACGAGGAGGTAAAGGAGGAGGTGGAGAAGTAGACGGAGGGGTTGGCGGGAAACTACTTCGAGGAAGGCATCAAAAAGTTGATACCCCGCTTCACCACCTGCATTGAGAGGAATGGCGACTATGTCGAAAAATAGCTTACATATGTACTACGGTAACCACGTAATTTTTTTGTTTAAATAAAAAAAATTGTAACCTACAAAAATTCAGTACACTTACTTTCTGGATATGCCTCGTAGTTGCATAGCGTTGTTTTTCGAACATTAAGACCGCCTAAAGGGCGCCTTTGTAATTGGCTCAACGGAAAATAATACAAGTTGAGAGACCCTAAAATCACTAACAAAAGCGCTATCTGGTTATCTAGCATATTTGTAACATAAAATTCGCAAGTAAAATGGTCTAAGAGTTAAACCAGTCCGGAAGTGAATCTATCTGAATTGAAATGAAACCAGGTGTAAACAAGTATTTTGTAAAGGTTAAACGGCCTATGTAATGTTTATACTGATTACTCAACTTGTGACCTACAGTTTTTTAATAAAAGTTGTATTAAAGCTTAAGAAAAAATAAAGAGGTTTAAGTTAAACAGTTCGCTACCCCAAACTTTGGATCATATGGTGCGCGACCCCCAAAGATGCATAGGGGTATTATAGGTTATATATAGGATGTACAGTGCACACAACCAAGCATTGTAGAACACAGTGCAATACACAGCGTGATCGGGAAATATAAGCCGCGGTATATTTGCTCATTGTAAGCATGATTCATATTTCTAGCCGGGGATCATGCTGGCTTTATAGCGTGCAGATTATAAAGCGAGGGAATAGAAAAAGGAAGCATAAATATAGAAATGAGAGAAAATCCGAAAATATTTATGACACGAACTTAAGGAAAAAAATTAAATATAATATGTACTATACGAAATCTCATAGTGACATCAAGTTGAGACGGTGTAGACATGTTGAACGGATACGTTATTTTCTCTTTCATTTTTATATTGCTGCTTAATTATTTCCATGTGTTGTGGTTTTTATGTGTGAACATCATTTCCCATTTGTCATTTTACTTTTATAAAATTTGGACTCATTTGAGGTTTTTCTTTTTTTTTTGATCTTGTTGACAGTTGTAGGTTTACTTTTTATTTTGTTTTCTGCCATTTATTATGACATTGCCATTTATTATGATGATATGGCATTGCCATTTATTATGATGACATGCCATTTATTATGATGATATGTAGGTTTCCTTTTTATTTTGTTTTTTGCCATTTATTAATTTATGTTTTTGTTTCTTTAGTGTATATGTACAAGGGTGTGGGCTGAAAGCCCCCCGATGTCCTTGCGGTCGGGTTCGCTCTACATTAGTGGGGTGTATCTCGGCTGGGGGAATGTTTGTGGGATGAGCCCGGACCTTTTAATGTCGTCTATCTTAAATGTGTTTTCTGCAGCTTGTTTTGAGATGTGTGTGCGATACTGGGAATGAGTTTATTATATATGGTATGTACTCGTATATGTTATGTACACATTGTGTTGCTGTTAGGGAACCTTTATTTGAATTAATCTGAGGTGGTATTTGTGGATTTGTTTTTTTTTCTGCCATTTATTTATTTTCTGTTTTTGATTCTTCTTATTCTACACGTGCAAGGGTGTGGGCTGAAAAACATCTGGTGTCCCCGTGGCTGGGCTCGCCTTATATTGGTGGGGTGTATCTTGGCCGAGGAGATGTTATTAGATAAGCCCAAACTTTTTGATATATTTTGTCTTTAATGTATTTTCCTCAATTTATGTGTATTAGAAGTGTATTTAAATATATTATGTACATACTATGTTGCTATCAATAAACCTATATTTATTTATACGTGACGTAAGATTGACTAAATAAATTTACAATGCAAGCAATAGTGGAAGTCGTGGTAAAGGATGACCGAGAGAAGTATGGTTGGGCTAAGCGAATACAATTTTGAAAAAACGGAAAGATAAGTAGAAAAAAGATAAATAACTATGAAGGAGATGTACGGATTGTAGAGGAGTCGAAAAAATTATGTCGTGATGGGAAAGTTTAGCGCTCTGTCCGCTCTGCAATGTGAAATAGCGTGATAGTTATGTATGTAATTGAAGATTTTGTGATATTAGACGAGAAACAACGTCAACACAAGATTAAAACTCAAATTGGATCAAAAACACTTAATGGATAAATATTTCAGATGCGATTTTTTATTTTTTATTTTAGTGAATCCATGAATGCTACTTTGAAAAATTGGTGACGATCCTTTGTAAAATCAATGTGGGATTGTTTATACTTATGACCTCTGGACATATTATTATTTTATATTTTTTATTTTGTTACGTTTTAGGATGGTCATACGCCTATATACGAGTATATATACTATATATTAAATGCTTGATTTCCAAAGATGAATTTTTTTCTGATCACGTATTTTAATGTTACAAACAAACATACTTAAAAACCTGTTGGGTTGTACTGTATTTAATGTCATTATACCAAAATATATCTGTTTATAATTTCAGCATTTAACTGTTTTACTCTGATTTTAACGTGTGTATAATTAACTAAGATAAATATTGAAATCAAACAAACAATGAGATAGTGTATTCTAGACAACATTCCCAAATCATCCAGTATACAAGGGGACGAGTAGTGGGATATTAGGGTAGCAGCAGGACAGAAGGATATCAGAAAAGTAAAAGGGATAGCAGGATGCTAGAGGGATGATAGCGGGATCAGGTTGCAGTAGGTGTCAATTTCCACCCGTCCATAATATAATGGAGCGCGGAGTGATATCGATATGGCTCCTGTGGTCAGATGCGGCCCAATAAAGACGACCACTAATTCCTCTGGGAATCCCATTAAATATATACACGTCCGTAATGGAAATCACATTTGTTAACACATTATATATTGGCTTAAAGGGGTTCATTCTTACATAATTAAATCAAATTTAAACTGACTCACACATGAGGGACTGAGAAAACGAATGTATTTTAATTATAACGTCAAATAATTTGTTTCTTTTTTTTTTGTTTTGCTTTGATCATGATTGAAGATTGCATTGAATTGTTTTTTTTTTATTGGTTTGGTTTTCATATTTCGAGATTTTTAAATGTTAATTTTTATAACTGTTTAGTATGTACATATGTCTTAGGCTTTGTCGATTTCTTTTTTTTGTTGAATTCAAGAACTTCATAAATTTATCCCAGGTTTTGGTTTTAACTATGTGGAATTAGTATATTATACTACTTTGTTATTTCCATATAAGTATATTAAACTACTCGTACTTTATTATTTTTAAATAAATTATACGTGAACGATTCATTGAAAAATAACTGTTTCTTATTTAAATAATATTTTTTATGTACTCGTAATATGATTGTGGTGAGATTTTATATAATAGGATTGTGGTGAGATTTTTATATAATAGGATTGTGGTGAGATTTTTATATAATAGGATTGTGGTGAGATTTTTATAAAATAGGATTGTGGTGAGATTTTTGAGTTTTCTACTTTATAAATGTCTCTTTAATTTATTTTGTTTTGTGCTAACTATCTGCTTTAGGACGTGTATACATACGCTTCGTTACGCAAAAGAGTGCATTGTATATTTAAATTTTAAAAAAGTAAATAAAACAAACAAATAATTTTTTTTAACTAATTATTCGTACATGCTTTAAAATACGCCTGAAGAGACCCTCGGGATAGGAGGCAGAAACACGCGTAGCGGGTATTAATGTAATAAGTCGAGTGATAGTGAAATTTATTGTTAGATAAAGCTTCGTAAATGTTTGATTCTTCATTATTTAAGACCAACTTGTTAAAAACATGATAGGAAACGATTAAATGGTGTCGCTTGACTTCAGTCCCAGGGTTTTAGGTTCCCATTAGAATCTAAAACCGAAAATTCCAAGTCTGGTTGTTTTTCCAGTTGGATTAGAATAAATGTCTAAATTGCTAGAAGCTTAAGTTGTATTGTGTACATAGCAGGTATAATACAACTGAACTTTCACTCAAAAAAAAATTCGTAAAGCGGTAATATTTAACCAATTCAAGCAAACAGTGCATTTACAAAGAAACTCGGAGTAAAGGAGGAAGACAAGAAGATAAGGGATGGAGACCATTAATCTCAGTCAGGTGAGGGGTAGAGTGTTGGGGGGAGATCAGGACACAGATGCCGGATTTGAAGGTATTTTCTATATTTCCCTTTGTGCCCGATACACGTTATGACCGAGTGACAAGCGAAGCCCTATCCCACCCCCAATTCTGTCAGGCTCTGGTGGGGAAAGGTAGTTTCACCCCCTACAGTGCCACGAGCCCCACAAAGAGATTCTTTCACTGATATCTCAACGAACAACGAGGCTTTTGGATTGGATGCCATATCAATTATTGTCGTTTTCCTGCGTTCGAGTAAAAAAAAGGCACAGTGGTTGTGAGTATACGAGTATTTAAAAATAACTATTTTTATTTTATCAAATACTTGGTTTTTCCTTTGAGGAACTCCATATTAAAAAAGTCAATAGTAAATTACTTTGTGATTCCGCTAAATACATTTATCCAAGCAACACGTATTTCTATCTTCTGTCTCGAGGTTCTCTTTATATTTCCGCCTTAAGAATGGAATAGTTTGATGAGAAAAAATACAAACAAGTTTAGAATAAATCATCGAAAAATTCCGACACAGTGACGGCCAGCTGGAAAATCTGTAGAAGAGACCATCTTTCACTCAGCTTAGCTTGTTGGAAAAAAACATCCCAGATCACCTTGTAGGTGATACTTTTTCCCTTCCCCGGCATTGGATAACTCACAGTGTTCATTAACCTACGTGTGCATTCTGCGAACAATGCAGATGCGTTGTAAAAGCGTGAATGAAAAAAAAAGATTTTAAACACTGTATTACGTTGCACGTTGAGTTGCTCTATGGACGACCTTTTATAATTGACCCAATGGTTGCTTTGCTTGACTTTTCTCAACATCAGAAAGAGTGGGGCAATCTAAATAGGAGCAGATATTGAACGGGCCGCACTGCATATTATATGCACCAGTGGGGCCTAGCAAAATCGCTTTCCTTTAAGTGTGATGAGGTCTAGACTGTAAACCAGATTGTAAACAACTGCCCACTGTACGCGTTTCCAGGAAGTATGCAGGAGCTAGACAATCTTACACCGTACGATGTAACATGGCTAACAAAGACACATTGCATGTGAGAATCATACGAAGAAGAAGAAATGCACATGTTTTAGATACTCAAAAAAGAGTTGAACAGGGTCTAAAGATGCTCGGGTTGATGATTACATAATGTAATCGTACGGCAGAAGTTGATATCACTCTCAATGATTGAACATAATTTCATTTTACCCTATTTAATTTAAATCAAACGATCTTTACACAAAATATGAAGAAAAAAAACTATATAAAGGGTCTTTTAAATTGAGCGGTTTTTTTAATTCAATTTTTTTCAATTCTTGAATAAAACACACAATTTGCTTTGATTTCCAAAAACTTTTTATTGGTCATTGAAGTATAATGTATGACATAAAAATACAAAAAAACAATATCCGCCAAATCTCCACCTCTTGCAGCTCGCAAGATGTCCATTCTTTTGTCAAAATTTTCGATGAAATTTTGGCATAATTGCGGTTCTAACTCACCAATAACGCGAATAATTTCGTCCTTCAGCTCAGGAATTGATCGGGGGTCATTCTTATAGACCTGGCTTTTCACGTAACCCCAGAGAAAATAGTCCAACGGTGTCAGGTCACATGATCTTGGTGGCTAATTAACATCAACGTTTCTGGAGAGTACGAGTACAATACATAAAATAATTCAACAATTTGAACGCGTTGTTGTATTGTATACGACTCCATTTTTACAAATGTCATACATTACACTTCTCAAATGCCACAAGACCCAGACAAGTTCGCGACGCCATCTGTGTTTTACCAAAAAAATTAAAAAAAACCGCTCAATTTGAAATACCCTTTAAAATTTAATTTAAAATTAATATATAAACAATGTTATACAAAATACATATATATATATATATATATATATATATATATATATATATATATATATATATATATATATATATATATATATATATATATATATATAAGATGAAAATATATATATATATATATATATATATATATATATATATATATATATATATATATATATATATATATATATATATATATATATATATATATATATATATATATATATATATATATATATATATATATATATATATATATATATATATATATATACAATTTAATCAATTCATCCCATCAAGAATACCTTTTTTCACTTTACTCCTGTAAGTAGTATAAGTTAAATGGACACCCATAAAACCCATAAAAATGTAACAAGAGTTCAATAAATAATAAATTGCAAACCACTTCACTATGGTACAAAACATTTAGCCAGGTAGGAATCCGGACTATTAAAACACGAGCTGACAATCTTAAATAATGTTGAGATGTCAAAGATTTTTCTTCTACCTGTCAAGGTTGTAAGACTCGTCACTTGTAACAAAATACCATTACTCAACTTAGTTAAGTGGAATCCGCAGTCTGAAGTTTATAAATCATAAAAAAAAATATAGTCAGGGTTGAGGTTAAAAACGCATTGAGTGATATGGTTTGAGAGCGTTTATAGCTCTAGAATTATATCGGCCTGTCTATCTGGAGGAAGGCAACAATTAATTTATTGTGATGGCTGCGATACAGCCTTGTGTATGAAGTATGACAGGGATATTGCCTCTTGAAATATAAGAGAACTCTCCATACTCCGTGCACCTCACTCAAAACTGACTATTCCGGTCTACATCATACCAGTAGGCAGCAGATAGCGGCTTCTCATAGTATGGGGCAGATTGGAGTCAAATTTATTTATAGCTGCACCATCACACGGCGTAATACGCCAGATTCGTATATAAAAGTGATATGCTGGTTTCGTTTCCACGTAATCGTACTTCGAAATGTAATATTGAATCAGATTTTTATCATAAGAGTACACAGAAAAATTCGACCATGTTTTTTGCAATTTAGATTAAAAAGGATCTTAGAAAAGACGTAGGTTTCATTTCCAAGTATATATTTCGAAATGTAATATTGAATCAGATTTTTATCATAAGAGTACACAGAAAAATTCGACCATCTCTTTTGCAATTTAGATCAAATAAGATTTTAGAAAAAAAAAGTTTGTCAAACTTTGTGGTGTCATGTTTCTACATTTTTAATAAAATAAATAAAACACTTATTTGTCATTTTGTATTTAACACTGTTTTATTTGAGCTCACTACCGGTTTCAAAAACCTCCGTCTTCCTCGTTAGGTGCTCCCCTCCCCCTCTCATGTACATACTCATATTACAACTACAAAAAATATATTTTAGACATTTTAGTTCAACTTCACCTGACGAGGAAGACGGAGGTCTTCTAAATCGGTAGTGAACTTAAATAAAACAATGGTAAATAAAAAATTTAAAAAATGGTGTTTTATTTATTTTTTCATTTGTTTTTTAATAAGATTGGTGAAGGTTAAATTATATTTTACTTCTATTGTATATACTCGTATATAAACAAATAACATATGTACACTTATTGCCATGTGCTAATTTCTGCCTAGCAACAAGAATTTTTCAAAAGGTCTGTTGTCAAAAAATATACATACAAGGACCAACTTTTTGGGTTGAATTCGAAACCCCAAGTTGAAAGAGAAGCACTTTTTTTTTTTATTTTAAGACTTTTCTAGTATTTGGTGTTATTTAAAAAAATATTTTAATTTTGATTTTTTTGTTTTTGAAAGTTTTTAATCTTTTTTTCGTTTTGATAATAAAAACGTTACCTTTCACACAGCAAATGGCACAGATCTGCGTAATTCTTGTCTGGCAAGTTGAAAGAGATTGTCGTTTGCTAATAAACCTGTCGTTTGTATATCATATATAACAACATATCTAAATAAATAAATAAATGCTACCTCTGGTTAGCTGGTGACTTGCTGATGACGATGATGATAATAAAGATGGAGAGTATGACAATGATGATGAATATGAAAAAAAAGACAATACACAAAAAAGAAATTGCTACATGGCAATAAACTTGCCAGATTGTATTGTATATGTAACGATGGTCGCTATCGGTGTAGCGTGTGTTCTATTAGAACGTGCTGATGATTTTGATAGCGACATCGTTATCTTCGTTTTAGCTGATTCTGCGTTACTTCTCGTACAGAATCATCAATATAGCGGATTGCTTATTTTCAATTAGTCGTGATGATCTTGATTGATATCTGTTTATTTATAGACTCAGGAATGCCGATATATTTCGATAAGTGGACAGCAGGTAAATAAATAATACAAGTTTTGACAGCTGAATGGACGACAATAAAATGTATGTTTATTTCGCAGAGTGCGGACAATTTATACCAGTGAATGAATACATGGGCGATATATATCTGCCTTGCTCTATCACATGCACTGGCGGTAGAATAATTATTTATATTTGGAGATGGCTAGCCAATTTGCACGCTGTAAATAGTAAATATTGTCGTTGTTTGTGACATGTAACAATCATTGAATTCTTCATCGGTCATTGCCCCTGTATGTTTACTGTATGTTTACTATTAACAATAATTATTTTAATTTATTTGTGTTTTAACAATTCAGTCGTTATTTTGACAATTCATTTAGGTAGGTATACAGGTAGGTACATATACAACGGAAGTGTAATATACTATCTGTGGCGTTATGGCAGAAGTTGATACGTCCGTTTTACCTTAGTTTACAGGAGAAGCAATATTAACTATGATAAGCTATTAAAATCAGTACAAATAAGCATTTTTTAAGTTTTTCCAAACGATATATATTTTGTTTGGATAATGACTGACACACCAAATTTTGCCACAACATGCTGAGAAATATTTTCTATAAATTGGGAGAATAAACACAAAATGACAAAAAAATAGGACATATCAACTTCTGCCATAACGCCACAGATATGTTATAAATACAAGCAAATTCAAAGAGTTGTATCAAAACTTATCGTTGCCAAGACAGAAAATTTGATGTCCAAATATTTATATAAGTGTTTTCCCCAATACGAAATGAGAGGCTCCATTACATAAATTATTGGATTTGTCTATTCTTGTGGAAAATAAAAAGGATATCGGCCGCGGCGTCTTCGTATATTTGCTTTTCATTACAGATCCTCGTATTTACGTCATAAATAACGCATGTTGCTTTGTGATTTATCGCAATACTTCGCTAGGACATTTTTATGGCGAAATGTCATAGGTAGAAAAAGAAGGAGAGGAAACGCCTACACGAAAGGCTAGTCATAACATTTCCTTTTTTTCGGAAAAATCGTCAAAACAAGGACCAAGACGTATAACATTTACCTGTAAAAAAAAAAACATATTACGTTAAACGAATTTTTTGTGATTAACGGATTCTTAAGAACTGAAAATACTGAAAATATAAACATATTTATATACGAGAAGTTCGTACGAGTTCCGTTGCCTAGTTTATAAGACGCATATCTTCCAATACTGGGGTGCGCGTTCGATTAACGTTGTAATCTAGATATTTTAAATGGGTGCAAGTGTAGTTTACTTATTAAGCCATATTTTACATCTTTACGGTTGCTTTGAAGAGATTACCGGTGAAAACATATGTGACGGTCTTTTATTATATGTTTCACTTACTGACGAGAGCAACATCTGATTCAAAGATGTTGGAGAATATATGGTCTATGTTTCTGACAACAATTTGCTGTATACAGTCAAACCTCGGGTCACGAACGCCTCTAGTCACGAACAAATCGGCTTACGAACACAATTTCCGAACAAATTTTGACTCGACCTGCGTACAATGCCTCGGCTCACGAATTAGTTGTAACGGCGAATTACGCAATTACGCATGAGTTGTTCTCAGGTGCGCGCGTTGTGAACATTGTCGTTGCGTTCGTTGTTCTTGATACATGTTTTTTTGCTTTTTATATATATATACAATATACAGTATATATAAAATATATTTTGCATTAAATTATCCCTCATTATGGCGCCCAAGAAAAATTGTTTCGGTTTGCGAACATTTCGGCTCGAGAACGGAATCAAAGAATGAATTAAGTTCGTAACCCGAGGTGCCACTGTATATTGATCAATAAATATGGGCATTAAGTAGAACTAACTTACCAAGTGACTATTTTTTGTTCCATATTGGTATTGTATAATCAACAATCGAAAAAAAATTCAACTTATTTTTTCACTTCATACGTGTATTCCATAAAAAGTGCAATACAATAAAAAACGACAAGGAATGATTTTTTAACAAATTTTTATGATATGGGTTCGTTTAATTATTTTAAATAATTTTACGTCATTCCGGATTCGAGTTTTTCAATAGTTAATTTTTTCAAGTTCTCAATAGCTCAATTCGTGAATACGACACCGAAAACACCTTAATAAGATTACAGGTAAAAGTTAAGTTTACTGAGGTCAAGATAAATGAAAGGCAACAAACGCATATCCATATAAAAAGTGAGTCCACTTTAAATTATCTGTTGTTTTTTTCATAACTTAAGTATTCATAAAATTTATTGTCATGTTTAAATAAATAAAATAAAAAACGCTCTAAGGAATATTGAAGTGACTTAGGTCTCTAAAGGGTGCTAAATAATTTTATTGATTGATTCACCGATAAAGTCTTAAAATCCGATGGTCAAAATGTTCAAAATGCCAGATGATTTGTATCCGCAATTTTCGGATCGCTATTTTTATATCATTGATAATTCATTGAAAATATGACAAATGTTAAAAAAAAATATATCATGAAATTATGCAAAAAAAATTAATCCAGTCCGTAAAGCATTGGTTTCCTAAGAAAGTGGTGTCGTTATATAGCGCACATAACAAAACATTGTCTATGCAAACCAAAAATTTTTTTTTTTTTTGTATTTATTTATTATTCATGTGTATTTTTTAAACTGCACTAATTTAAAATGACGTACATAATAACTAAATGGCTGAATGGCTGCATTGAGGATTTTAATACTCGTACAAGAATGGAACACCAAATAAAATATAATAGATTTCGTAGATGCATTTTTTTAAATAGGCATTCCACCCAACTAAGGGTGATTTGTGTCATCAATCGCTATGCAATTATATGTGTCAATATAATTTCTGCCATCAGTCACTATGCAATTATACGAGTCAATATAATAAAATGAATTTTTAGACAATTAAAAGTGGTTTCCTAGAGAGCTTTGGTTGTATCGTAATATAGCGCACGTAACAAAACATTGTCTATGTAAACCAATGGCATTGGTTTCCTCGAGTGCGTTGGTTGTGAGTGTAATGTCAAATAGCAATGCTGCCATTTGCATGATGGCCGTGATAGCGGAGCCAACAGTCGTGGAACGATTTTTCCCGTGTATCGGACACCGTTATACAATAAAAAATTAGTGCAAACGTAATTTGGACCAGCGAAACTGACGAAATATTGATTGATTTTCTAAGAAATAATGAAGCTTTGTATAATGTAAATAGCAAAGACTATAGAAAAGCCCAGTTGAAACAAAATATGAGGAATCAAATTTGGTTTCCACTGACAGTTGTGGGTTCTCATTTCTGCCGTCTGGCGGAGCGCCAGCATCACGTCATGTAACGTACGCTATATAAGGAACCCGCTTTCTTAGGAAACTGTAGCTTAAGGGTGTCCGCTGGGAAACAAACCCGGGCCGGGAAATAGGTTTTCTTGGTTTTGGTGTAAAACAAAATGAGAACACTGATATTTTGTTACATTTCAATATGGATATATACTGTTTTTTTATATTCCAATTAAAATATATTTATCTTAACGAGTATCACAGATATTTAAAGGAAGCTAAAGAAAAAAACTAAAATATATTAAAACTGGTAGAATGAACTTTGATGTATGGTGGTGAAACGTGGATGTGGAAATACACTGAAAGAAGCCGAATAAATTATGCTTTAGAAATGCGTGTACCGTTAAAAATACATGGGGTGACAATGTTTGACCGAATACGGAGTACGGGATGAATGTGAACTAAATGCTGATGTGTTGAGTAAGAAAATACTAAAGACCAACAAAACAAATATAAAGGGTATAACGTATGTAAGTAGTAGGCATAGTAGAACATAACTAAGGAAAGAACGGTTGGATGAAGTGAATATTTTAAAAGAAGGGGATGTAAGAAATAAGATAAATCGTACGAGTTGTAAGAGAAGCCGTGGAAGAGACCAAATATGTGTGTCAAAATAGGAAACTGTGGCGTTCAGTCATTTCTGCTTACCCCAACAGGGAAACAACGTGATAGTATGTTATGTATGTTTGTGAGAAGAAAGAAAACAATGATGATTTACTAAGGTTGAGAAGATATGAGAATTTATTTAGTATGCGGAAGATATATGTATTTAGATCCCCCTTCAAGGAAGGCCATTACGACGTAATAAAGTAAAAAATATAAGCTCCGAACATCCTTTGTCTGGTATAACTAAAATTGACAATTTCCAGAAAATTTTCAGGGTAGTTTCTCACGTGCCTTAATAGGGGATATCCCCTGATATGAAGAAATATATGATATATTTGGACCGGTGAAGGGTCCAAAGACCAAGATCCTGACCAGAATCGAGATGAACAAGTTACTTTATATTTTAAGAAAATATTAATATCAGTTTCGTATTTAAGGAAAATGTTAACATAAGTTTTATATTTAAACATTATCTTAAAAGCAATTCTTTTCAATTTTATTATTAAAAGCAGATCATTGTTATTCTCTCGAATTTCTTTTTTACAGTCGAATAGTCACGTTTCTCATCTTTGTCACAGTATCAGGAATATCCCGATGGATCTCTTCTGGACTGCCAGAGAATAAATAAATTGAATACTCCTCCACGATGTGATTTGCAGACTGAACCATTCCACATAAGCACAATGCAAACCCCATTTTTGCATTGTGCAACCGTGATCACATCTAAGACAATTTAGGATACATTATGTTAGTTTGTAAGAAGCACTAAAGAAATTGGGAAGGAAAAATATTCGACAGTAAGATTGAAATAATGAAGTATATGTCAACTTTTTACCAAATCATTAATATCTAATAGAGATGCAAAGTACAGAGGTCTATATCAAGATTATTAAGATTTGATACACATGCAAGATGATCCAATGGGGTAAGTTTAATATTCCTCGATGCAGTTTTCAAGAACCTCTGCCTCTGACTTGATCAGACATTTATATCTTAACCAAAATCAGTGTTTGAAAGAAATAGAAAAATGTTTTATTTATATAATGAAATATTTTGATCCTAAAACTTTTTTCAGAAAAGTTATTTTTATTTAAATCGCTTTTTTATAAAAAAAAATTTTTTTTTATAAAATCAGTCCTATAGAAGTTTAATTTAAAGAAATCTAAGTAACTAAGATTTTTAAAGTTTAGACATTTAAAAATATGTTCTAAAAAAATATTTTAAAATTCTCAATATTTACGAAGTTATAGCTATAAATGAGGCAGCAATTACACCGCACCGATATGACTCGGACAATAATCTCAAAACTTTAAACGCGTTTTTCTCGAAACTACTTTTTTTAACCTGGTCGACATAAAATCTCAAGTTCTATCCAGCCAATTGCCTTTAAATTTAATATGAAACTTTTATAAATATTTTTAAATTGTCCCTACCTTGGAAAATTTAAAATTTGCCTTTTTAACATTTAAAAAAAATTAAAATATTTGATAAAAAGGGTAAAAAAAATTCAGACAGCCGCCATTTTACGAACTTCAAATTTTTATCTTTGGTACCAACTGTAACGACATTATTTTTTATCAAGAAACTGTGGATGATTTTGGTTTCAAATTTACAAAAAGGCTTCAATCATGTCGACCAGCTTACCCTCTTTCACGACATGGGTATGCTGTAAATATCTTGAATTTAAATTTTTTTTTCAAAAAATTTATAACAGCTGATAATATCTTGAATTTAAATTATTTTTTTTCAACAAATTTTTTGTACATTGTCAAATCATCAATAAAAAAACTGTAAAAAAAATCATATGAAAAATGTTTTTAGTTTTTTTTATTAAGTCTGAAAAGCGCCCGAAATTCACGCCTCTAGAGTAGAATAATTCCGTTAGTACTTTTTTATTTAAATATTTGTTGTTTTTTTTAACGAGTGAAAAACATAAACTGACTGAATAAATACGAAAGATATATTAAAAAATAAAGATATTTTGAATCTTTAAAACACTGCAATGATACACTGTATGGACCTGAGATCAGTCAATCTACGCTTGATTAAAACTGCTCCTGTGGGAACAAAACACAGGATAGAAACTCTAATTCTGTGCCTTTTGTGGCAAAAATTCTTAATTTATTATTTAATCGAAGAAATTTGCAATTAAATTGATATGTTTTCAGAAATTTACAAAGAGAGGTTACGCTATCAAGGGTTTAATTGTACTCGTGCTAATAACACGTGTCACTGAAAGATATTTAGGTCGGAATCACAGTCCTCCTTCGGCAATCCGCTCCACGATATAATTATTGTTCGCAGCGAGAGCAAAACAAGTGGAAATCTTGATAGAGCCCGTGATTAATGATGCATGAAATTCGAACTGGAAGAAGCACTGGGAAATAACACCGACCCGAAATTAAGTGGAAAACCTTTCAGGAGCTTAAAATCAAACGAAAATACTTGAAATATTAAATTTAATCCAAATTTTGCAATAGAAAATATTAAATTTTAAGTGAAATTTCATAAATACCAATTGTATACTTATTTCTGTCCAGCGAAAGTGAAATATCATTATTAAAATATATTTTAAGTTTGACGTAGCAGTAACATCAATTCATGAAACTTTTAATGTTGTTATCATGATAATGTTTTTGGAGTAGAGCTCTTTTCGCGATGTATAAAGTTCATTTGGTGTATAGGCAGGCTAAGAATATGAAACCTTGAAATAAACTTTTTGGGAAATGATACATTGAATTAGGAAATGATACAATGAAAATGGTCAGTCCACAGAGCTATTGAAATTGATTTAACTGTAATTAATTTAATATTTTTTACAATACAATTTAAAAGTATAAAAACAGTGACAGACTAAATGTGGTGGGATTTTTCAGTAGGTCACTTACAGTGATTATTATCTGCCACTTACTTTAGTATAATGTAATTTAGTACACAGTACTTTAAAATGGATAAAATAAAAAAAATTGTATCCAGTTTCAAAAATCACTAGAATACAAGTCTTTTGGGAGGTTTTATCAAAATTTATGATAATTATATTGTACATGAACACTACAAACTTAACACTTCACTTAAAGTCACCCTTGGTAAGTTTTCTCCGGTTTTCTTAGCATTTTATTTTTCTAAATATACCTATGTAAATGCTAATCTAATGGCTACAGTTGCCACTTTCCTATTCTTACGCTAAACTTAGAACGCCATTGGAAAGAGCCTGCTTTCTAAACGACGCTAATTAATTGTCATTTTATTACAATTATTAAAATCTTGCAACAAATATATAAACAAACTATTCGTCAAAGCCTACCGCTAAGATTATGTACGAGTAGGTTGAAAAGAAGGAAATTTTGTTTAGAATTTTTTGACATCGATTTTTTAACGCGTTTTGAAGTTAAATATTCTTTATATAATTATTTCTAATGAAAAATACACATAATACTCGTATTTAAATATGTTGCATTGTTTTACATTTTGTAGACAATACAACCTGGCGGGCTTATTGCTTTGTAGCGATTTCTTTCAACCAACTTCAAGATGTTAAAAATCCATTACGTGAAAATCACAGATGAAGTTTGAGAGAAACAAAGCAAACGAAAAGAAAGAGAGGAAAAAAACAACGAGACTCACGCTGTGGCGTCGGATTTATGATTCAGATAAAATAAAAAGGCACTCTAAGAGAACTTTTAAAGGTATTAAGACTGTCACCAAATATGATATATCTGAGACTGCAGCATAGTTATAACCTAAACCTTGCAATCTGGGTAAGGGAGAATTCGAGTAATTCTACAATAGTTAGTTCTACAATAGTTAGTTACAATAGTTAGTTCTACAATAGTTAGTTCTACAATAGTAGTTCTACAATAGTTAGTTCTACAATAGTTAGTTCTACAATAGTTAGTTCTACAATAGTTAGTTCTACAATAGTTAGTTCTACAATAGTTAGTCCTACAATAGTTAGTTAGTTCTACAACTCGCACTGGAATATATCCTGTAGTTGCTTATTAAAATATATAAGGTTTCGTGAATCCACCCTTAACTCCGTGTTGGAAGACAGGATTGACAATGTTTCGCATATATTTTCCGGAGAGGGATTTATTGAACACATAATGAAATTTAAAATTTTATCCGTTGTATTCTGAAAATAAAATGGTGTACTCGAGTCTTGAATAGAAACAACTAATTCCCTCTTGTGTGTAAGGATTATTAAATTAAATTAGTGCATGGTCTCAAACAGCAGCTATAATGATCGGTTTTGTATGGACCGAGTGAAAAGAGGTTCCCTGTCATCTAGCTGTCAAATAACTCCCTAGTAATATCGCATAGTACCCATTTCTATGGCTCACGCAGGGTCGCGGCAAGGCACCCGCCCCGCCCATCAATTATAATTAAAGCTCTATTGAAAGCCACAACCCATCACATACTGTATCCAAAACGGCACTTCGTAAATTTATAAATACTATTAAAGTAAAACTAAATATTAACATTGTAAATAACAAGTTACGGGCAGAAACGATTTTTTTCGTAATATGAACCTTTAATAATACAGACAATTTTAATACGACTTCCCAAAAACCATTGCTCTCGTAATAAACCAGGATCACTTGGCTTGAAAAGAGCTAGAGGTAGAAAGAAACACGTGTTGCGGGAATAAGTACAATTAGTAGAATAACAAAGTAATTTACTAGTCAATATTTTAATATTGACGTTTGCAAAGTAAAAGTAGAAACTTTGTATAATTATAACTTATTTAAGTAAGAACTTAAAAGTTATGAAATCAAGCAAAAACCCCACGATATATCTTATTGTGTGAAGTTATTCCATAAAATTATTATGTTTATGAGTTTAGGTTAAGATTTTATGTTTTATTTTATAAAAATTACGTTTTTGCAGGTTCAAATCTTAAGAACAATTAGAAACGAAATATTGATTATACATAACATATGTACATACGTTTATACTGGTTTCAACTTTAAGATTAATTAAAAAAATACGTTTATGCCGGTTCAAATTTTAAAAACAATTACAAAATTACGATTATGCTGGCTCGAATCTTAAGAACAATAAGAAACAAAATATTTATGATACATAAGTACATACGTTTATACTGGTTCGAACTTTAAGATTAATTATAAAATTTCGTTTATGCGGTTCGAATTTCCAAAATAATAACAAAATTACGATTATGCTGGTTCGAATCGTAAGTACGATAAGAAACGAAATATTGATGATACATATGTTTATACTGGTTCGAACTTTAAGATTAATTATAAAATTACGTTTATGCGGTTCGAATTTCCAAAATAATTACAAAATTACTATTATGCTGGTTCGAATCTTAAGTACAATAAGAAACGAAATATTGATGATACATACATGCATACGTTTATGCTGGTTCGAATTTTATAAATAATTACGAAATTGCATCTATGCTGGTTCGAATCTTAAGAACAATTAGAAACAAAATACGAATTATGATTGGTGGAATAGTGAACCTTGGTGTATAAAACCGAAACAACTGACCAACAATCTTGCAGAACAGCTCGTTTGGTTTTGACAGCCTAACACTTGTTCCACATACAACATACAATAAGCGAAATTGGCATGAAATTTAATGCTTTCGTCGGAAGAAGCAGCGAAACGTTAACGAGTCGAAATAGTAAGCGGACGATTTCTCTATTATTCCATAATAATAAAGAAATAACCATTCTTAAAATGACGATATAAAATAATCAATGGATTCAAGGATGAATAAATAAACTCTCATGTAACAAGCCTGTACGCTCTATGAAAGCATTGTAAAACTATTTCATATTAATGTATCTTTCTTCGAATTGTTGGAAGATTGAATTCACGATTCGGTGGGTCTAATGAGCTCAGTTAAATTTTATGACACGAAATAATAAAGTGAAAGGGTTTAAGGTCGTTTTAGGTTAAGACATTTTGATTAGACGTATTTCCTGTATGATAACTATTTTCTATGAAAGTAAGTTTAGAAAGAAAATAGCTGAATATGTGTGACAGAAATACGTGTCTTACATAGACCATCTGACATTAGAATGCTTAATAGAGTAAGAAATGATTAGATAAAGAAAATTTATTTGATGGAGACGTATGTTATAAGTAAACTTTAGAAAGGAATCTTGAGATGGTTTTTGTCTTATTGAGAAAATTAGCTACGAAAGATTTATAAACAAATATAATGTATCTTAAATTTATGGAGAGCGAAGAAGAGATAAACCGAGAAAAGAGTAGAGAAGCTATTTGGAGAAATTTTGACCGAGATAAAGGTAAGAAGTATGAGAAAAAATAGAGAATATAAGGATGTGAACGAGGCGAGAGCCGTGTGCATGGATAGAAAGGCGTGGAGATCTGTCTTGTCTGCTTTCCCCAAATGAGGCATGGCGTGATGGTATAAATATACACATACATACCATCATGCTGTTTCCTTATCGGGGTCGACCGAGAGGACAGAGCGCCAATTTTTCGTATCGCGACACATCTTTTCCCCCTTTTACTTTTACACAACTCTAACAATTTCTCTGATTTTTTCCATTTCTTTCTTGAAAAACATCATTCGCTTGATCTTAGCATACTTTTTTGGTCTTCCTCTACCACGTCTTGTATTCAAATTTGCACTGTATATTTGTTTTGTTAATGTTTCTTTATTCACTCTACATGCCCAAATAATTTATTTTAATGTTATTTATTTAATTTACGACACAACAGTGTATTTTATAAATGTGTAAAACAGTTATACATATATCATATATGTATGTACAACTGTTTTACAGTAATTCCAAAAATGGCGAAGGATCATTGAATAATTAAAAGCGAGATATATTTTTAGGGTGTGAAGTGCCGATTTCATTCCACAGTGTTTCGGTCCGCAGCCAGCAGGCTGCCAAAGGTTTCTTTACTGAATTCATCCTCTTCATAGAAAAACATTTTATGCTTCACTGAAATATTATATCTTCGTTATGTTGTTAAACTAAAACCTTTTAGAAAATTCGCTGTCGTTTCATAGAATTATTTTTCCTCAGTAAGTACTAGGGATTTATTCGATACCTTTGTGCCTTAATTAAATTCGAGATTAAAACGACCGATTTTGATTAATCTTTCTTTAAAAGGTAGGTTCTGTATAATCGGCTACAGGAGGCTTAGCATAACTAAAGAAAGTCGATTATTATTTTCTTCTTAAATTTTAGTTCACATAGATAGTCGATGAACTGAGCAGAAATTTTATTTATTGAGTTGGTTTTAATGTCGAAATCCATTTGTGAATAAATAAATGGGTTTCGACCAAATTGTAAAAAAATGTAAGCACAATATAAAATAAGTGACAATATAAAATGTTTCGCTATTTTGAAATTCAAATATGTGACCTATCACTTGTTAAAAATGTACTATGTGGGTTCGTCGTTATAATTAAGTTGAAATGTATTAATAAAAAAAGGAAAATGTTGTATTTTAATATTATACAAAAAAAAAACAAATTTTATTTGAATCTAAGGAATCACGAATTTTTAAGATTCATATGGGATAGTAAACTCGTGAGGATGCGAAGTAAGATGAAACTATATAATACTTGTGTTAGAGCAATATAGACAGCATATGAGATTGAAACCAGACCAGGAATAATAAGCAGGTCTCGAAGAAAACCCTCAAGACTATAGCAAGAAAGATATACACAGACAAGAGAAAAATGTGGACATTCTAAGATGAGTAAGTCAACATAGATGACAATGGTACGGACATGTAAAAATGATGAATTCCATATACTGTTAGGCACGGTAACCCCGTTTGCAACCCCACAACCTCCGAGAAAACCACGTGAATAATGGAAATATACCACGAAGTCCATGTCCCAAGAGAGGTCTAAGCCTACCTTTCTAAGACCATGGTGTAGGAAAGGAGAAAAAGTGAGATTTAGTGTTTTCAATCCCTGAATTTGGATGTTATGTTAACATTTTTCAGAAAAAGTCTTATCTTTTTAGAAAGGTTTCGGCTATTCAATATCTCGACAATTTTAAGCAATGAAAATTTTAAATATTTTTTGTTTTTTTTTCCTACGATTTGAACATTATACTCGTACAACCATGATGTACATTTATTCTAGTGAATATACATTTTTTATTGATGTGTGTACTTACGGGAAAAAAACACAAACTTAAATTATATAATTTTATTTAATTTTATAGAAAAAGTGAAATAAAATTAGAAAAAAATACCAATACTTTCCTTTAGACATTACGAAAATAATAACGCACATAGAAAGTTCTCAAAAATCTTCTTGATAAAAAGATCACGAAAAAGCAACATAGCTGTATCGGACGTGTGCAGTCGCCCCTTGTGATTGATGAAAGAACTTGCATGTGGCAATATTTGTAGGTGTGATAGACAATTATTTCGTGATATGGACATTTATGTTATAGGATTAAGTATTGAAATATGTGTAGATCTATAGGGGTATGTAGACTGAAATCCTTACCCTTATAGACTTTGTTCTGAACATGTCAATCCTTGTAAATGCTATGTTTAATATATGATATGTTAATATGTTCTTATAATATGTAATGATATGCTATATGTCAATATGATAAAATTGATCTGTAAAATGTATGTTTGTTTGAGTCCGATTGCGCTCGCGACCGCACAGGAAAAAATGTGCTGGCGGCCGAGGCATCGGGACTAAGGCGGGGGTCAGTCGGGCTAAGCGGCGCTCCAGGCCACGAAAGTGGTTATATTTCGCGGATAGTGGGCGCTTGCTATGACCGATTGACCATTAATATAGTGGGTCCGAAGTTGGCCAAATATATTCTCAGTACCACCGACTTTACCGTGTTTGACTTGAGACCCTCTACCCTACTTCGACTGCCTGAGAGGAATCTCTCCCTGCTCTTCTTCTTCTTCTTCAATTGGATCTTCGCTACGGAATTCGCTACCTCGATTCTCTGAGCGCTACGCGGCAACCAACGTGCCTATCTACAGTCTTTGTACCTATGCGGTACAATAGATTTTTATTTCATTAACGAAAACACTGTTATTTTTCAGTTAAAATAAAGGTACGACCCTGCCCTTATCATCAGGCGAGCTAAAACAAGATTGAATTCGAAAGGGTCATAACATAATCTTCAGTAAAAATACCCTTTGTTTTAGTAAATCAATTAAAATGCCTTTAAATTACTACAGTATTAACGCCTTACCTATAAATATAATAACATTTTTTTAATAATTCATGTTATCGCATATTAAATAATTTATAATAAACAAAAACGTGAAAAAGATGTAATTATCATTTGGAGGTACAGAGTTTATCGATCTAATCAAAGGACCACTTTTATTATCAGCGTAATATCGTATCTCTTGAAACAAAACTATCAGGTTAATAAAGAATAGTTTTAGATGAAGACAAAGAATATCTCAAAGTGTGAGATTACAAGGAAAAATGTGATATAATCCTGCTACGGAAACAAAGGGAGCTCCTAAGCTGCTTGAGAATGAAGTGTCAGGGACAATGGGATTCGGCTGGAGAGCTGACTATGAAGAAACAAATACTGGAAGAACAACGTTAATATCGTATCGAGGGAAATTTTTTTCTTACAATTTCTATTCAAGTAATAACATTAACTTCAAAAGCTTATTTTAGAGATAAGAGTCACATATTTTTGACACGAAAGTTACAAAAATATTTTTTCCATACATATAACACCATTTCGCTATCGGGGTAGGTTAACAGCAAATAGCGCAAGGATTTCTTATCCCTATATACATTATTCGCCTCTTCTACATTTGTACAACATCTAATATGTTACAAACACTACGGGTTCTATGACTTTCTACGTTTTTTTCTTTCCAAATATAATTCCCTTGATCTAATAATCATACTTTCATTATTGTTCCTCTACTACCCCTTTACTCACATTTGCACTATATATATTACTTTGTTGGTATTTCCGCATTCATTCGTTTTACATGTTCTAGCCATCTCAGAGTGCTGTTCATCTTACTTAACGTATTAGCTTTAAGTTTAAATTCTTCACTTATTATCACTTAATTCTGCAAAATGTTTAATATTTAATAGCAGGTTCAATTGCTTCTAGTTTTGTATTAAAAACATGGAATATAATGAAAAACTTACTAGCAAAAATATTAGTAAAATATATGTAGGTAAATATGCATTTTATTAACTAAAATATCATTTATAATGTTATTATTACTAGTTTTGCAGGCATTCTATCTTTAAAAAGATGTCCTGTGTAAATTACAATTAAAGGAAAAGACTGGAAAATGATGTGAAAAACTACTATTGTAATTAATATTTAAGAAGTTATGGACGACCAATTTAGACATATGACTGCCAATTAGAAGTTATGGACGACAAATTTAGACATATGACTGCCAATTAGAAGTTATGGACGACAAATTTAGACATATGACTGCCAATTAGTAAAAAATGTGACTGCCAATTAGAAGTTATGGACGACAAATTTAGACATATGACTGCCAATTAGAAGTTATGGACGAAAAATTTAGACATATGACTGCCAATTAGTAAAAAAAATTCAACGCGAGCTGGTGGAAAACGTTGAAATGGCGGGAGCTGTTTATTCTAGATCAAAGATCATGTGAGGCGCGTACAGGACACAAAGAAAACGTTGTTAAGAGTTTTCTTTTCCATCTTACATGGATCTCCTCGATATGGATGTTATAAAGATGCCTTCTTTTCAGACGTACCCTCTTATCATCCTGTTTATGATAGATGTTATATGTATTAAAAACAAGTGTTTGAGTGAATCAGTTTTAAAAACCAAATGCACATAATAAATTTTTATCATTTGCAATTTTTTTAACCATAGGCATTAGTAAGATTTAAGAGTTGAAATATCTTGTTTCCTAGATTGATCTTAAATCTGAATATAAGTGCGATCATATAACTTAAAACCAAATTTATTTCTTTTCGAAAAAAATGTAAAAAAAACCCAGCGAGAATCGAGTCCATTACACTTTATTTATTTATTCACTGAAAAACTTGAGGTTGAGACCATACTTCGGTTATGCTATACCTCGCTATACTTGGCGACACTAGATCCTTGAAATAGTTTTGTACTGTGCAGTATGCCCTCTCTTTTATTATGGTGGCAATGAGCGTAACTCATTCCAAACCTGACACTTTTATTGCGCCAGATCCAAAACACTCCTCACAAATAATAAAGAGTTTCGATATAAAACCAAATGACAGGAGTGAACTTAAGTATTCATATTTCTTTATTGTATTTTCGATTCGGTTTACGACTGACGGATTCAAATGTGTCGTTTGCTTTAGACACGATTTGAGCAAATTGTCTTTGTTCTATTTTTTTCTCAAACCATAAAATATTAATACCATCCCTCCTTTAAAAGGCTATACACACAACAGTTTTAATACAGAAAGATAAACTTTATAGTACCAAGATATTATATTACCGACCTTCGTGGCCTAGTAAATAAAATGTCATTTTTCGATCTCGGGGTTTCCAGGTTTGATTCCCCTTGATAATCAGATGTAAAATGAAGGGGTTCAAGCTTGGTTTTCACTTAGGGGTTGGTTAAACTTTTTTTGTTGATTGGGAGATATTTCCACGTGGTAATAAACCCACCATGTTGTACTTTAAAAACCTTTAAGTAAAATATTAAACATATTTTTAAGTAAAAACATTTCGAAATTATACATACATATATAAAGGGTCTTTCAAATTGAACTTTTTTTTAAATTCTTGGATAAAATACAGATGGAATCTCGAATTCGCCAGGGTCTCGTGACATTTGAGAAGTGTAATGTATGACATTTATAAAAATGGAGTCGTATATAATACAACAATGCGTTCAAATTGAGAATGATTTTATGTATATTTCAAATACAATTCCTACTTTTTTTAACTTTTAAGATGTCTTTCAATATTTATATATACACTTTATCCAACCATACTTTCGTTGGTCTTCCTCGTATAACATGTGCTCTACTAAAATTTGCACTGTATATTTGTTTGTTAGTCTTCATTCATTCGTTCTACATGTCTAACGCATCTCAGAGTGCACTTCTTGATTTTATTTGATACATCAACCTTAATTACAGATTCTTTCATTCTTTATTCTGTCATACATTGTTACCCCACTTATTCTTCTAAGTGCATGCATTTCTACAGCATTTATTCGGTGCCCTTGACTTTTTCCATGCCCACTTTTTATTTCTATATGTCAAAGAAGATACTAAAATATTGTTATGGACTATCATCTCGACAGATTTTTATACTGTCCGGTTCGAGAACACACGCTTTAGTGCCCCGTTCTTATCGCTACACGCCGCTTCATTTACCTCTTAACTTTTCCATAATTTGAGAAAATATAACTTAGAAAAAATAGTCCGTAACTTGATTTAATCCTTGATTGCTGATCCATATATCGCGTTCGCTTTTTTCCTTTCACACTTTTCTATCACCATACATTAGATTTCGCAACACTTATTCCCAGAATTTTTTATTAGCAACTCTTATACGATTCACATATAAAACTCTGTAATATTGTAGATAAATTTAATTAGCAATCATTCGAAAAGAAAACTTACCAAAAAGGTTATTCTGTTTAGAGATATCGAATATTAAGTGAATTACCTGTAACAAATAAAAATTACAATTAACATTCGTTGTCAGTGAATATAATAAATGAAAATTCATTTAATGTTTCGAATTTTGTTATAATCAACAAAATTTACAAGAGCACTTTCAATATTTTATTATTATTAAAATAATATTGATAGATCTATAAGTGGCAAAAGTAACCATTTTTTATATCACAAAATTTTACGAAGCATTGAAATATCTCTTGAACGCGAAAGAATTGAAAAAAAAAAACAATTATTCAGATTAAAATAAAAAGGAAATGAATTATGATTGTCATTTGTACAGTACCCGGCAGTAAGTAATAAACATCGGGCTTAGAGATTGTCGGCCATAATAGGCTAACTTCGGCTTTGTAGAGCGTCGTCTCTGTCATAAAGAAGACACTTCTTTAGTATCCCACTCCCTTTTTCAGTGATTTGGAACATTTTATAAATATTTAATGTTTCATTAAAGCTTTCGGCTTTTTATTTCTTGAAACTCCATAATACTCGTATTTAAAAATAAATCACTGTGCTATTTAACTAATTATACAAATTCCCGCGACTGACGTTTCTGCGTCCTTCCACGAGGTTTTTTTTCAGGCAGAATAAAACAGCCTCAAGATATAAAAACACATGTCATGGGGATTAAAGTAATTAGTGGAATAATAAATAAATTTATTATTAATTATATTCTTATACAGAGTTCCACTAAGGCCGAGGTCACACCAAAGTGCTTCGTTAGGTGCTAAGCTAGGTTTTACGTAACTCATACACTAAGTGACTTCATGCTTGGCCACACCAAAGTGCTTCGCACAAATTCATTTCACATTTGGGAGCGGTTGAGTCAACAACGATGCCACTCTCAAAACTAACCAATTTCATTACAACTTACCATCTTTATTTACTTCCTGTGCAAATTCATTCCAAAGTGATTTTATTACAGGTACATTTTTGTATAACTTGCTCGATGGGTTCCATAAAGGTTCCCTTTTATACACAGCTGTTATTAAAACTTCCACCATCTTGTAAAATCACGTTGACACATTAAAATCAATCAACACGTCTGTTCGCTAGGAAATTCACTTGGTGACTAATCGTCATGTAGCGTAGCGCTAAGCGTGCAGTGTGGCCACTGCGATAGTATGCGGTGCGTTGGTTCGCTAGGATATGTCACCTAACTCGCAGCGTAGCTCTAAGCACCAACCGAGGCTCCTACCAGTGTGGCCTCAGCCTAACTTAAAAGTCGAAACCTTTGACATTTTAAATGTAGAAATTTTAAGAGATGGATTTGTGAGAAATATGAGGAATTGAAAGGCATGTTTAATGATATGTATCGATGTTCAATAGACTATGTATAGGCTGCATTTCTTTCTTTCTCGAGGTGCTGTCTCCTGTCGGATGTTGGAACTATCATGACAATCCTTATCCTGTATACTGAAGTCGTGGGCGTGGAGATATATCCACTCCATCTTCCTCAAAATGGAGAGATGGTATGTATGGTATGTATGACTTTCAAAAAATATCTTATTAAGTTCGGTTTTCAAAGTATTGAAGTAGCATAATACTTGAAGCAAACTTTTTGAGGGAAAGTGCCCCCGTAAATGAGTTTGTTTCTCGGTGGAAAATTGGCTGCTCTATGGTGACACTTCACATAATCTGCGCTTGGCTACTCTCTCTCTCTCTTAAAGGTTAATGATTGTTACGAAATCCTTTCAAATATCAAGGCTGACTCAATTACTTTCCGCTTACTGAATATTCTTCATCGTTATATCGATATTAACATTAAATTTAATAACAATGTACGAATAGGTCAACATTGTTGTCGTTCGAAACATAAATGTATAATATTTAATAGTCACCAAAATAGTATTTCGTCATACATAGTAGAAACATGCGTGTTTATTATCATGTGGCGATGTCTTTCAACGTAGTAAAAGTCAGATTAGAAACCTTTTTTAATAAATTTGTATCCAACGGGAATCGAGTTTCCGGGTTGAAAGACAGGCGTCTTGTCTTATCAAGTAAACCACGGAGAGTGTCGCGATTACCTCAGAGATGGAGAGATAATTGTGCCTCGGTCAGTTTTTTTAGTCATCTGTGTTTTGAGCACAGTGAATTATTTAACTAAAAGCCTTAAATTGACGAATCCTTACAATTCTTAACTAGTCACATAATTAAATAATATCATATACAATCTTCATGGCCAAATAAGGGATTTCTGATTTCTAGCCAGGGATACGCAGTTCGATTCTCGTTCATATCAATTTTTAAAAGGTGGGGTATACAGTTGTTTAACTTGAGTTCTCTTTGATATAATTTTATTTGTTTGGAAGATATTCATTCCTACACGACCATTCACCATGTTGTGTAAATTAAATCGTTCCACTAAAAGTATAATACAAAACACAACAAACCAAAACCTGAAAAATAGCGGTCTTGATTTTATCACTTAAAACCATAACAAAGAGTAGGTAAAAATAATTGTACTTAGCAATAATACTGATTTTATGTCCGTACTTTTAATAAAATTATTTGAAAATTTCGATTCATTTCAGGTATACACAAAATTAATACTGGAAAATAGCTTCCATTTAAGCGATTAAATATATGAACTGAATTCACATTTTAGTCTAAAATCATGTACGCCTGGGGAAAAATGAATGACCATTTGGAAAAAAATTCAACATTTCAGGATTACGTTCAAGGATAGAAAAATAAATTGATTGATCAAACAAATAAAATCCTGAAAAGTTGTAAGAATGAAGTCACTGTAATATTGTACATAAAATGTATGGCAAAACTAAAACAATGACATAAAAGGAATAAGGATACTAGGAAAGGAATAAAGATAAAAGGAATAAGGATACTAGGAAAGGAATAAAGATAAAAGGAATAAGGCTACTAGGAAAGGAATGAGGATAAAAGGAATAAGGATACTAGGAAAGGAATAAGGATAAAAGGAATAAGGATACTAGGAAAGTATATGAATTGAAATAAGGGGCAGAGCTGAAGATTAAGAAAGGAGCATTCAGATTGTTCGACCAAGTAAAAACATTAATGGTGAAAGATTTATAAAAAATAATTCATAGGAATAGTTCAAAGGGAATGAGAAGTTCGTGATGACATGGAAACCTTATCAAAAACGTGGCACGACCAAATCAATCAAATTCTGAAAGAGGAAAGGGCGAAAAGCCTTTATAATAGGTGAGTATGCATGATGAGGTATATGACATACATCTTTGTGTGATGGCATACATCTTTCGTGTTGATCCCCTCTATATATACCTATATAGAGGGGATCAACACGAAAGATGTATGCCACGATATAATTAAGTGGATATCTATTATTTCTGTCTGCATCTATTAGAACATGCTTGCATCTCTCTTCCTACACCTATAAGGACATGATGATAATAAATTAACGATTATGTGTAAAATATGCTAAACGAATTCCACCAGTTATGAAATATTTTAGAAAACGTTAGACCACGTAGTTTGATTCCTGTTGGTACAAACCTTTTTAAAAAAGGATTGCAGTCCATTTTTTATTCAAGTCCCCTTTAATATATTTTGTTGGTTGCACTGTATATAAGGAAAGTGTATACAGTACAACCTGAAGGGTCTACAACTAGCTGTACCTGGTGTATCATATATCCTCCGAGCAGATAACTAAGATACTATACAACACACGAAAAGGAAAAAGGTGTTTTAAAACATTCAAAATTTATATAATTCGATTACATCACTGGTTGAATCCTTTAAGGATTTCTTTTTACGATATACGTCGAGTGGCAGGTTTAACCTTGCTGTGGGACGGGTTGACGCTTTCGTTACAGCTTTGAAGATCCTTTTTTTCGTGTTGGATGGTTGATTTTTGGTTTTATAGAGATGTCGTATGTATACCTTTATTGGATGGTGTTGGTATTAAAGCGAGAAGAAGTTGTATGGTACGATGGACGGGGATTTTTGAAGTTGTCGTTAGGAGGTTATTTTTCCCACCGAGAGGGTTTCCAACAGAAAGAAGTAAACGCTACAAATGGAAACAAAAAACGAACCTGGCAATAACGACCATGTTAACATGCATAAACTGTCATTAAAAAAATGATATATCATTCATTAGCGGATTATATAAAAAAAAATCACAAAATGTCGTGTTTTTATTTATTATATATCTTGTTTTTAATGTAGCTGTAATACGGTAACATCAATAAACAAAACAAAATTATAAATTTAACAATTTATGTTTAAATACTCGATACCTGATTCTAGTGTTTGATTTTTAAATAAATATTCAAATGACGGTATGATGGAGTGAGAAAATTGATAGCTTGATAAATGAGTTCGAAAACCAGTTTCCAATACAAATTAAACGTTTCCATTTGATATCTGGCTGGCTAGGGGTTGGGTCCGTAGGGCGGGCCACGTCGTAACGATGCGGTGGAACAAGGCTCGCCCGATCCGGTCCACAGAGTAATGATGATGGTTCTGGGAGAACTAATTCTCATCTGATATCACCCCTTTCTCCTCTCCTTTTGCTACTCACCTGTTTTGTGGAATGTTTCAAGCATCCAGTTACGCATTATGTTTTGTCAATTTTTTGTTTATAAATTACTCATTACCTTTTTTTTTATTGTGTTTGATTGATTTCGACCATTCGAAAATAAATACAAAAAAATTTAATGCGCGTCAATATAAAATGTAAACATTAAAACAATATATTTAATACAAAATTACAATCAACAGAAGCACACACATACTACCATATAGATACGTACACAGTAGGCCAAGACCCAGGGACGCATCTTATGCATGGAATCACTCAAAAACATACACAAAAAAAACAGAAATTTTCTTGCATAATCCACCCTCTCAACACACATAGAAAAATATAACAATTCTCCTTACAATTTGAATCAAAACCCAAATAAAAAATAAAATATCAATTAACAATGTGGAAAAATTAAAGGACAAAACTCATGACGTAACATACGTGTATGATATGTATTCATTATACGCCGAGTGTGGCTGAGAGACAAATTTTCTACGGTCCCAGCAATTGAGGCAACAACCACTGAAATAGACAACCCACTTTGAGCATTATATGTAAGGTAACAACACTCGCACACGTCGAACGTATGAAAGTCAAATATAACGAATTATTTTACCGGACTGAGACCCTTTTGTAATATTTTTTTTAAGTATCGAATCCGTGACCCCCGATTGAAAGACCAGCTACCGCCTTACAAACTAGGTTATGGAGATTGTTTCGTATTTTTCTTCTTCTTCCCAGTGTAATGTCAGGTCCCCTCAACGTTGAATATCACCTGAGAGTAGACATCTTTGTCCCCGGTAACCCGAAAAAGATCCCCGACGCTCCTTATACCAGTCCAATCACATATATTGGGGAGCCAGGAGATTTGCCTCCTGCCAACACCTCGTTGGCCCTCTATTTTGCCTTGGATGATCATGTGCAGTAATTTGTACTTTGCTCCTCTAAGTACGAGTATATGACCCAAATAGGACACCTTTCTGATTTTAATATTAGTCAGCAACTCGCTATCAACTTTGGCTCTTTGAAGAACCCTTGTGTTGCTAGCATTCTTCGGTGTATCCACATTTCGAAAGCTTCCAGTCGGTTCATACTACCAACTTTGAGGGTCCATGATTCCACTCCATACAATAACACTGACCAAACGTGGCATTTGACTAATCGTTGTCGAAGTTTCAAGTTTAGATTATCATCGTAGAATACGCTTCTAATTTTATTCAAAGACGATTCAATTCTGCACTTGACTTCGGTTTCTAAATGTCCGACGTATTTAAATGTTTAGTATTATCGTTAAATTTTCCTTAAAAACGGTAATAAAAATATATGATCAACAGAAGAACATGTATGACGAGACATAAAAGGTGATATGAGCATGTATGTTATGTGTGGATAGAACGGTGTGGAGATCTATACTCTATCTACACCAAAAGCGATATGACGTGATGGTATTAAGAACCGTTATTTAGCTTAAAAAAAAAACGTAAACTCTATTTATACTTGTAGGTATTTGTATGAATTGCGTAACAAGCAGTTCTTGGCCTGTTTTCCTCTCATTAAACGTATCCTTTCACGTTGTATTTTCTCGTCGTAACAAAATTAATGATGTGATGTTTTGACACCCAGACTGATTTACAGGCTTGGCTCACTCCATTCCATATCCATCTCTAATCAGGGATTTCTCTCCAGAGATCGAGTCTATATTTCCCGAGATTGTTTTTTTTCCCGGGATCGCATAATATTTTTAATTTATGATGTAGTATTTTTTTGCGCCAAAAGAAGCATTTAATGTTTTCGGTTCCAGAACCATTATGAATAAGTAGATTCCAGTAAAAAAATAATCTCGAATTTCAGGAAACTAAAGGTAGAATAATTTTAAAACATCAATAACTTAAGAAATACTCTTGATCATTAAGGCATTGTTTTTTTAACCTTTTTATTTTTGCAACCCCCCAAAATAACAAAAAACATAAAATAAAGAGTTCACGCCCCCCCCTCCCTCCTGCACAATGAATATCTTGCTGATGTGAGTGCATGTTGCCTCACAAATGTTGTACTTGCAAAAAAAACGATATGCCACATCAGTTAAGAATATCTACTTATTTTTGCATATTTTTTATGCATATTCTAATTTGGTTCTAATTAGATAATTATATAAGTTTCGAAGGATATCGGTACTATTCAATTCTCTTGATATCCTTATTATAAAATCAAGTAGTTTGTAACAGTCCGATATCAAAGGTTACGTCCAAATCTTTGAATTCAGAAACTCGGTTTAATGCCACTCCTTGTATAGTATACTGATGGTGGATTGGTTTTACGTAGGGTAGCTTAACACTTTGAACTTGTCCCGAGTATGTATACGAGTGTCAAGTACAAGCAGCTTTGGTAGTAAAAATGGATGTAACATTTGGTTGATCCGAAGAACCAGTAACTTATTGACTATGTTTATATTACTTACGCTACCTGCTGTACACTATCCCTAGCTACATAGCATATACTGAATAAACGAGATAAGTTTACCAATGATTTGGAATTTGGTCTGTAATATTTTTCTTAATACATGCGTTATTTTGTACAATATCTTTTAATTTTTATGACTGTTCTGAGGGATCACGATCCACGGGTTGATAAACGATGCGTTAAGGTAAAACCATAATTGCAAACATAAATAATTAATTGATTTCCGTTGATGTTGATGGGGTTTCATTAATTCCCTGTTATAT
Source organism: Odontocerum albicorne (assembly GCA_949825065.1). NCBI lineage: Eukaryota > Metazoa > Arthropoda > Insecta > Trichoptera > Odontoceridae > Odontocerum > Odontocerum albicorne. The sequence continues at coordinate 33,952,023 of OX463852.1, read as the reverse complement.
TTAGATGGAGTGGTCCAGATCAGTCATATCATGGATGAGTGTCCAGTATATTTACTCATGGAAAGAACTACTCCTGAAGTTGTAATATGGATGAGAAACATAAACATTGGATTTTGAGAGAGATAAATTATATTAAAAAAATCATCGGTAAAGTCCACTTAAATTGTCGATTCCGAAACAACCTGGTAAATTATTAAATCCCAAATCAGCGCAATTGAAATTTTTCTCAATTGTACACCAGGAAATATTGTCAAAATAGCGTCACTTGCTTTATATTTTCTGCTGACACTTATCACAACAGACATTTAACAATTTTCAAATCTCATTACTTTTTTCTATAAAATAAAATCCCCTTTAATTATCATACAGCAAAAGGTGATAAAATACAATTTTTAGAGCGTAATAAAAATACCTTTGTTTATTCTGCCCACAAGACACCTCATTTAATGAGGCATCCTTCTTAGACCTTCTGATCCGAACCTCATCCAGCATAACCCAAAATTCGCGGTATTAATACAGAGGGACGCTTAGTTGAGAGCTTTAAATTTTTATTAAATTTTATATTAGCAAAAATTAACGCTTCGACCGTCTTGTTTGCCAAATCTTGTCCTGACAAGGTGGAATTGTTTTGTTTTAAATATATAACAAGAAATTAATTTGGTTTTTCAAGGATTGCATTTATCACCACGACACGTGTTTCTAAATCATATCCTAAGGCTTTTTAGGTGGAATTATGCATTTTTATTACGAGAGCATTGCTTAAGTCAGACTGGTGTCAAGTTGTATATGAGTGGTTTATTGTTGAACGTTTTTTTTTTTTTGATATTGACACTTTCTATATTTCGGTGGATGGAGATATAACTGAGCCACTTCATAGGAAAACATGAGTAACCATTGTTTTTGTTATACATTTTTTATTATATTCAGTATAACCTAACGGGCTTGTTGCTAAGTTAATTCCTTACAACCAAAAAAATAATCAGAAAGATGTCCAAAATATTGTAATGAAATGACGTTGCAATCTAACGCTAAATCAGTTGGAAATGGAAGCTTGGAGTTTATATTTCTTCATTTGAGTGAGTCATTGCACAACAGAAAAGTCACCAACCATACCACTGTACTGAATACGATAGCACACGATACGAGCACACCAGCATGATTTTTTTTCTCTTTAAAAAAAATATATGAGTCTTAGCCATCCTTATATCCCCGAATACTAGGCAGAAAAAGCCTGTATAATTCGAGTAGAGTAGCACAGTATGAGGTTCAAACCGGCGACCATCTGCATGGAAGTCCAGTGCGTTTTCACGGGGTCATGCCTCTCACAGGTATGTAACAAATACAGTTAAACATAAAGAATTAAATAAATTGTAATGTGTTCAGACAAACACTGTTTATTGCACTTTATATAACGGTATAATCCTACGAGTTTTAAGGTTTTCACCAGTCAGCCAGTATTGTTTGTACTCCCCTAATGATGGGTCAAAGACCTTGAAACAGGTAGGGTTATACTATATTTTATTTACTTATTTATATATGACTAAAAATCTTTAAAATACATAATTTGTGAAAAAGAAAACAAAAGGTTATTAAATGTGGACACACAATTTTAATGAATCTGGGTTAATAACCTTTTATTTGACATGCCCCCAGTAAACTAGGTTTTTATCTTACTGGTGACATATAACATTAAAAAACTAATTGATATTTCTTTCCATTTTTTTACTTAACAATACCCCATCGCACACTCTCATCAATTTGATAAACCGTTATATAAAGTAGAATAAACAGTGTTTGATTAATTACAATGTCTTTAAGCCTCCACAGTGTTAATGCCTTAATTATAAATAATATATTAAATAAATACTATAACTTAAAATATCTATAAGTCTTTTTCATCATTTATCTTTTAAAGAGTAGTAGTCTTAGGGGTAGATAAGATTTCACCCCCACTCGTATAGAAACTCCATTATAAAGAACAAAAGGATCGCTTATGAATAAGCCACACGTTCTAAACAAGCGGAAACAAAATATAATGAAACATATTACACTTCCTGAAATAACAAGGTTCATCCCAACAAAAGAGGTACCAGAGAGATGGAGCGAGGAGATAGCGTTTGGCTTTGTACGAGGACACTATTTGTCATGTTTTAACAGTTAACAACAAAACAGAAGTTCTACCGAACGAATTTCACATATGAAAAAGCATTTATCTGTCTCACCAATCCATATTTAAACAATAGCGTTAACAAGAGGCCACAGCATAACTAGTTCTTTTATCAACTATTGGTGCCCATTAGCTAAAAAACTGGTTTTGTTTAGGTTTTTAAAGCGAGAAATAAAAAAAAAACATTAAGTTTTTCACCGTTTTTGAGATAAAGAAGTATAATATATGAGCACAATCATTTTGGTTCCACAGGCTATTATTTATTTCAACCGACTCAAGCAGATATTGTCAGTTAAGCGTGTAGCGATAGAAAACAAAGTCACGTAAATAGACAGTATCACAATCTGCTAAGATTATGGTTCACAACAGTGTTTAAGTACTAACTTTGATGTATGGAAGTGAAACGTAGACTTTGAAGAAGACTGAAAGGAGCCGAATATATGGGGTGGCAATGTATGACAACATATTGAATTAAATGATTAAGAATGAATATGAAATTAAGGCTGATGTGTTGAGTGAGATGACTAAGAGGCCTCGAAGATGATTTGAATACGTGGAACAAATTAATGAAGAAATACTAACAAAAAAAATATATAGTGCAAATTTGAATGACATATGTGGTAGAGCAAGACTAAAGAATTATTGTTGGATCAATTTAATGATATTTTGAGATAATTAACTGTAAGAAGTAGGAAGGATTGTACAAGCTGTTTAATGTGCACAGTTACAGAAGAGGCGAAATATGTGTGTTTAGATAATAAAGTCTGGCACTGTGTCCTTTCTCCCTAGCCCTGCAGGAAAATGGTGTATCCAGTTTATCGTTCTTCCTACTTCACGTCGTTCTTTACTGTCAATAACTGTCAATACCAACTGCTGTTAGATGTAAATCTTGTTTACTGCGTTTAGCGAGATATCCGATTTAATGTAGGCAGATATTGGGCAGATATCCGATAGTTAATTGGGCATACATATCCTAGATAATTGATCATATATCCGATAGTTAATTGGGTAGATATCTTTTATCCAATAGTTAATTGGGCAGACATCCGATAGTTGTAGTCGATTAGGAGCTAGTTAATTGGGCAGACATCCAATAGTTGTAGTCGATTAGGAGATAGTTAATTGGGCAGACATCCGATAGTTGTAGTCGATTAGGTATAGTTAACAAAAATAAATTAAATGTTCTCTTCAACATGACAGGCGATAGCTTTATGAAATGAATTCATTATGCATATATTTTATTTCAATCTGCATATGAATTGAAAACATTCGACAATATTTACATTGACAAGCACAATAGGGAATTAATCACTTTTTACGGATACACCAATGTGTAGGGGTAGAAGGCTAATGGGGTGGGTGGGCGCAGTAACGAAAAACTCCCCAATTCACAGCCAATATGAAAATACGAGTACACATGAATTGGCACGAACCGAGTTTTGCTTATCCTATTTTTTACGAAACATAACAAATCAAATCCACTTTGGAGTATTTTTTTTCTTTCGAATTTATTGACATAAAAAACTTAATCATATTTTCAATACAGTAAAAATATTTTTAAAACGTTTGACTATTACACTAAACACTGATACGTCGACAAATTAGGAAAATATTTCTAACTATTTTCAGATAATATGTATTTTAATGAAGAGATAGTGTATTTTTTCATAATAAAAATGAATCTAGTACTATTTATTGCCACCGGTTATCCAAAAAAGGACTCAGAATTTTCGTAAGATAGCTACTAAGTGCCAGGAAACCACCGGGAAACAAAACAAGGGACTTTAGGGTGTTAAACTAATATGCTAACCACTGGGCCACAGGCACTGACAAAGATTATGAACGAGAGTGTTGTATTGTACAACACTTTTGCTGAATATAGTACAACCAGGCCGGCTTATTGCTACATGCTTTAAATAAGCCTTAACAATAATAACATAAGGATAATTTATACAGCGCACTTACGAGACCAAACTCTCCTCAAATACGCTCTAACTTAAGTAAGTGTCCACCAGACCTTTTTAAAAAAATCTGGGTACTAACGGGAATGGAACACGCGATTCCCGGGTCAGAGACAGTTACCTTACGAACAAAGCCACGAAGGTCGTCAAGAGTCGTATTTCTCGAAACATATATTTATTCATTTATTTCATTCTTTTGAGCACATGATTTTTTTTATCCACTTTGCACGGATTTTTCCTGTTACGCAAAGAGGGATTTATACATGTTACATCTGGTGGATTCATTGCCATAGAGCAATTTATTTCAACCAACTAGCTTATCTTGGATACATAAAACTGTTTGAACCTAAGACAGTTTTTACAGAAAAAAATATATGCATATTTTTTTTTTAAATTACCAATTTTTGAAAAGTATTGGAAATAGAAGAAAGAAATTCGTTTAAGAATAATGTAGGAAATTATGATGAAATGATATTCTGATGATATTTTTCAATTCTCCCTTAAACATAAATAAAAAAGGTATAGATCTGATATCTCTTGGACGCTCGTTTCACAGTCACTCTAAGTGAACCGCAAATGAAATATGTGAAATATAGTGTGCTGATATGATATGTAAAAGAGTACCTCATCACCTGCTCGAACAAAATGTCCGTGTCCTGAAAGAATTAAGAATTTGAAGGTATAAATAAGAATTGGAATTGTTAAGCACGTTAAATAATAACAGCAGAACGTGAAGCTTCCTTCACTGTCTGATTTTTAGCCTATTTTGAAACTCTGACATGTGGTCGTTGTTCGTTAAGTTAATTTTAAATCGAATGCAGACGTTTTGGAGTCTCTTCAACTTATCCAACATCTCCTTGTTGGTCGTAATCAAGTAACGGAAACATAAAACATAATTTAATAAAAAATGTTTAATTTTCAACACCAAGATTATGATATTTAAAAGAAAACCAATTTGAAAGCTTTCCTGAAAATTTTCATTGGTTGACTTGGAAATGATCAGGCCAAGTTTGATTTACACCGCCTCGTGGCCATATTTTTATCAAATATTTGTTGAGATATATATATTCATTTCCAAAATGTCTGATTTTATTCGTTTGGAGTGGATTGGATTGGGATATACGTATGTATCGTGGGGCTACTAAAAAAATGGAAAATGTCAAATAAAAATTAAAAATATATATGATTTTAAAATCGGACACGCCTATTTCTTACCCATATACTGTGTTCTTACAAAATTTACAATTATTTTCGTAAAATAACTTGTAACTCTTAATTTGTTTATCATTTTGAATTCATATCCATGTTACTGGAAATGGTACGTTATTTGTTGTTCGTCGTCGTACGCATTAGTAATATAATACGGTATACGTTGGTCTACGTTGTCAGACTCGTCCGAGAAGTTGAGAACTGTCCAGCATTACTACAAAGATTAGCGTTAAATGTTCCTAACAATTACACTAGACTGCGCCGGCAAGAACTGTTCTCAATAACATACGTAAGAACGGGTCTTTCAGCCGCTATGCCTGATGGAAGGGCCTTAACTCTTTTGAACGGGACTGCTTCGGATATTGACATATTTCATATCACATTACCAAAAGCAAAAGAAATATTGGGCGCGGTAGAAAGCACTCATCAACGTATTTAAGTGACTTTAAATATTATTTATAGTTAAGGCATTAACATTGTAGAGGTTTAAAGACATTGTAATTTGTTTTGATAAACACTGTTTATTCCACTTTTTGTAACGGTATAACCCTACCGGTTTCAAGGCTTTCACCTCATCATCAGCACAAACATTTGTGCTCCCCTGATGATGAGGTGAAATCCTTGAAACCGGTAGGGCGATATACCGTTACAAAAAATGGAATAAACAGTGCTTGATAAAACAAATTACAATGACTTTTAATATATGTGTATATAAGTGTATGTGTATACATATTATATGTATGCATATATTATATATAATTTTATATATATTTTTTTCTAATGTTTAGAATCTTTGTATTTTTCAATGTGATTGTGCTAAGCCAGTATTGAGAAAATAAATTTAAAAAAATAATAATAATCGCATTAATTGTTAAAAAATATCGTGACTACTTCAAGTTGTTAAAATATAAATTAAAGATATTGGGATTAAGCATTCAGTGAGGTATCTTTCAAAGAATCTTGCTGATGTTAAAGATATGTAACAGTATGTAACCAAGAGACAGCCTTGTTGTCGGCCTCGATGATAGACCCTTAGGGTTGAGAAAGAAGCCTTGCTGGTAAGAACTTTCACCTAGGAATTGCGAGTGAGATTTTCGATGATACTAAAAAAAAAGATACCAGTTCGGTAAATTAATTAGTGTTTTAACAATATTTTAACGAGTGCACTAGACGTGTGAGAGTGTTGTTACAACTTTACGTGCAGTAGTATTTCGAATGAGCCATGACGATATGCGAACCATGTGACTACTTAAGTGTTTCCAAAACTCGAAGGCTCGATTGACAGGACTAAAATCAATGTTGTCTATAGGCAACACCTTACAATATGCTCTCAACGTTAGTTCGATTGTGTTGAGGGGTGTCATGCAAATAAATGAATGGCTTATTTGAATTGGTTTAGAATCTACTCTTTTTTTTCTAATAAAAGAGAAAATAGTCAATCCTTTTTTGGATCTTCACGAGGTTATTGTTACCAAAATACACGAATATGATGAATTCTTTGACTGCTCTAGAGGTTTAAAACTCGAAGGGTCGATTAACAAAACCGATTCCGATACTGTTTCCGGCCAATCTCTTTAATATGCCTGCATCAGCAATTTATAAAATTATTTAACACATCATTGTAATAACAATTTGACGGGCTTATTATTAGACAGAACTATTTTCCGACCAACCAGACACAAGTTAATAAAATATGGTTACGGTAGTAAAAAATATTTAAATAATTATTAATTTGTACAAAATGTATTAACAGTATAAATATAAATAAAACAAATAGATATCGTATGTATTACTTATTTGTCCTCAGTGAGATACAGGCAAAATCCTAGTTTACTGGGGACACGACAAATGAAAGGCAACAAACCCAGATCCATTAAAATTGTGTCCGAATTAAATTACCTGTTGTTTTTTCGCCAATTATGTATATTTCTTGTCATGTGTAAAATAAAATAAAAAATACACTTTTATTGTATACAGTATAACATGGCGGGCTTATTGCCATGTTTCAATCTCTTCCCACTAACCAGAAAGATGTTAAAGAGGCGTTAAGTGAAAACCAGAATTAAATTATTTTTAAAAAATCTGGTTTACAACGAGAATTGAAATGTTGTTGAAGAGGAAAGAAAAAAAAATGTTGAAGAGGAAAGAAAAATTAGGAATTAAATACGTAACATAGCTAATGTGGATACACCGGAGAATGCTACGGATGCCCTGGACGGATATGGTCAGCAACATAAGGGTTCTTCAAAGAGCTAAAGTTGATAGAGAGTTGCTGACTAATATTAAAATCCGAAAGGTGTCCTACTTGGGTCATGTAGTCAGAGGAGCAAAGTACAAATTACTGCACCTGATCATCCAAGGCAAAATAGAAGGCCGAAGTTGGCAGGAGGCAAATCTCCTGGCTCCGCAATATACGTGATTGAACTGGCTTATAAGGGGCGTTGGAGATCTTTTTCGGGCTGCCGGGGACAAAAATGTCTACCCTCAGGTGATATTCAACGTAAGGGGGACCTGACATGACACTGGGAAGAAGAAGAAGCTGATTTGATATTCAGAATGTGAATGTATTGAAGAAAACTATACAGATGAAAAAATAAACGATCTATGTATATCAGCGAAATCAAATACAATTTTAAAGTAGGAAAATTGCATGATGGTGTACGTAGAAGTTAAAACAAAGTTTTTTTTCTAAATATAAGAATATTTTATCTGAGAATTGCGAAAATCTTATATTTTTTCAGCTTATCTCTAGAAAAAAATCTGCCGGTCAGCATTTCAATACGAATCGCAGTCTAATTTATGTACCCCAGGGCCGGAGCGGGGCAAGCCGAGCCCAATACAGGGCTGGGTCGGGAGCCAACAATCCCTATTATTCGCACTGATCCCCGGCAGCCCCTTCTAGTTTACATTTCCGGAAATTACTTTACAAATCCTTTGGCTCGTTTCAATTTCAAATTATTTTCAATTGGGAACCCCCTCGGTAATAAAGTTAAAAGTAAGCTCATCCACTCGAGCGGTTTCAAATGCGGTCTGTAGTAGTTTCGAATCATTGAAATATTTCAATTGCGAGAGATTCATCGTGTTGTCATTGATTAATAATCAAATTCTTGAAGGTATTGAAATGTTTATTTGAAAGAAAACTACTAACTTTTAAGACATTGTAATTTGTTTTATCAAACACTGTTTATTCCACTTTTTGTAACGGTATAACCCTACCGGTTTCAAAGCTTTCACCGCATCATCAGGGGAGCACAAACAAGACTGAATTCTGTTCGAACTGGTACCGAGATACACGCTTCTAACGGTAAACATTCGGGTTGGGGACTGAGGGTTGAGGGAGGCATGGGACAACCTCGGCGAGCAGCGGAGAGATTTTTGGGATATATGTGTTTGCCAGATGTTCACCTCGATGCACTGACTTACAAATTTCTAGGGCCTCTAATCTGTCCAATAGAGGATTTATGTAGATTTATGAGTGCTTTCGTATATTTAAAAGTGCTATTTAGTGTCTTCATATCGTTGAATTATCCTTTGGAAAATTAATGTTTCCAATTTGAATATTCTTTTTGGTGTAATGTGTTTATGGTGGGATTTTCAAAATTGACGAATGCTCTATAAATGTATTTTTTTCGTTTTGTGAAACGTATATACCTAAATTCAGGCATATGCCTAGTTACACAGGGTTTGTTTTTTTTGTCTCATTGTCAATATTAAAAATAATATATAAATAAAAAAACGTTTTCTTCTTCAGTAGTTTTATGCACATATGGTACATGCACCCCATAACGCCATTTCACTAATGGGTTAAGCAGGAAGGACAGATCGCCAGACTTTTTTTAACTCAACACACATCCTTCGCCTATTCTACATTCACATAACTTCTCAAACAACTCATACGATTCTCTGTCTTTTTATATTTATTTTTTTCTAAATATCATTTACTGGATCCAATGATACTTTGTGTATCCTCTGGTATTTCTAAATTCGTCGTTTTGTGACATATGCCCTTTTTTTCTTACACTTTCTTTTGAGTCATTTGTCTCTATAAAATAGTTAAGAACTCGAAAAAGTTGAAATTGGACTTACAAAGTTTATCTTCTTGTATTCTAGTGTTAATATTCTTTTGTCAATTCAATATGTACTTTCATAGGCACATTCTTTTTCATATATACCATTATTTTATTAAAATTTTCAAGATATGAGAGAGGTAGAAACATATGCGGAGGCGATAAATTAAAAAAGAAGAATAAAAAGTTTAAGTAAAAACCTTTCATAAAATGTTTTATTTTTATTAATTTATTTTAAATTAAAAAAATTTATGGAAAGCCAATCAACATTTTTACAATGGATAAAATATTGCACGAAATGTTTCGATTAGGGAAAAAGATTAAAAAAAAAACGATATTTCGACTGAGTAAACATTTTTACAATAGATAACATATTGCGGAAAATATTCATACTAGGCAAAAAATTAAAAAAAAACGATTTTCTACTGAGCGAACATTTTTATAATGGATAAATCATTGCGAGAAATGTTCTAACTAGGAAAAAAGGTAAAAAAAAAAACGATTTTTCTACTGAGTATACATTTTTATAATGGGTAAATTGTTACGATAAATGTTACTATAATGCCAAAAGATAAAAAAAACGATTTTTCTTCTAAGTGTAATTTATAATAGATAAAATATTACTATAATATAAAAATATTTTGACTAAGCAAAAAAGATAAAATAAACGATATTTTTAAAAAGTAAAAAAAAAAATGTAATGGTTCAATATTCCGCGAAATGTTCCGATTAAACAAAAAGATACAAAACGATATTTCAATTTAGTAAACATTTTAATAATGGATAAATTATTGTGCCAAAACTAGGTAAAAACATTAAAAAACGACATTTCTGATAATATCTTCGGTATGCAAAGCTCTTAATTTCAACTTAGGTAAATTCTTTGTTACATCTATAACATAAAGTAAGTCCGATTTTTCACGCAGATAGTATCCACCTCATATTAATTTTTCCGCGGGTGGGATACAAAGCCATAACTTCTCTGCGAGAAGCTTTTCTAACGTCCCGAAGAGATGTAGGTCGTGGATTCGGTCCAAATTATGCTTACTATGGGTTTAAAACAGATATAATTCTGCCAAGTTAAAGCAAACAGCTTTGTTTACATATGAACTAAGTAATATTATTTATTTGTGATGAATAATAATAAATTTAATTAACCCTTATTGAGTTATTGAGCAAAGTGCATAGATTTTTTTTGGATTTTATACAATACATTCCGGATTAAACATTCCCTGAATTTATAATTTATCAACTTTTAAGTTATAACCTTACTATATAAAATGCTAATTTAATAAATTGTAAAGTTAAATGTTATGACATAAAACGCATTTTCACATAAGGAAAACTAAAATAAATGTTCCACAAAAAAGTTAAGACGTACTTGAGATATTTCAATAATAAAGTTTTGTATTGTATTACATTTTTGCTGTATACAGTTAAACCTGGCGGGTTTATTGGCATATGCCAATTTCTTCCAACTAACTAGAAATATGTCAAAGAGACCTTGAGTGAAAATCAGATTGGAATCTTTTTAAAAAAAACATGGATTCCATCGGGAATCGAGCACGAAATCCCCGGGCTAGGAATCAAATGTCTTAAAAATTTAAAATTCACTAACAACTTGATTGAGAAAAAAAAACGCTCGTTTGATATCGATCGCTCGTTGTGAATTTCAACAAGGGACAACAACAGTTGGACAACTTGGAGATTCTCGAGATAAGAACAGTATTAAATTGGGTCTCAATATTATAAATTATTAAATCAATTTAAGTAATAATCCCCTCCCTAATCTGTTTCTCATACGAAAACCAAATTCTTGACTCGATACACACACCTTCCCTTAATAAGCTTTTTACCCCTCTCGTATTTTACTATCGGTCACAAACAATATATTTTAAACATGCAATTTAGTTCCTCATAGCCTAACGAAGAAGACAGAGAGGTCTATGAAACCGTCAATGAACTTAATTAATAAAATAGTGGTGAATATAAAGTAATAGTCATTATTAATGTTATTTATTTTACTAAACTAAAAACTCAATAAACACGACACCACAGTGTTGAGGAAATATTTTTTTGAAAATTCATTATATGCACGACACAATAATAGAAACGAAATAATAAAAACTCTCGATTAACAAATAACGTTAAGAACTTAGAGAAACAAGTGAACAAAAAAAATAAAATAAACAAAACGAATTCAATTTAATATAAAAAAAATTGATTGTTGAAAACAGAAAAAAATAACAAAGGTTTGTCAATTAAATATTAATCTTACCGAAAATATTGAGATGAAGAGGATCAATATGAAACTTACAGATCATGGAAATATAATTTCAACATCTTAAATAAAGATTATCTCTCTAACAAGATTTCAATATCTGTTGAAGTATTCAATGCGCCTAAAGATAGTTCCCCGTAATGCATGGGCCATGTTTAAGGGTAGTACCGCCAATGTAAAAAATAAAAAAAAACGGCGCCCCAAAGCACAAAACAGCATTTTTAAGGAAAAAATATAACAGGTACAAGGCTTGTTATATTTTATTCCTTTATATTTTAATCCCTGAATGGGATCTCTGCATTGTATCTATCGAATCAATATGTGAGAGTTGTTCTTCAGAGAGGAATAGAACTTCGTGTTCGATTTCGTCTTATCGAAGAAATTGATAGTTCCGAACGAATCAACAGGGTGATGCATTATGACAGAGCATTTGCTGGTGATGGTTTTATGGCGTGGAATGGTCTACCTTTAAGAGTTATATATATTGGCGTCAATGTGTGAACTTCATTTATAGTATTGCAATATATTAAACTTTCGTTATTACAATAAAAATAGGCGAGCTTTTTGCTATGTGGCTATCTCGTCTAACCAAGCAGAAATATGATAAAAAGAGACTAATTGGTACAATTGATTTTTAGATAATTTGAACATCATTTATTGAATAACCACCGAAATTAAGTGATTCTATTTAAAATATAAAATTTGTATCGAAATTATTTCTGAGAAAAGTGTTTAGAATAATTTCATATGTGCATTAGCAATATCAAAAAAGAAAAATTCCAAGTATTTTTGGTATTTTACAAGATTTATAATCTATCAATAATATTACAAAAATTAACAGCCGTTAAACTCAAATTATTTGATACACTCGTGTTTAATTTTATCCACTAATTTATAATCATGAATAATTTTAAGCATTAAACTTGAATGCCATCTAGAGATAGTGTTTGTTCGCCTCATATAACTGGCCACCTACAAATATAATACACGTTGTACTTTTGGAAACAACGGCCCTGTCGAGTCGATATTAACACGCTGATGAAAATGCTCATCTGAATAGAAAAGTGCAGCGGAAAAGCTCTCTGCCGAGGAACAGCTCCTCGCGTCTTCCATTATTACCAGCACTCTGGCACTCATAGCCAAGGAGTTCTGCCAGTCTGGATGCAAAGAGAGAATCATCTTTGAGAGCCACTCGAGCAAATAACAATTCTTGATTCAAACTCGGTAGATGGAAGGTGTTACCTGCAAAGAAAGAAATTGAACACTTGAGTCAAATGCTTTATGAAATTGGTTCCATATCTAAGGTATATATTTATGTTCAATATACACGTATATAAAACTAATATTGAAAGAATTTACCAAACACAATTTATTTTATACAGTTAAATAATAAATACAAGTTAAATTATGACGTTAATTAATATATAAAAAATCATTCAAACACATGCACATCACTAACATATATCATTTTGGTCCAAGAGTAAGCTAGAGCGTGTATGGACACATACCGGGCCGACCACGCCGACCATGGAATCTATTCACATTGTTAGAAAATTTTACAGTTAAAATTTCATAGTTCAATCCTCAGTAGTAGAGCAGTTTCTAGTTCGGTTATCAAGTTTATTTTTTTTTAAAAGGGGAAAAGTCCGGCAGAAATGAAACGTTTAGTAGCTGTCTACGAAGAATCCTCTCCGTAACGAATTCTACAATTTAAGTAGCATTTTCTCAGATGGTGGAAGAGTTGCAAGTTATATCAAATGGCGTTAAACGAAAGGAAACAATGCCAGTGGAGTTCTGAAACGTATACACTCGAACTAACAGTATCAACATCTGCCAAGATGATAGTCCATAACAATTATCTAGTGTCAACTTTGACGTACAGAAGATAAATCTGGATGTGGAAAAAGACTGGAAAAAGTCCAATAAATGCTGTAGAATGCTGAGAAGAATACACAGAGTAACAAATCATGACAGAATAAGGAATAAAGTGATTTGGGATAAATGTGAACTTAAGTAGGTATAAAGTAAGATCGAGAAAAGCACAATATATGGTTTGGGCACGTAGAACGAACGAATGAAGAAATACTAACAAACAATCATGCATTGAAATGTTAGTGGAAGGTGTGGTAGAGAAAGACCACGGAAAGTATCGTTGGATCAAATTATTATATTGAAATAAGGAATTGTAAAACATCCAGAGAATTCGTAGGAGCTGTGTAAGGTGTGTGTATGAATGAAGCAGAGGCGAAATATTTTTGTCGCGATAGGTAAATCTGACCTCGCTACTCAATGATTAAAGAAAAATCAATGATTTTAAGAAAACAGCAAAAACATACATATATCATATTTGAAATAATTGTACAACTTTAGTAACCTCACCATACCGATATACTCGTATGTGAGTGTATTTATTTTCAGTTCATTTAAATTTAATCAACTTACATATATTATTAAACATCAGATAACTTAAATTTTCTTTTCATACTTCGATAATTAGGAAATCTACTGGGATTTTTTAAATGTTCAGGTACCATCGGGAATCGATCCTGAAAACCTATGAAATATGAAAGGCAAGCGTTTGTCATCTAGATCACAGAGACCGTCAATCTGTTTGAATAATTTACAACGAATGCAATTTAATCTACTCAAATAAATATGCATTACGTCCAAATAAATATGCAGTACGTCCAAATAAATATGTAGTACGTCCAAATAAATATGCAGTACGTCCAAATAAATATGCAGTACGTCCAAATAAATATGCAGTACGTCCAAATAAATATGTAGTACGTCCAAATAAATACTTTCGATAATAATTGAAATTTTGTAGTTCTGATTTGTAATAACAGATATAACAACATTTTAAAATAATCAAATAAGACGCGCACTGTAATAATGAAATAAAAAAACATTAAATAACTTGTTTTATACACGCCCTGATGTAGTGTTGAATAAATAATAGTCGCGAGTGAAGATTTTATAGTTTAGACTTTCAGTTGTCATTTGATGTGTCGGGGCCGTATTGTTGTGTTTAATGCAGGTTTTTTTTTTTTAGGAAAGTAAATTTTTATTTGTTTTTTAGAATATATTCACTGATTATTCGTTTGTTCGCACTAATACTTTATTATATCTTAACATATAAAGCACACATACTCGTATAATGAAAATATCAGATACTTTCGGCTTCAATAATACTTATCGGAATTTCGTTAAAAAATTTAATCTTAACGAAAAATGGTTAAGACTTTTTGTAATTTTGCTTTTCGGAAGCCGAAAGTCATCCTGATTTCTCTTAGGGTAGTAATATTCCTTTTTTTAAATGAATTTCTCACTTTTTCGAATATATTTCGACAACAAATTATAATGTAACTTTAAAATGTTGACTAAGACTTAAAAATTGTAATTACCGTGAACGTATTTAGTATGCGTGTATAGAAACATGTTACATTCATGGAATTGTATTTTATTTCGTCCTTTGCATGTAATTAATTGCCCACTTTAACCAGGAAACACCCTCTTAAATATACAAGTCATTGAAAATGCAAAGAAACATTCAAAGTCTATGGTTAAGGGATGGGAGTCACAAAAGGCTAAATATAAGTGGTTCATCAAGTAAAAGTCCTCACAGGACCAGACCGTGTTCCCTGAGATGCTGGTGAGATTAATCGGAAATCGAATTCAGGGCACCATAACGTTTATATAATCAATGTAATGTCAAGTGGTAAAGAAAACTTTATAGAACATATATTATTTAACTTGTGTTTTTACATACACACATACCATCACACCATATTCCTATCAAAGTAGGCAGAAAGTAGAGCGCGCCAGACTCTCCTATCGAGACACACATTTTTCGTACAGCTCCAACCAATTCTCTGACTTTCTACATTTACTTCTATTAAAATATCATACACTTGACCCAATCATACGAGTAAATTTCTTTGGCTTTCTTCTATCACACTTATCAATTAAATTTTCACTGTATATTTATTTTGTTAGTTCGTTTGATTCACGTGCCCAAACCTTCTGAGAATATTCTTTTTCCTCTTGTTCAATACATCAACCTTAAGTTCACACTCATCCCTAATCTCTGCATTTCGTATTATGTCATACATTGTCATCCCATGTATTCTTGTAAGTGCAAGCATTTCTACAACATTTATTGGACTCTTTTTAGTCTTGCTACGTTCACGTTTCAATCATATACATCAAAGTTGGTATTAGAATACTGTAGTTGAGTATCATTTTGGCAGATTTTGATACTGTCCGGGTTTGAGTATACCATATATGATTTGGTGGCCCATTGCACATGTTTTGTCACCCATTGCATTCGTATTTTTAAACTTTAAATATATTTTAGTTGAATGTTTTAACTTTCAGCGCCCCAGCCTTTAGAAAAAACAAACAAAAAATCAAAAAACAAAATAAACAAAAAAATCCACACGAGTCATTTTAAAATGGCAATGGTACTAAACAATAACATATAAACCACAAATATTTTAAATGGCATTTATAATAAAATAAAAAAAAATTAAAACTTGATCACAAAAACTAATAGAAAAACTCTGACATGTAAAAGCAAAGGTTAGGTGTTAACATAAGTTGTGTCCGTTTTTTTCCAAATTGAAAAATGAGCACTAAAAGTAAAACCAAATGGTAAAGGTTAAACGTCATTCGATAGAAAATTTTCTGTTCTACAAGATATTGTGTTTGCTTTTACGTTACATATATTATTTTATTTGATTACAAGCCTTCAAAATAAAATGTCAAGTACACGAAAGTGAACATTTTCGACACCTCCTTCTGTTCGCGTTCAATCGAGGGAATGAAGCTGCTCGCAATATTTGCGAAGTGTACGGTGAAGATGCTAAGAATGAAAAGACAGCTCGTCGATGGTTTTAGCGTTTTAAAGACGGTAATTTCGACCTGAAAGACATGGAGCGTTCCGGACGACCAGTGGAATTCGATGAGGACCGCTTAAACCATATTATTCATGAAGATACCCTTCAAATCACCGTAGAATTGGCTGAGTAGATGAATTGTAGTCACATGACTGTATACCGCCATCTTCAATCAATAGGAAAAGTCCAGAAGTTCGGCGCTTGGGTTCCACATGTTTTGAGTGAAAACAACAAAAATCAACGTTCGATAATTTCTGCTAGTTTGCTCGCGCGTCATCGAGCTACGTATGGCCAGAAGCAAAGGTTCCTTTACTGCATCATTACTGGCGATGAAAAATGGTGCCCTTATATGAATATGAAGAAACGGAAAGAATGGGTGAGTTATGGTCATCAAGCAACGCCCAGAGCGAAACAAGGTTTGCATCCGCGCAAGACGATGATTTGCATCTGGTGGAATTGGCAAGGCGTCATCCACTACGAGATACTTGAACGCAATCAAACAGTTAACGCGGAGCTACATTACGAAAAATGCCATTCAAACGCTTGGTTGGGAAGTCCTGCCGCACCCTCCATATTCTCCAGACCTCGCGCCGTCGGTTTCCACCTTTTCCGGTCGCTTTCAAACAATTTGCGCGGCGTTTCCTTTAATAATGACGTCGAATTGCGGACATGGTTGGACGAATTCCTCGAGTCAAGACCGGATGGTTTTTATCCCATAGGCATTGAAAAACTGATAGATCGTTGGCAAGAAGTTGTAAATAATGAAGGAGATTACATTATTGTACAATAAAATAATGAAGGAGAACACATTATTGACTAATTTGTTGTAATTTTTTTTATTGTGTCCTCTTGTTCTCTTCATTTGGTAACAAACGGACACAACTTATGTTAACACCCAATATAAAAAGACGAGAAAAAAAAAACAAATTTTTAGCAGAATACAAAATTAAATGAGAGTATAAAATATAGCTTAAAATCATGAACTAAACAAAAGGAACAAGAAAATTAAATAATTTCGAAAAAAAAACATAAAAACACCGAAACATCAAAATACAAGATACATACACCTACAAAATTGCTCCAGAATTGAAAACGTTCCATAATGAAATTCGAGAAAATTATTGATTTAAATTTTTATCTGGAATTTCTTAGTACAATAGTATTATGATTAAAGAAATATTTACACGAAAAAAAAACAGATAAAAAAATTAATAAATAATATTCTAAAATGTAAGAAAAATAGAAAAAATGTTCTGTAAACATTAAAAAGATATAAATTATACGAGTATAATTTATAGTTCTGAAATAGTGAGAATATTTATTTTATGAAAAAAAAATGTTAAAAAAACTATTTATAAATATGTTGTTTATAGTTACAAAAAAACTTGTATACCGTTACAAAAAAAGTGGAATAAACAGTGTTTGATAAAAATAAATTACAATATATTTATAAATATTAAATCAAACAAAATATGAAACAATAAATATATTTAACTTTATTTCAACGTTTCTATTTTTATGTATACTTGACATTTAATGAAATCACTATCAGGGATATAATATTTTATTGAAATAGCCAAGAACCTTTAATAAAACTGTATTTATTATTAAATATTCCGTTGCATATTTTCTAATAATAAATAACTGACGAATAAGTCAGATTTTCGCTTTAAAAATAATTTATTACTTTAATGATCTCTTATTTTACATCAACTGCCCGAAGAAGAATATAATAGATTTAAACGAAAATTCTTAAAAGTTTTAATCATTGTAATTTACCAACTAGATGTTTTGATTAAAATTGAAACAAAAAAGGAAAATATATAATAAAATAAAAAATGATGTCCATTTGGCAAAGGCGGGAAAAGGCGGTGGCGGAGCAGAAAAATTTCCTAAGAGATTGTAGTGGCAAAGAAACGTAAAAAAAAAATCATAAATTCGTTGAATTTTCTTTCTTGAAAACACATTCAAAGCCTTTTCCTAACCTTTCTTCCAAATAAAATGCCTTGCAGTTAATCATCTGCAGATGAAAAGATATTTTTTTAGAAAATGCCAACGAATTACGTTTTATTTTTATCTTGCAAAAACCCTCGTATTTATACCATCAGACGGGGCTTTGTAGGGCAACATTCGAATGCAAAATGGTGGGAAACATTTTGTCAAATGGTTTGTATCATTTGAAGGTATATTTAGATGGCAACACCTTTCCAAGGTACAAGCGCAATGTGTACAATTTTTTTAATTCATTCGCCAAATATTTCACATTTATTGCCTAAAATATCGCCCGAGGTAATCTTTTTGCGTATTGTACAGGATATTTATACGGGGAAATAGTTTCCAAAAGGAAAACACATTCGGTAAGCACATTCTCCAAAAAATATTCCCGGGCAATTTTTTTGTGACGCTCAGTTTATTTGTAGCACATTTCACAATACCATTTTTCTAGTTTTTTTAAGCCATTTGATAACCCATTTTAACGGATATAAACATAAAAGGAAGTTATTTCCCAAATTTATTTATTACCTCAGACAATGATGGAACTTTGACTCAAAAATATAAATAAAATTTTATATTATTTTACAAAATTTAATTAAATGTGTTCTACTCTTTTATTGTAAGTTATGTATATAAATACAAATCATCACTCTTTTCCATGCTGGGGTAGACAAAGAGGACAGAGGGTCAAACTTTCATATAACAATATACTGTCTTCACCTTCTTATCATCTATACATTTTCTTATACAGCTACCCCTGTTTCTCTTACTTCTTGCCTTTCCTTCTACTGTAAGGTTATTTTAAGAAAATCAAATCTGAGGATCATAATACACGTAGGTACATCATCCAGCCAGTCACAGAATATTTAACAAACAATTAGTTTTTTCATCCATAATTTCTTATATATTTTAATATGAAGTGCCATAGAGTTCAAGTCGAAACATTTGATAAATTGAGAGACATAGCCGATTAAAAATTACGTTCAAATATCAGCCAGGGATCAAATTGAAAAATTTAAAAAACATGCAAATTTAAAAAATCCCGTTAACACATGTCGACGGTATAGTATGTTATGTACCTTAATACAAGATGCCATAAAAATAGAGAGGGAAAAATCTCGTCCCAGATTAAGTCAATAGAGATTGACCAAGTTTTCTTCCACCAAGTGGGTACTTGGCAAGAAAAACATAAGAAAAATGCTCTCTTGGTTGAGAGGCCGAGATTACCACCGGTTGGAAGTTTTTATGGATAAGGGAAGAAGAAAAAAATACTAAAGTGGAGGTATATGTAATCCATACGGGAGTCGGGAACTTGGAAGAGACTGAGAAAGCCGAACAGTGGATGCTGCTTGGGGAACATTATTTGTGTTATCTTGCTGAAGCAGGCATCGGCAACTGGGCGGGGGGATCGGGAGGCGGATTGGTTTTTGAACCTACTAACACTACTTGAAGTTCGAGAGAGACTATTGGAAAAATCATCATTTGAATGGGAAAAAAAGCAGAAATACCTTCGGTTATAAATAACATTTAATAATATTGATATAACCATAATGCTCGAAGACATCGATTTGAATTGATACGTGCAGGATTTATTATACACTTCAGCAACGCATGATAAAGTGCTTTATACTCGTATGGTCTATTATATTGCGTGTTAACATAAGTTGTGTCCGTTTTTTTTTCCAAATGAAGAGAACAAGAGGACACAACAAAAAAAATTAAACAAAATAGTCGATAATGTATTCTCTTTCATTATTTTACAACAAATTAGTCAATAATGTATTCTCCTTCAATATTTACAACTTCTTCCAAACGTTCTACAAGTTTGTCAATGCCTGTGCGATAAAAACCATCCGGTCTTGACTCGAGGAAATCGTCCAACCATGTCCGCAATTCGACGTCATTATTGAAGGAAAAACCGTCGACGAGCTGTCCTTTCATTCATAGCATCTTCACCGTACACTTCGCTAATATCGCGAGCAGCTTTGGCAGCTTTATTCCCTCGATTGAACGCAAACAAAAGGAGGTGTCGAAAATGATCACTTTCGTCTACTTGACATTCCATTTTGAAGGTTTGTAATCAAACAAAATAATATATGTAACGCAAAAACCAACACAATATCTTGTAGAGCAGAAAAATTTCTTTCGAATGACGTATATATAACCTTTACCATTTTGTTTTACTTTCAATGCTCATTTTTAAATTTGGAAAAAAACGGACACAACTTATGTTAACACCTAATACTTTATGGTGTTGAAACTTGGACAATGAAGACAAGAATGCTAAATACGTTGGAAGTATTCGAAATGTAGATTCGAAGTGTAGGAAACTCAGAATTTCTTGGTTTTATCGTACCTTAAATACTGAGATACTGCATCGAGCAGATGTTTAGCCCTTTAATACAATAAAATGCCGAAATATTGCTTATCTTGACCATTACTGAGAAGAGAAAAAATATCACTGCATAAAATTGATATTGGCGGGAAAAAAGAGAGTAGACACACAATCGGCAGAAGACGTTCGTCTTCGTAACGTAACATTCGCGAATAGACAAGTACCCAGACATAAATATTTGTTCAAGTGTGACCGCCATCGTCATGAAGATCAGACACGGCACACGAATAAGATATATCACTGTTTTTACCAACATAAATAAATAATTTAATATATTTTTACTGAGGTAAAGGTAAAAAGTATGAGAACAGGAGAGCACGTATGATGAGATTGATTGAGGTGCATGGTCGCGCGATAACCCACTAAATTCTGTAAGAAAGTTCACCGCGAAAGACCCCACGCTGTGCTAATCCCCTCGAATGACATCAGCATTTTTTTCCGCCTAGTATTCGGGGGTATAAAAGGATACCTATGACTACGGTCATATGAAGGTAAAAAAACATGCCGATGAGTTCCAATCGTCTCACTTCGGTGTGCCATTCGATCCAGTACAGCGCTGTGGGTGGTGGGTTTGCTGGTGTCTAATAATTCACTCACGTCAAAAGAAAAATATTACGGCACACGGTTTTGCTTCAACACTAAATTGACGCTGGAATGGCGAGAATATCCTGGTTACGAAGCCTAACAATGAAGACGATGGATGTGGACGAGGCGAGAACCGTATTTATGTATATAATAGAACTGTTGTGTAGGTTACATTTTTTTCAGTGATATGTAATACATATTTGAATTCATATTGAACTATATTTGCTAAGAAATACTTATTTTCTACTCTCCCTTTGGGTTTGGGTTTCAGCGTTATCTATTCTTACTTTTATCGATGTACAACTCTTCTGCCTCAACCCAGTCCAGTTCTGGCCGTTGCATTTATTGTCTTGTATCATATTATATTTTTATATTATTGAAACTCGTAGTTA
This sequence comes from Odontocerum albicorne, assembly GCA_949825065.1. NCBI lineage: Eukaryota > Metazoa > Arthropoda > Insecta > Trichoptera > Odontoceridae > Odontocerum > Odontocerum albicorne. The sequence continues at coordinate 33,930,070 of OX463852.1, read as the reverse complement.
AGGCTGTGGTTTAAAGACATTGTGTAGTTAAACACTGCTTTTCCACTAAAAGGTATTTATTATTAAAAAGGTTTCAAGGTATTAACCTCATGATCAGGGAAGCACCAAATATACTCTTGGAGTTTCTATAACCAATTTCGAGTCTTGTCTATGCTCCTCTGATTATAAGACGAAAACCTTGAAACTGGTAGGGTTATACCGTAATGTGAAGTGGAAAAACTGTGTTTCACTAAACAAATCACAATATCATACCTTTGTTGTATCAATTATAGCTCGATGAGTTTATTTTCATGTGACAATATCTTCAAACCATCCTGAAAGATGTTAAAAAGGCCTCAAGTGAAAATCAAACGAAAACCCTTTATAAATATAAAGTAATTAAAAAGGCAGTTTGAATCGGACCAGCATGTTGGGGCTAGGAACCAGACATCTTACAAATTAGGCCACAGAGCCTTTCCTCATACAATCGATTTACATGCTGCCTCCAATCTCTTAAGAGGCGATATACAGGTTTTATACCGTAGGAATACCTACCTAAATAAATAAATAAATAAATAATTGTCAAAATGAATAAGTGAATTGTTAAACACAATTAAATTAAATTAATTATTGTCAGATAGTAAACATACAGGGGCAATGACCGATGAAGAATTCAATGATTGTCACACACTATGAACAACAACAATATTTACTATTTACAACGTCTGCGAATTGGCTAGCCATCTCCAAATATAAATAATTAACCTACCGCCAGTTCATGCGCTAGAGCAAGGCAGATATGTATCGCGAATGTATTCACTCATTGGTATAAATTACTCGGACGCCGAGAAATAAACATATTATTATTGTCATTCATTCAACTGTCAAGACTTATTATTTATCACCCGCTGTCACTTTCGTTTTTTATATCCGCATTCCTGAGTCTATATTTATTTGAATACAAATCAAGATCATCATGACTTATAGAGATAAGCAATCCGCTATATTGATGACTCTGAACGAGAAGTAACGCAGAATCAACTAAAACGAAGATAACGATGTCGATATCAAAATCATCAGCACGTTCTAATAGGACACACGCTACATTGATAACGACCATCGTTACAATACCATTAAAGTTGGTTATAGACAAGAGAAAAAAGATATAGAGAAAATATTATATTAACTCTGGGTCAATAGACTACACATATTTCAGGTGAATCATGACATCAGTTAGAGCTAAATATTAACATAGTCTAACCAGGATCATCAGTTTTAAGACAGAAAAGTATAAAAGGGTGATAAAAATGATCCAATTTATTTCTTTATTTATTAAACCCATCAAATAAAATAACCTTTTGATACATAACAATTAATTAAAATCTATATTGACATGTAAGCAGTGTTATACAATAGAAAAAAAGGCTAATCCATATAATACAAACTTCAACAATTTACTTAAATTATCCTGGCAATAACAACTTCTATACGTACGAATAAAAAATTTTAATAAAGCTTTTTTTTTTAAATATTCTTATTAAGAATTATACAAATTTAAACCCAAAACCTATGATAAAATAAAATGTTTAATTTGTCAAACATTTCGGCTGAAACTTTGTGAAACTCCATATAAGAATATTTAAAAGTAAATGAACTTGTTTTTTCACTAATTTCATTTACTCCCGCGATATATGTTTCTACTTCCATCCCGAGGTTGTGTTCAGGTGGAATGACCGCGGTTTGTTACGAGAGTAATGATTTTGTGTGTCATATTTTAAACGGAAGTATTTGTGGCCTAAAAATAAAACATTTTTATTTTTGTTCGTGTTTTTACATATGTACCTCTAACGTTTCTAAATTCTTTGTTTTATATAACTTTTGTGACTTTTCCACGTTAATTTTTTAACACTTTTTTATACTGTATAATTAGTATCGACCAAAGAATGTACATCTAACAGCCATATATCCTCATAACATTGAAAGCTTTCTCCTGTAATTACACAAGGCCCATGGTTCCAAATTTGGGTAGCTTATAAAGATATAAAAATTCCGGTACTGGCGCGTACATGGCAAATAGCCTCCCCTGACCGATGATCCCTTTACGCCGGATGTACCATCCTTACCAGGGTTGGCGATAGTGGTTATAGCGCAATTAGAGAGGTTCGTCTTTAATAAAATATAATCTTCATCAAGTGCGCTTAGCTGAATATCATGAACCTGCGCTATGGCTGAAACTTGATGAACTACCTGTTTCCATCGTTTCCGGTCCTGGCCTATATTAAATGGAGTGCTTAAATAGGATCTTGTTAAGTCCTTGAATTGGCTTCTCTATCTTAAAGGACACCTCCATTTTTCTCGTGATTATCAGTTTCTCCAGACTTTCATCATTATTTCTGGCAACATACCCAAAGTATTTTTTGTCCTCAGTGAGATACAGGCAAAAACCTAGTTTACTGGGGACACGACAAATGAAAGACAAAAAACCCAGATCCATTAAAATTGTATGTCCAAATTGAATTACCTGTTGTTTTTTTCGCAAATTATGTATATTTCTTGTCATGTGTAAAATAAATATAAAAATAATTTAATAACATATCTAATGTAGGTGGTATTATTATTACGGTCATATTGCGCTTCTATGTAACGTTATACGACTTCATCTTATCCCTGGCTCCATCCCAACTCACTGTCTGCGAAGACTGTTGGGGTCAGCTCTCCTCGTCCTCAGGTTGTATGCTTTTTGTCCCAGACTACGTCCCCCAGGCCGTGCCTCTGCATCAGGTTATCTTTTTGCACCACCCATGAATTCTTTGGTCTTCCTCTGGTTGTTATTCGAAAAAGATCCATGGAGATTGCCTGGTTCACAATGTGATCGGGTGCTCTGCGTCCAACGTGCCCATACCATCTCAATCGCCTCTCCTCCAACTTGCTGTAGATGTCTATAACACCTAGGCTTCCACGAATGCGTGAGCTTTTTATTTTGTCTCTTAGGGACACACCAGCTGACCATCTTAGCATGCGCATTTCAGCAGTTATATTACTTCATATGATGTATTATATTTTTTTCAATTTATTATTTTAAGCACAAAAACCATTAATTTCATTCAGCCGTTTATTCATTTAGTTAATTTCAAGTCTTAACCTTAAGGGGCACCGTCTCGCAGGATTTTGGTTCCATCTTACTAAATACTTTAATCTAATACTAAAACAGTATCTACGAGTATTATATTTGAGTCTCATCGCTTTAACCAATATAAAAGGGGCGAAATAGGAAGAAAGACAATATTTCACTAGTTTGTAAATTTTTGGTATTTTTACAAATAGAGGTTTTTTTATTTAGATCTGATTCTGATCAATATTGCTTCTGGTGCTTTTGGTGTCCTTGGTCTAACAATTAGCATTCACGCTAAGCAAACAGGCGCCTCAGGTTCAATTCTTGGCAGATTCTTTTCCAGAATGGTTGGACTCTTAGACCATTTTACATCTGAATTTTTTCTGAAGCGCAATGAAACAACACTTAAAATCAATATATAAATCTCTCTCTAACAAAGGGTTGCAGCAGATTAAACCTACCGATCGTCTTGCAAGGTGAAACTTATTGGTATTGGAACTTTGTGTTTGATCTGTTAAAACTGATCTGACATCTGCTTACTGAAGTTTGTGCATAATAAATTAATTCACGCACAGCCATCTTCCATGCACAAAATCAAAAGATGACTGATTGTCATACTCTACCACGAGGGATCGTCTGTCATATCGTATCAGGTTTTACATAAAAGTATATCATATCACTTTTTTGTTATATTATATGGGTTAGATTTCGGTTTCTGGTTCGTAAAATTATGGCCTGTGTTAAATTGCATCTTTTTGCACACTAGCTGTAATAAAAATAATAATTCAGGAGATATGAGGTCGGACTTTTCAATAAAAATTTTACAAAATTGAACAAGGAAAAGCGTCATTTTAAAATATACACTATATCTCTCTATCCCTTGAATCAGCACACAGCGAACATGGCACATATTGCGAAAATTAATCGTCGGTACTGTCCCCGTGTACGTTTCATGGGTTGCAGCTAATCCGAGTAATAAATGTTCCTCGCCAGAATCATGAATTACATGGGGTGATAAAAATATTTAAGAATGCAGTTAAATCGGGTCATGAATACCTCTAACGCCGGGCTGCGCTCCTGTGACATTTTGCTTTGCTGGGGTTTATAGGATAATTTGAAAAATGTCGCACATATTATAAAACCAGAAGAACAACTATTATAAAACGAGCGTTTCGTAAAAGCCCCGCTACGTGAATCACTTTAAATTTTAACCTAAAATTCGAAATGTCTAATTGATTAAATCGGGTACTATGAAAAGTAAACAATGAAAAAATCTGAGATTATTTATGCAACAATATAGTTTCACATCACTGACATTTGTACAGTTTTGACAGCTAAACAATATGATTGCCATTATAAATATAACACGCATTCGATAGTTACTTTATTGTGAACAAAACAAATATTAATTATGATTTGTGAGGATCTAACACCGACTGCTGTCCCTTGTCAAGTTTCTTTATTTCAGATTGTTTAAATTTAAATTTACCAACATTAATAATGTTTCATAAGATTGGAAAAAACTAAATTGGTGTATTTTCTTTCTGGCAATACAGAGTAGATTACTTAAATCGCTAAGAATAATATATAGCAATTAAAGAAGCCAGAAAAATTACCACATTTATCACAATGCTCCTTAGAGAGAATTTAAAAAATAATTCCTTGATGAATTTTCCTTGTGCGTGGACATATGTTGCTTTGTCCTGAACGGTCTCTCGGTCAATCAGTGTATTCCGGTCTGTTATTTACCTTTGGCCATCATACTTAAGTTTGTCACTTACCCTTCTGTCAGTGGGTGTTTTCAATGTTTTCTTTACAATATATTTGTGATTACGTATTCAACCCATCGCAGTCTGGTCTTGTTAACCTTTTCTGTAATGGGCGTAACCTTCTAATTACCTTCGACGTTTTTATTCAAATCACGCCAGCCATTCTCTTAATCAATTTACTACTAACGCTTAATTTATTTTTCTAAAATAATTTGGTTACTATTCAATGGAACTCAAAGACAGAAAATGAAAATAATACAAACGTTGTTTGTAATTGCTTAATCTCACTCAAAAGAATACACGGGGTGACAATTTATAATAGAATAAGAAATGAAATGATTAGAGATGTATGTGGATTTAAGGATGATGTAATGAGTAAGATGAAGAAGATTACTTTAAGATGGTTTGGGTGTGTACAACGAATAAATGAAAAAATAGCAATAAAACAAATATGTGCAAAGGTGAGTGGAAGGCGTGGTAGAGGAAGATCAAGAAAAGTATGTTTGTATCAAGTAAATTATATGTTGAAAGAAAAAGGACGTTAAAAGTAAGAGATATTGTACGAGTTTATTGTGGCCATTTTTGCTGATTCAAAAGGTTGTAAAGGATCTTTCAAATTGAGCGGGTTTTTAAATTCTTGGATAAAACACAGATGGCGTCGCGAACTTGCCTGGGTCTTGTGACATTTGAGAAGTGTAATGTATAACATTTATAAAAATGGAGTCGTGTACAATACAACAACGCGTTCAAATTGAGAATTATTTTATGTATTGCAATTTTCGGAAATGTCTTCAAGCTATCTAGTCGTTGATTGCTGACTGATATACCTCTACAAAATATAACACGGCATGATTAGTACTTTAGAATTTTCTCTCTATCGTGCCCTTTGTATTTAACACGACTCATAGCGTCATTTCATTTAACTACGATTAGTTCTAATTATTTTAAAAATATTATGTTATATTACATGCATACGAATTAAAAACATATCATAAGTTTCCTGAAATAAATGCCAAAATCACCATTGTCATGTTAATTCTCCTAACCAAAGACTTTTCGCTCTCCTTTATTTCAGAATTTTCTAGCTCTTCCCATATTTTTAGTATCTTCTATACCAGGGGTCTCCAAACTACGGCCCGCGAGTACCACCAATCCAGCCCGTCATAGTTTATTTTGATTACATTGTTAAATTTACAATGTAAGTAAATCATACAAAATAATAATCAGATGTTTTTATTTAACGACCAATTAAGAAACACAATAACTGATATACATAATGAAATTGAATATTTTAACTATAATTAATGATGAGATTTATTCTAAAAACTTACAATTGCGAACGGAGCGGAGTCCACCCCCGCACCCTGCGCCATAGATATCTCACTCACCGGCTAGTCCCAATACGAAAATTTATGCGTAATTCAAAACTACAGTATGTTGGTATGATGAGCTAGCTAGGTCTTGGCCCTTGGGATTTAGTGGAGGAGTCAGTGTGGCCCTAAGGTTAAAAAGTTTGGAGACCCTGTTCTACACTACTCGAATATACTATTTCCATAAATTATTAATTCTCTCAATGTGACCAATACTCATTTCTTCATCGTAAACACTGTATATTCTTTCGATTCGCATTATTCCTGATTTTCTTTTCTGTCATACCTTAATTTTCAACACATTCTAAGCAGCGTTACCTCAAAGTTCCCATTTCGTTTGCCCCATAGTTCTAATTTCACGACATTTTTGCCACGTCTTGGTTTCGCTTGCATAGCCTTATGATGGGACAAAGATTCCGTCATTATCAACCAGCATTGCTGTTTTTCAATAGCTTCTCTTGAAATAAATGACATCTATCCATCCTGTAACATCTATCCATCCGTGTAAGTCACGACTGAGCAATGTGCCCCAATGATAGCTCTTGACAACTAACTCCTCTCCGACCGTCCCTGCACTACGCAGTTGTTAAGGGTAGTCGTGTTACATCTCTTACTTGGCTAGTCTAACACATAAGAGCTCTTCCATTAGTGCGATTCCAGTGACTTAAAACCTCTCCAAACTGTCTTCTAGGTCACAAGCAATGTGTCCAAAAATTCAGAGGACTAATCCTAAATTACTAAAAGCCATAAATTAAAGGTAGAACCGTGACGAAAATATTTTACAAAATCGCTTAGAAAACATTTCCGATAATGGGGATAAAGCAGTCAAAATATATAAAGTAAAATATTTAATAGGAAAATTTATGAGGGAAGCATGCAGTACAATGGAGCGTGCGTAAAAAGATAATTTATGTTCGAAGCGATTAAGGATTGGTGTCAGGACAGAGGAAGAAAATTGACACGTTTTGAAGAGAAAATTAAATGTGTCAATCAAATTCGGAACGAGATCAAACAGAAACGGCAAATTGTTATTTGAAATTTGGACGATGAAATCACATTTATACAGACGAAGCGGAAAATACAAAGGAGAACGGTCAACAATAAAAAATAATCATATTCGAAATTCAAATTCCTTGCAATCGGATGTATTTTATATTTTGTTCAAAGAAAACAGATGTACTTTATATTTTGTTATACATTTTTTTTTATTTCGATCGACTCCATTTGATTGTAAAGGGAATAAGATCGAAGTATTTTTGAATAATCATTCAAGATGAAAAAGGGGAATTGGGCACTTTTTCCTTAAGGCTTCTCCAATTTCGGGAGTCGAACCGACATTATTAACTGATTCAAGATATTGCAAAATAAATATACATACTTATATATGTAGAGTGTTAGAAAAGAAAGCTAGTAGCAGCAGTCATTAAATTGAGTTTTTTCTACGCATCTGTATGTTATGTGTTACTAAGGGAAGATGAACAAGGGTCTTTCAAATTGAGCGGTTTTTTAATTCTTGGATAAAACACAGATGGCGTCGCGAACTTGCCTGGGTCTTGTAACATTTAAGAAGTGTAATGTAGGACATTTATGAAAATGGAGTCGTATACAGTACAACAACGCGTTCAAATTGTTGAATTATTATATGTATTGTAATCTCCGGAAACGGTGATGTTAATGGACCACCAAGATCATGTAGTATGACACCGTTGGACTATTTTGTCTGGGGTTACGTGGAAAACCAGGTCTACAAGAATGACTCCCGATCAATTCCTGAGCTAAAGGACGAAATTATTCGCGTTATTGGTGAGTTAGAACCGCAATTATGCCAAAATGTCATCGAAAATTTTGACAAAAGAGTGCACATCTGTGGAGCTACAAGAGGTGGACATTTGGCGGATATTGCTTTTTGTGTTTAAATGACATACATTATACCTCAATGACCAAATCGGCTATATAATGAGAGGCACAAGATACAGTAAGACACAACTATCTTCTTCTTCTTAGTGTCATGTCAGGTCCCACCAACGTTGAATATCACTTGAGAGTAGATATCTTTGTCCCCGGCAGCCCGAAAATGATCTTCAACGCCCCTTATGCCAGTCCAATCAAGTATATTGTGGAGCCAGGAGATTTGTAGGAAACATAACGAACACCCAAGGAAAAATAAATGTCAAAACAATGCAGTGGAAACGAACGCATCATCAAGGTTTTATTGCATTTCTGCTCTGTTGTGTCGGATTTCAGGATAATGATTGATCATGATAAGAGATATCACTTCGAAAAGAAGAATCAAATATCTTCATAAGAAATGGTGTATATATTTTATGTAAAATGTAAAAAAGATATTCAGCACAAAAAAAATTAACTCGACCTTTCCACGGGTTGTCGCACGTTTCAAATTTGATTAATGAGTAAATTGATTAGAGCAAACTTGTTAGAAAATAACATTTGATGAATTCGTGGGGATATACTTTGTGCGATATTTTGAATAAATTTGGCTTGAAAAGGGTCCTTTTTCTGAGAAGGCATTCAACCAAAACTTAACACAGAAATAAATTGGACGTAAATAAGCAAAAAAGATCCAACAAACGCGATTTCTCTTTCAGATATTTCAGTAAATTTTAAATTCGCTAGTAAGGCTCAGTATGATACATAAAAAAAAACATATTTTATATTTCAGTACTTAATACTTATATTACTAGCGAGATATTTTTTACTAATACAGGGTAATACAGCGACATATTCTAGAGGGGTATACACGTTCTCAATTGACGACCTCCGTGGTCCAGTTGGTAAATGCTTGACTTCCACTCGGGAGTTTCAGGTTCTATTCCTAATGGTACCCAAAAAGAGAGTCAATGGCTGTTAAAAGAGTTCGTTAAGTAACCATTCTGCGAGTGTTGTCTATCCGCGTGCAGTAGTGTTATCAATACGTGCAATGATGAATCGCAAGTTCCGAGCCTACTGTAGTGATTCTTAGCCCCAAGGATCGATTCCAGGGGCTGAAGATAATATTGCCTCCCAGCCACGCTTTCAAATATGTCCGAATCACTAATTTAGATATATTAAAGGATATCATATGAAATAAAAGAAATGTTTTCAATGTAATCGGAACATTTTTTATCAATACCCTAATGATTATACAAATCTTTCAAATATTAAAATACGTCTATACCTAATCCAATAATTTGTGAAATTTCATTGGCTAATATTTTAAAATTAAGGTTTACATTTTAGCATACATTTTAAACTGGGGAGATAGGAGAAGGAAGGCGGTGTCAATTGTGTAACATACAAGTACAAAGTAAAGTTAAGAAAGACTTTTTATGAAAGTTTTTTTATTATTTATAAAATTAAAGTGCTATTTACTCTACTTAAAGGTGCTGTAAATCAGGAATTTTACCCATTATTATTATAGGATTAGAAATACTATAAAATTAAAAAAGATATGAGTCTAAAGGTAAGAAAATGGTGGCTGCGGCCATTAGATTGTGTATTTATCAGCATCTTCGTATGCATATATGTGTATATTTATAAGTTACGTTTTAATGGTCTGTGTCGTATGTATTTACCTCCCCTTATATATTATATCAAGTATGTGTCACTCTTTGTGATATGCATGTGTTAGTAATATACAAAATTACAAATTAATATTAATTATTTACATTTGTGGGTTGGGCCGTTTTTGAATATCTGTAAAAGCCCAATTGATATCAATAGGCCTTATATAAAGGGCTACGGGCGCCCCTTGGCGTCTGGGAAATTTGGATATATCCTAATCTATCATTTGAGTCGTTTCAAAGTGGAAATAATTCAAGGAAACTGTTTCAAAAAGCCATTTTTCGCCCGAATCTGTAAGATGGTAAATAATATAAATAGGGAGACAGCTCTCAAAGGAAACATTTTTAAGGAAAGTGAAAATCTAAAGGGACTACAAGTGTTGCCATCTAACGGAATAGCAATGACCGGAAAGCCTTTTCGTTTTGAGATTTATTTTAAAATCAATTAATTTAATATATTTTTCTGGTTCATACTTCTTTCAATAACAAACCGCAACATGGTTGATATAAAGCATATCTTTCACCTGGGTATTTTACCTTTGATTTCCGGTGGTATCCACTTTTTTACAATTGTAATGTACACTTCCGCTGTACAGATTACAAACCTAGAGAAAGTTCTTACGACTCATTGCTTTACTACCATAAACAGTTTGAATCATTTCAAAAGTTTCTGTGGCACTTTTAATCAATTTTAATTTAATGTTGTCACGTTACTCCATTGTTCCTTTTCCGACCGAGACCCAGAAGGTACTGTCTATTGTTACGTCATTACGAATGGACCAGCGATGTCAGCGCTTTAAAACTTTTACGAAAGATAGTCGAAATATGTCACTAGTTAACTCATTTATTTATCCACAGATGGCGCTAGTGGTTACGCGAAAATAACATAATTCAACTTTCCCATTGGACAGACCGTGTATGTACCTTATTAAATGGGAATGCACGGTACCCTGTAGGGCTCCTAATACTTATACAAAAAGATGACTAGAACCTAAAGATAGAATTCGGCAAAATGGGTCAAAATAAATGGTTTATCCTTTAAATAGTTGGATCAAGATTGATCTTGATCCCCTATTGAGGGAAATGAGTGTATATAAATAAGGCTTGATTAAAGTCTCCAGCGGATCGGTCCAGCGAGGGGACTCTTGGGCCCCTGGTTGAGGGGAAGGGCAGGTCAGTCTGATGAATTAATCTTAATTTAACATCTACACGGGGTGGGAGGTGGTGCGGATATAAAAATACACCTTGCATAACGAAAATGGTGGATGAAATCGAAAAAAACTAAGAAATCGACAAATTGGTCTAATCGAATAGATTGATTGATTATTTCAAGCTAATTCGATATCTTCGAATATTTGTTTACATTTTGACAGTTAGAAGACATAATGAATTAATTGAGAAAATAATTCAAATTTGAAAACCTAAAAATACATAATCGTTATGAACAGATCGATTCAGGAATTTGACAAGTTTGGTTGTAAGTTGAAGATTAAATTTATCGAATTGAGAATCCTTCAAAATGAACAAAAGATTAAAAACAGAAAACTTCAAGATTTCTGAATAACTTCAAGCAATTAATAGGAGGAAGCACAAAAACGTAAGTAAATAAAACCTTTAAAAATATATAAGAGGTCATTGATAAAAATATAACCAGGCCAGGGATACAGTCACTTGTTAGAAGCACCCTTTGGAGTTAGGACTTTTTTGACGAGTTTCTCAGAATGATCGTCGTTATTTATCTCAATTCTCTTTCATCATGGTTCATGTTTAGAGTAGTATTATTCGTAGAATCTTGCTGGATATCATCATTTTGTATTTGTTTTGCTGGATATCATCCTTTTGTTTTCCTCTGTCAATATGTATAGTCAACACGAGCTTCTCCAGATTGTTACTGCTTCTTTTGATGACTTCTTGAAGTAGGAAAGAACCCATATTTCACATGATATTGACATTCTATTTGATGTCCTGATGCTGAAGAATTAGAATTCAAAGTATGACTTTTCTTGGATTATTGCTAAGCATCTATATATGCTTAGGAACAAGTTAATCATCTCACACACGTATCGGTGAAAATAGAAAATGAACTGATCAAGTTTAAGTAAGAATATTCAAATATTTAATGGGATGAGATATTGAATAAATCGGTTTAAATAATCGAAAAGTATTGTATTGTGTCATCCGATTCCTCTCATTGTTTCGAGTGCGCGTTTCATAAAACGTATTATAATATTTTGCATATTTTGAAATAAACAAATGAGGGTTTTAATCCTGGCGGGATCAGAGGTGAGATAAATATATTCATTCAAGAATATATTCATTTATTTCTCTTTCCGAAATACGTTTTTTTTAACAGTTACTTGTTTACCAATCTATATTCGTTATTTTCTAAGGAAAAGTAAATATTTAAAGCAGCTTTTTCATTGTTAATTAATTTTTAATATACTCGTACTTGTGCTCTATATTTTTTTCTTTTAGGTAAATAAATGTTTTATAGTTTTAATGTTTTTTAACATATCATTTTTATTATGTAATATGTTTTGAGGTTTGTTTGATTGCGCTTTTCATTTGAATTTTGTTACTTTTTTGCACAATTGAAATGTGTTTTTTTTGTAAAGGTTATGACCGTTAAAAATATATATAAATATAAGCACATTATAACTGAAAGTTCTATTTCATTAACAATTTCTTATATGTATTCAATATGTTTTTTTTTGCAAAGATTTATAATAGATTATTCAAAATATTGAGGTAACATATATTACCTTGATCAAAAAGCTTTAGGACCGGCCACCGTGTGGCGCGGTCAGTCACCCGATTGGAATTCTTTTTTTTTTGCTAGGTTACCACATCTATCATTTAAATGTTGGAGAAGTGTTTTTCGGTGGCACGAACGCTTCAGAAGTGGTCGTGAGTCGGTCGAGGATGACGAACGCAGTGGCAGTCGAAAACCGATAAAAACATCGATAAAATCAAAGAAATGTTGGCCGAAAACCGCATATTGACCATTAGAGAGCTGGCAGAGGACTTGAGCATCGCTTATGGATCCGCTCAAGACATTTTGGTTAGTGATTTGGGCCTCAGACGTGTCGCTGCAAAACTGGTGCCGAAAGACCTCAATTTCATGCAAAATAAAAGACCGCGTTGAAATTGCGAAAGACATGATTTCCATGAGTTTTTGACCAAAAACAACACGATTACTATCCAGCAGCCTTCGAATTCACCTGATCTGGCTCCCTGCAACTTTTTCCTGTTCAACCCACTTAAAAAACCGGTTCGCGGAACGCGTTACAGTACCCGAGAGGATGTCATTAAAAATTCGAAGACGGCTCTGATGGACATACCGAAAATTGAGTACCAGCTGTGTTTCGAGGATTGGATCAAGCGCTGGCGTAAGTGCGTTGCAGTCAATGGGGAGCACTTTGAAGGAGACCATATCGATTTTGATGAATAAACTTGTATTTTCGATTTTATGAATAAAGTCCTAAAACTTTTTGATCAAGGTAGTACACATATATATATATATATATATATATATATATATATATATATATATATATATATATATATATATATATATATATATATATATATATATATATATATATATATATATATATATATATATATATATATATATATATATATATATATATATATATATATATATATATATATATATATATATATATATATATATATATATATATATATATATATATATATATATATATATATATATATATATATATATATATATATATATATATATATATATATATATATATATATATATATATATATATATATATATATATATATATATATATATATATATATATATATATATATATATATATATATATATATATATATATATATATATATATATATATATATATATATATATATATATATATATATATATATATATATATATATATATATATATATATATATATATATATATATATATATATATATATATATATATATATATATATATATATATATATATATATATATATATATATATATATATATATATATATATATATATATATATATATATATCTTTCTAAATGAGGTGTTCTGAATTTCTGTCGAAGATAAATAAGATAGAAGTGAAATTGTTATTAAAAGCAAATTCTTATCATAGATTTCTTATATAAATTAATTTAATTTCATCTCCAACAGTCTACCCCGGAAGGGTTGATGATCTACTGCCTGCAAAAATCGTGCCTCATGGTTTCTTTGATTTCCCTACGGATGCCTAAAGAAACTACAAATAATAAACCGGTAGCACGTGTCAAGTATAATTGCAATTTTTGAAAGAATTTTAAGTAATATAATATACTTTCTTGACAAAAATAAAATTTTAAGTGAAATGCAGTACGGTTTCCAGAAAAAAAAGAAAAGAAACATAAGATTATGAAAGTAACATAAGATTATGAAAGTAACATAAGATTATTAAAGAAACAAGATTATTCAAGTACCATAAGATTGTTAAAGAAACATAAGAATATTAAAGTAACATTATATTATTAAAGTTACGTAAGAGTATTAAAGTAACATAAGATTGGTAAAGAAACATGATTGTTAAAATAACGTAAGCTTATTAAAGTAACATAAGATTATTAAAGAAACAAGATTTTTCAAGTACCATAAGATTATTAAAGAAACATAAGAATATTAAAGTAACATTATATTATTAAAGTTACGTTAGAGTATTAAAGTAACATACGATTGGTAAAGAAACGTGATTGTTAAAGTAACGTAAGCTTATTAAAGTAACATAAGATTATTAAAGAAACATAAGAATATTAAAGTAACATTATATTATTAAAGTTACGTAAGAGTATTAAAGTAACATAAGATTATTAAAAAAACATGATTGTTAAAGTAACATAAGATTATTAAAGCAACAGAAGATTAATAATTCAATTCATAAACTAACTAAATGAGTACCTTAACGATGGAGAGCATGTTGTTGTGATTTAAATTGATTTAAAAAAAACTATTTAAAAAAGATACGTTGGATCAAGACACACTTCTAATCGTAACGGAAGACGTGGAATCGAAATATCATTCATTAAAAATATTATTTAAAAAATAGAAAATTTACGGTAAAATTTGTAAAACAAACGTACAGTGCAAATGAGAGTGGAAGACGTAATACGAGTAACAACGTTTTGAGACAATTGTTTCAAGGAAACGTATAAAAGTTTTTGATACAAAATATGGTTACTAGACTAGATAAGCACGACGAATTTTGAAAGCTCCTGGAATGAGTAATATGGTATGTATGAGGTGAAGACTTTTCTAAACCCTAATAAATTGATCGGTGAAATAAGACACTGTTTAGTGTGTGAGGATAGATATTTGTTTGGGATAGAAGTACAAGGTTTTCTATTTGAATCTAAATTATTACAGCACTATATAGGTGGATGATGGATATTTCATTTTGAATTTTCTTTTTGTTTAGCCTCGTTGATTATTTACGGTTTGTGTTTGTAAGTTTTGTATAAAAAATGTTATATTGTGTTTAAAGTAGCATGAGCCACTGCTAAAAAACTGTGAAGTAGTTATTTTTTAATAAAATTTGTCTTAGTAAAATAAACCATTAAAAAACCAGCTTACAAGATACGTTCCTTTGTCTGGAGATGATGATTTTTTTTTCGACTATGTCATCTGACAATCGTAATAATGACTTGACACTAGAAACCCATTTTTTAAGAATAGTTTCCAGTCTGAATTTCACTTACGACTTATTAATATATCTTTGTGGTTTGGTGAAAGAGGTTGCCCCATTGTAATATAATTACTAATTTGTTTTACTTATCAATTAAATGTTATAATTTAGTAAAATTTTAATAATATTTATAATTTTTGTACGCTGGAAACATAATTCAAGAATCAGATGGGAATGGGTCAAACAAGTACAGTTTCTGCCATCAAGGATATTTATTTCCTTTGCCGTGTTAACTTTTTTTATCCTATTAAAGACGTGTCTACGGTTTTTGTTCCTAGACGAGAACTTTGTTCTTGAAAAATTTGTTGTGAAAATGGAATGATGAAGTTTTATGTAAAAAGTTTAAATTCAAAATGTGTCTGCGGTATATACTGACAATCTCGTAGGAGTTCGTAATAGAAAAATCAAGAAGAGTTTTTATCATAAAATATAACGTATTTATTTGCTAACCAAAAATAAATACTTAACTCTATATATTCGTAAACCAGTTTACATTAGAGAGATAAAATATAAAAAAACTATTTTATGTTACTGAAAGGAATCATAGCCCACATTTACTTGTTACTGAAAGGAAAAAAAATCACAGCTCACACTTCATATAACATCTTTATTTAGTTCATTTTATGTTACTGAAAGGAAAAAAAATCCCAGCCCACACTTCATATAACATCTTTACTTAATTTATTTTATTTACTGAAAGGAAAAAAAATCACAACCCATATTTTATATAACATCTTTACTTAGTTCATTTTATGTTACTGAAAGGAAAAAAAATCACAGGTCACACTTCATATAACATATTTACTTAGTTCATTGTATGTTACTGAAAGGAAAAAAAAATCACAGCCCACGCTTCATATAACATCTTTACTTAGTTCATTTTATGTTACTGAAAGGAAAAAAATCACAGTCCACACTTCATATAACATCTTTACTTAGTTCATTTTATGTTACTGAAAGGGAAAAAAATCACAGCCCACATTTCATACAAAATCTTTACTTAGTTCATTTTATGATGTGAGATGAGATTGTCAAGACAACAAATGAACAAAAAAATACTAATAAAACAAATGCACAGTATGCATGTTAGAGGAAAGCATAGTCAAGGAAGATCAAGGAAAAAATGGTTGCACCAAGTGAACGGTATCTTGAAAAAAAGAGGAATGGAAAAAGTCAGACAAGTCGTAGGATTTGTATGAGAAAGTGAAAGAGGTATATCGAGATAGAAAAGTCTGGTGCTTTGTCCTATCTGCCTATACCGATAGGAAAACGGCATGATAGGTATGTTAATTTAAGATTTATCGTAATCTAAAAAACCACTTTTTTGGAGCATATTTTCGTATAGTATCATATATTACATCCCCCATATTGAATTATACTTAAGGTCTACACAGAACAACCTGTTGAGATTTATGGAACGATATCTTTTATTTGGTTGTATTTCACGTTTGTTGTATGCAGTACAACCAGGCAGCTTTATTTCCATGTGCTAATCTCTTCCAATTTACCAGAACGATGTTAAACATGTATGAAGTGAAATACAAACTAAATCCTTTTTTTTTAACAAATTGCAATCCCTGGGTTGTCAGTCAGACGTCTTACCAACTAGGCCACATGGTCCTAATTTTTTTCCAATTCACTAGAATTATTTGATAAGGCCAAACACCGAAAAAAACCTGATTGCGATACTTGTAAAAATGTTCACTCTCAGGAATTAAACTTAAAAATTAATTCCCGTTATAAGGTTGTCGTTACATAAATTATATCAAACAAAAACGATTTTTATTAAAATATGAAACAGTTATATAGGAATTTTACGTGATAATATGCAATAAGATTTAGTATGATCAAAAAAGTTATTCGTGGCAACTGAAAAACAGCACATTCCCAGTCTGAACTTGAAAACATTCCAATAAGTTCTTGTCACGATACAAACAGGTTTTATTTTTATCCATGGCAATTTACAAAAGCCACAAATAGCGACGCCGCAACATCGCAAAGCTACATGGCAAAGCTACATAGTTTCACCCCCGGATATACGAGTATCGGACTGATATCACAAGTAACCCCCGATATGCGGGCTCGATGACTTTATACTTTAGAATAAAGGGAAAAAAATGTTCCTAGATTTAATTTCAGGTACACGTTGGTACGCACTAGTGCGTTGAACTTCTTTGCAGAAGGTCGAAAATTTGACAATTTACAGACAATACGGGCATATTTTCTGATTATTTTTTTTAAAGTTTATTAAAACACTTTGTAAAAAAACATAGCGGGCTTATTGCCATGTGGCAATCTCTTCGAACAAAACAGACAATGTAAATAAAGGAAGTAACAAGGTAGCAAAAAATATTATTATAATTAGTCATTTTTACAAAATTCATAAACAATTTATATAGTAAAAATAAAAGTGACATCATCAATCAAAGGAAAGAGAAAGGATTATTAAGAGTTTTTTCTGTCGTTTTAGAAAACAATTCAATGACGGAGCGAGTTTTAACAGGTTTTACAATTAGTTTGTAACAGGTTTTACAGTTTCACTGTAAGGACAATAAAGGAAGACGTAAAGAAGAAGAGGGTTAGGTTAGGTTTAGTTTCTCGGAAAGCCAATAAACAATATATGTTTGAGCGTAGCGCAAGTCCAATAATTTACTCAATCCAAACATACTGTTCATGGTCTTTCCACGCTTTACACTCAAATTTGCACTGTATATTTATTTTGTTAGACTTTCTCCAGACATTTGTTTCAAGTGTCAAAAACCATATTAAGGAGCTCTTCTATTTTTTACTCAAAACATCAACCTTAAGTCTACATTCACCCCTTTCACTTAATTCCGTCTTCTATAATATATTGTTATCCCATGCATTCTGCTCTGTGCGCGCATTTATTTTAATTTATTTCACACTTTTTTAGTCTTCTTCTACCACGCCTTCCACTCACATCAACATTGTCAATTTACTTTTGTTGTTATTTCTTAATTCATTCGTTCCACGTGCCCAAAACCATCTAATAGTGATTTCATTTATCTTACTCAACACAACAGCTTTAAGTTCACGTTCACTCCTTTCACTTAATTATATTTTCTGTCATATAACATATTGACACCCCATGTATTCTTGTCTGTGTATGCTTTTCTATATCATTTATTTAGCTCGTTTCAAATTCTCCTTGGTCGTTCTCTACCACGACCTGCACTGTACAATTTTTTTATTAATATAAACATATGTATCTTATCACGGTCGTTTAACAAAGTTTGCGTGTTAATACCAATGTATATATATAATATAAAGGCGTTTATTTCATAATTGTAACAAGACCCCATCTGGCGGCCGACATGCGAACACACAGAATGTTCAGCGCGTCAGGGTGGGTAGGGGTGTAGAATTAAAACTGGGCATTGATAGTGTTTCCCTGGCTCTGACAGCACACTGTCACATACAAAGACCGGAACAATGGAAATATTTTTATGGGAAATGACATTCTACTGTTTATTTTGTCGCGTTTGGATGAAAACGACACCTCGAAAATGTTATTTCAAGGTGATTGATGATAGATAATTAAACGTCTGATTTACTCGTACGTTGGTAATTTTAATCAACAAATTACTGATGTATTTCTTTCAATTTATTGAGGTTGTCGATAAATGAAGATGCAACAACAGTAAAACTTAACATATTAAGTATTAATATCAACATATGTTTTGTTGGAAGCAGAAAACGTGTTGAAGGAAGACCAAGGAAAACATGGTTAGATCTGATGAATGATATTTTGAAAGTAGGAAATGTCAAGTCTGAGAAACTGTGTTGAACCGTGTTCCAGTTTCGTTGCATACAATACAATCAGGCTGACTGCCATGCGGCTATCGCTTCCAACAAGCCAGAAAGATATTAAATATACCTTAAGTGAAAATCAGACAAAAATCCTATTTTTTTTTAATCTTGGTTCTACCGGGAATCGAGCCCGCAACTCGCGGGTCGCAAGTCAGGTGTCTTACCAACTAGGTCATGGAGGTCGTCGTAGGAATTTTATGAGAAGTTTTATGGATGTAGAATAGAAGAAACATGTGTATCATGATAGGAAAGTTTATACCCTGACATGTATGCAAGAAGTTTATTATTATTTTAAACAATAAAAGGAAAGTTTATACAGCGTCGTTTAGAGAGAAAACTTTCCTCAAGGGCGCTCTTATTCAAGATTTGAACTCACTCATAAATTTTAATAAGACCTTCCAAAAAGGATAGTTTATAGGGGCTTCTTAACGCAGCACACGCCACACATATCTCTGACACTAGAATGCAAAAAATTCCCCGCCATAGGACCAGCAGCGGCATAAGCTCTATCATTATACCCCGCCTTATTGGATTGATTTGGAACAACTAATTTATCAGATGAAGAAATCGACCTCAAAATTACACTTCTCTCCGAAAGAACATCCCTCAGACATAGACTCGAAAGATACAATGGAGATATCACATTAAGGGATTTGACTATAAAAGGACAAAGTTTGAAGGCTTTCACCTCATCTTCAGGGGAGCGCAAACAAGACTAAATGCTGTTCGAACTAGTACCGATATACACGCTTCAACGGTTGGAGGCTGAGGGTTGAGGGAGGCACGGGACAATTTCGGCCAAGAGCGGAGAGATTTTGGGAAATAACTGTTCAACAGATGTTTGGATAAACCTCCACAACGTTAATGTCTTAACTATAAACAACATACTTGTTTGAAATTATGATAATTTTGTTTTTATCGACTAATAAATACGTGTAGATTGAAGGGCCTAGGGAATAAAACCGTATGCCACATAAATATATCTTAGAGAAAAAACTAATTACAAAAACGGTCAAAGGTTATGCGTATGAATATAAAGGCGTAGAGGTCTGTTCTCCCTGACTGTTAAAAGGGGCACAGCGTTATGGTATTTATGTGCCTATTTCAACATTACGATGGCATCCGTGTCTTAGTTCGTCAGACGTAAGATATTCAACGCGAGGGTTTGTGAGTTCGATTTCCGTCGGTATCCCGAAAGTTTAATTACTAGGACCGAAGGTAGTATTGTCTCCCGGACAGGCTGTCTAATATATACGAATTTCCAATCGGAATATGTCGAAAGGTACCATAAGAAAAAAGGAAAATGATTAATGAGCATGGAAAAGCAGTTGAACGAATACATTATTAATTTTGAAATTTGGTTAGGAAACGGAAATTTGTGAAATGATTAGAAAAATTTAAGTC